>CM017188.1:25300200-25746870 GCA_004837865.1 Musa balbisiana | reverse complement strand
CCCACCTGGGCTGGGCGGTTGCACCGCCCAGCACCCGAGAGAAGCAATAGAGTGAAAAAAAGTCTTAGCATAGCCTTAGCAAGTCGTACTTTCAAATTGCTTGAGTGTTCACCTCCTTCTTTCTCATTGAAACTTTGTAAGAGTGTGAACCACTTGTAAAAGGTTGTAAGAGGGGTATTTGTCCTTCCCCTTCAAATTGATTTGCTAGTGGAAGTTGGGAGCCTCATCGAAGAAGGCTTCGCAAGTGGATGTAGGTTATTTTGACCGAACCACTTTAAAATTGGCGTGTTCTCTGGTTTGCATTTACTTATTGCACTTTACCTTACTGCAAATCTTTATAAGTGCTTTACTTCCTCATTACGTTTGCTGCACATATTTACGAACACGCTTTTAAGTTAAGCACTTCCGAGTTCGGTTTTTATCGTACGAAAACGTTTTCAAAACCGACGTTTTAATCCGCTGCACTAATTCACCCCCCCCTCTTAGTGCCGCTCCGATCCTAACAATTGGTATCAGAGCCCGGTATTTCTCATTTCGGATTTACACCCGAGAGAAATGGCTCTTCATGGCTTTCAAGAGGGCTTTTTCGTTTTTCGTCCACCGTTGTTTAACGGATTGGACTACACTTATTGGAAAACTAGAATGAGAGTTTTCTTGATTTCTATGAACTTGGATTTATGGAATATTGTTGAAAACGGTTTTCAACTTCTCTCTAAACCGATGAACGAATGGTCGGATTTGGAGAAGAAGTATTTTTCTTTAAACGCAAAGGCTATGAATGCCTTATTTTGCGCTTTGGACAAAAATGAGTTCAATCAGATTTCTACGTGCGAAACGGCTTTTGATATTTGGCGAACACTTGAAATCACGCACGAGGGAACTAGTAGAGTAAAAAACTCGAAAGTTAACATTTTATTGCATGATTTTGAGCTTTTTCGAATGCAACCAAGCGAGACTATAGGCGACATGTACACCCGTTTCACGGATGTCGTCAATAATCTAAGAGTTCTTGGTAAATCTTTTTCGAATTTTGATCTCGTAAGTAAGATCTTAAGATCCCTTCCAAAAAGGTGGGATCCTAAAAGAACCGCAATACAAGAGACAAAAAATTTAAATGATTTTCCATTAGAAGAATTAATCGGGTCACTAATGACCTATGAAATGACACTTTTTGAACATTTTGAACCCGATGAGCACTTGAACCACCTTCCAAAGAATAGGAAGGATTTGGAACTCCGGACAAATGAATACCACTTGAGTGATGACTCAAGTGATGAGGACAATGATGAACTTGAACTTCGAACACTAAATCTTAATAAGTTCATTAAACAAAAATATAAAACAAACGATGAACTTGAACGGAGGAAGAGGCCAAAGAAGAGGAAGGCAACCAAGGATGAATCAAGAACTTCCAAAGGTGAAACGGCGAATTGGGCTTTGACGGGCTTCGACTACAAGGTAAGTAACTCAACTCCCTTAATTTATTTTGAAATTACATGATGCTTTTTATGATGCATTTTCCTCTTTTATTAGTTTAGAATTAATTTTCTTGAAAATTGCATGTCTAATAATTTAATAATGAAAATGCAAAAATTAGGAATCATGCTTATGATTCTAGTAATTTAAAAATAATCATGAAAATTGCATGTTTATGATAAACAAAATGATTTTGATTAAAAATGCCTTATGAAATTATGCTATATGTGGTTAAGAAGTAATATGTGTTTCATGTTGATTTCCATTGTTATTTCTCGATTTTGATTAAATAAAATCATGTTTGATTTGAAGTAATGCATAATGATGTAATGAAAATATTAAATGTTTTGACACCATGATTGACGATTTTATGCATGAGATTTAAAGTTATACATGATAATTTTTGTGATTTATGAATTATTGATATTTGCCGTAATGAAAGCTCTTTTTGGTTTAAATGATGATAAATATTTTCAAGAAGAAATAATGTGTATTTTGATGATTTCCAATTTGATTGAACCATGCTTGATGTCTATGCATGAGATTTTAAAGTTATACATGATAATTTTGTGATTTATGAATTATTGATATTTGCCGTAATGAAAGCTCTTTTTTGGTTTAAATGATGATAAATATTTTTCAAGAAGAAATACTGTGTATTTTGATGATTTCCAATTTTGATTGAAACCATGCTTGATGTCTTAATGAAATATAAAGAAGTTTGATATCATGCTTAATGATGATGTATGGATCTTGTATAAAAAACTAAGCTTGAAACGTTAGATTCACCTAAAAAGAAAAATGCATGACTACAACAAACAAAATGATCTTGATGGAAAATACTTTATGAAATCAATTTCGATGATGCATAATGATGTAATTATGTAATAAAAATATTAAATATTTTGAAACCATGTCTTGATGTCATGCATAATGATCATGCTTAATAGATTTCGAAATTATGCATGATGATTCTTGAGACTTATGGATTATCGATTTTTACGGTAATGAAAATGACTTTTTTGGTTTTTGAACATTGATGCATATTTTTTATTTGGCATAAATGAAATAAATCACATGAATAGAAACACTTTAAAAGGAAAATATATTATCATGGGAATTAAAATCATGAATCTATTTGTATCACTTTTGTGAATCTCTTGAAAATGATCTTGATTTGATGATTTAAATTTAAATAAGCTTTATCTTGATTTCTCAAAATTTGTAAATTGAGATTTCTTATGCTTAAGTCAAGATTTTATATGCTTGAATTGAAATCCTTTTCTCCTAAGGTTCTTTTACTAAAGAGAATATCTTTTTCGAAATTCATGACTTTAAAATTTCTTTTGAATATCTTTTATTATTTGATCTCCTAAGTTTTTCTTTTGATTATTTAAGAGGAGGTTTTTCAAAAGAAATCATGTCTTTTGGTATACACATATTCTAATCCTTCATGATATGATTTTTATGCAATTGCTTGTATTCATGAAAATATTCATCTCATCACCCAATTAATTCTTCTTGATATTCCTAATGTGATGAATGAAATTATGCATGAAATACAAATGAGAAGTTAATTATCATGCATGATAGGATGTAATGAATATTGACATTTAGATACTATCATTTGAAAAAGTTATGATCATACATGGCAAGATGCAATTTGACAGATTAATACCATGATGATTTGAAATGTTTATGATTTGAAATGATGCATATGCTTTTTATTATGATGATGTATGTGATGTATTGCATATGCTGTGTATCATGAATGCTTTAAATGATAAATGTTTGGTACCAATAATCATGAAGAGATTAATACTTAAAATGTTGATTTAATGTTCGGTATCATGAATACTTTATTATCATACATGAAAATAGTGATAAATATTTTGAAAATAAATGTTTGAATCATGTTAGATGATTTTATATTTTGTGCATGATGAGTTATAGTGATGATTGAAATAATATGAATGATAAAACATGAGATTGTCTATAATGCAAATTTATTAATCTCATGATGTGTAAACTGAAATAATGATTGAAATATTGATGTAATTATAAATGATGATTTGATAATATGCATGAAATACTCTTGATATTATTTTGATGCATACAAATGAAAAGTTTTGATCATGCATGGTAGGATATAATTTGACAAGTTGATACCATCATGATATGAAACATTTATGATATACAATGATGTATGCAATACTTGTGCTTTCTAATTATGATGTGATGTATTGCATATATGATGTAAATCATGATTTAAAATACTATGAGTTGTTGCTAAAATGATGTATTAGAAATGTTGATTTAATGTTTTGTGTCATAAATGCTCTAAATGATGAATGTTTGGTATCATGATCAAAATAATAGTATCATGTATGATATCCTCATAATGTTAATCAATTTATTCAATATCGTGTATGAATGAAATATAAGGTTTTTAAAAATGTGCATATTCTAATTTGAAAATATAATGATGCACAAATAAGATTGATACTTACCTTTGTCATAATTGATGTAAAGGGTCTTCCCTTCCTTTTGACAATGACAAAGGGGGAGATAGCTAGTTTGCACAAGTCAAGAAGATGCAAAAACTTGATTACTAGCTTGCTTATCTTAAGTAGCAAAGATTGCTAACTTGCTTATTTCAAGAAGCAAAAGTTATCTTCTTGAACATCACTATCTTGCCTATCTCAATAAGCAAAACATGCTAACGTGCACATCTAGCAAACTTGTATATTTTAAGAAGCAAGGGTTGCTTTCTTGAACATCTCAAAACTGCTAGCTTGCATGTTCTAAAAATATTGTAAAATTTGCTAGCTTGTATGTAGTAAAACTTGCATATCATAAAAGTTGCTAGCTTGTAGAGAAGCAAAGAATTGCTATCTCAAAAGAAGCAAAAATTGTAAAACTTAGAAAACTTGCAATATAATTGCTCTTGCCATGCTTTGTATAAAAAAAATAGGTTGATATCCTTAAAAGCATCACATTAAATTTTTTAGTATCGCAATGTATTACATGTATTGCAAATTGAAATTTTTGAGACTATTATCATATCATGTTTAACAATTGATGTCTTTCATGACATGATTTCTTTGCATCTTTGCATTTTGTCTTATATGTATCATGTGATGATTGAAATATTGATTGATACAAATTTATAATTTATGTAAAATTCTAAATCATTGGTTCCTCTCCTTCTTTTCGGCAATGACATAGGGGGAGAAAGATTGCTAGCTCAAGGCAAATGCTGGCTAGCTTGTACTCTTCCCTACTTTTCGACAAAAACAAAGGAGAGAAAGCTTTTGCTAGTTAGAACATGCAAAGAAAAGCAAAGTGCAATCTTGCACAAGAAGCAAGTGTTGAATTGCCATGATTGAACTTAAGAATCTTACTATACTTTTGTGCTTATATGTTGTGATGAAAATCTAGCTTCACGTTACAAAAACTTGAATATCTTTTAAAATAGCTAGAGCTACTTCTCCTTTTTGTTGATGACATAGGGGGAGAAGTATATTGATGACTTCATGCATTGAATTGAATATTTTATATATTTGCATGATCGTTTAAATGTTTTTCATAATATGTGATGAATGTTGCTTGGATTTGGGATAATCCAAGTGTTCTATCAATGGCATATTGATAGGGGGAGTTTGGTTAAACTCCGGGGAGTTTGGTTAAACTCCGGGGAGTTAAGGTTAACTCCGGTAGTCATCATCAAAAAGGGGGAGATTGTTGAATCTCGGATTTTGATGATGAAACTAATTGATTGTGTTTAGATGTTTAATTGCATTTTGAGTGATGCAGGTCTACTTGATCAGGATTAGACAGTTGACGCAGGAGGAATTGACGTTGCGCCGGAGGAGATCACGTTAGGATATTGGACGATAGAACGCTTCGGACGTCGGGCATCGAGCCAAGGAGAGCGGAATTGCACCAAGGATATCGGGGTTGCGGAGGTCAACCGCCGATTGGGCAACAACCCGTAAGAGTGGACGATGCACTGAAGAATCGGACGAAGTGCCAACCAATGACGTGCCGGGCAACAGAATGTCAATTCACGTAGTAATAATTGTCTAGATCGGAGTAGAGTTTTGGCTTGTGTATGTAGGATTAACTACAATAACGATGAAGACATAAAGCGAAACAAAGTGCCGGAGTCAAGCACGAAGGATTCGTTGGGAGTTCGAGAGTTCGACGGAAGTCCGAATGTTCGTCGGGAATGCTGTCGGAACTAGCCGAGAATGAGTACGGAGCTTGCCGATGGGTTTTCGAAAGCTCGCCGGAAGGTTCGTCGGAAGTTCGCGGAGCTCACCGAGAAAGATCGTCGCTTGCCGAAGAAGCTCATCGGAACTCGCCAAGATCAAATCGTGAAGTCTAGGAGCTTGCCGGGAGTCCGCAGAATAGTTTCCGAGAGTTTCTCGAAAGTTCGCCGGAAGCTCGTCGGAAGAAATCTTGACTTACGGACTTTGTAATAGCTTAGGAAATATCTTTAAATTCGTAGTTAGCATGTTAATTAGGGCTAGGATTAGGTGTTAATCCTATGACCCAAGTAGGGGCCAATTCGGCTGAAGTTCGGACTGGTTTGGGCCAATTTTGGAGCCCAACCAGTGAGCTGAAATAGTGTAGGCGGTGGCACCGCCTAGACTAGGCGGTGGCACCGCCCAGAGGCCGAGAGCTGGGCGGTGGCACCACCTAGGCTGGGTGGTTGCACCGCCCAGCACCCGAGAGCTGGGCGGTGGCACCGCCAGCATCGGGAACATAAGAGAATTCAAATTTTTGGAGCCCAAATTTGAATCCTCTTGAGGCCTATAAATACCCCTCAATTCTCAGCAGAGAGAATAACTTTTTGAGCAGCAAGTGATTGAGAGAAAGGTCTTAGAAAAGTCTTAGCAATCCTTGGTTTTCAATTTGCTAGTGTTCACCTCCTTCTTTCTTGAAAATCTGTAAGAGTATGAACTGCTTGTAAAGAGTTGTAAGAGGGGTATTTACCCTTCCATTTCAAGAGATTTGCTAGTGGAAGGTGGGAGCCTCGTCGAAGAGGGGCCTCGCAAGTGGATGTAGGTCATTTGACCGAACCACTTTAAAAATGGCGTAATCTCTGGTTTGCATTTCATTGTTGCTATTCACATTACTGCAAACTTTCTTACTTGCTTTATTTACTCATTACCTTAGCTGCTCTACTATACGAATATGCTTTCAAGTTCGGTTTTTATCGTACGAAAAAGTTTTCAAAACCGACGTTTTAATCCGCTGCACTAATTCACCCCCCCCTCTTAGTGCCGCTCCGATCCTAACAAGTATCAAGATAACAAAAGCAAAAATACTAGTGTTCATTTGAAATCATTTCATTTGATATAAAAATCACAAAGGGTTACCTCATTCGAAAATAGGCGTTAGACATAACAATAAGAGAAAGAAAAATTGGAGTATTTCATTGGCAAAAAAAGCATTTAGGCATGTATCAAAAGGCACATGAAGCATTTAGGTGTATATCAAAGGTGTAAGAGTATTTGGGAGCATAACAATGACATATGAAACACTTCAAAGTATAACAAGTGAACCGAATAATAAACACAAGCTTGTATGTCATTTTTGATGTAGCATGCATTCCATTTTTATCCAAAGCATAAATATAAACTCATAAGCAAAGCTTTGGATATCATATCAAAAATATAGAGAGTGCTATGGGACCACATACATAATGTGATTCATCGATTTCAAGATGATCATCAAGCAAAAGTCTCCCACGTCTGAGAGCTCCATTCACCCACATCTGAGTGAAGTCAATGGGGCTGGCAAAGCATTACGGGCTCTATGCTTAACTCCTTTTACCATTTCTGGCAAAGGTTCACAATATCCCACAAGACACTAGAGTACAAAAGGGTAGCATGAACAATGACATTGGCACATATCAGAAGCACATGCGGAAATAATGGAAATATGCATGTGCCTTTATCAAACAAGGAAATGCAAACAAAACATTACATAATAAATTTCAGTCATAGAACAATTTCAGGATGAACAATACAAGAATTTTCAAACAACTAATATAAAGTACAATTGAAGAAGAATTTAGCAAAAATCGAATTTCCAATATAATGAAACTTGAATAGGCAAAACTCAACAAAGTTTTCAATTCTAGCAGAATTCGAATGGTACATTTCCTGATTTGTTTGAGTGACTAAGCATGCTCTAATTCGCTAAAAATAGGTGTCATAGGAAAGCTGTATCAATCTATTTTCCAAAACATGAAGAATAAATAGAGTAAAGGAAGGTAAGAATTGATCATCTCTGTTTTTGCAGAATTGATAGAATCAATTTAAATAGATGTTTCAGAAGGCAAACGTACTTTAAAATTTCCAAATTACGGGTCAAAAGAAAGATATGTGAATCTTGTTCCTAAAGAATTAAGTTTTGAATAATTTAGAATTTTCACTAGAGAGTTATGAGCAATTTAGTAATAGAAGGTCAGAATTGATCATCTCTATTTTGCAGAATACATAGAATCAAGTTAAACAGATGTTTCAGAAGGCAAACATACTTTAAAATTTTCAAACCAGGTGTCAAAAGAAAGATATGCGAATATAGTTTCCAAATAACTAAGTTTTACAAAATTTTGAATTTTTACTAGAGAGTTATGCCCAATTTAGTAATAGAAGGTCCGAAATTATAGTCCCTATTTTGTAGAATCTATAGGGTTAATTGCAACATAAGTCATATTAGGCATTTCGAGTCCAAATCATTCAATCTAGGTATCAAAATAAAGGTCTTCGAGTCTACTTTCAAATAGAATAGGTTTTGTCTAAATCCAAGTTTAGTACAAAAAGTTAGGACTAAAACAATACATAGAGGTTAGATTACCGAAAAATTATAGATTCATGGCTTTGTATCAAAACGAAAGAAATGTTTGGTTCTCAGCTAAAATCTTTCAAATTTTGTAGAATTGAAAAGAAAATAGAGATTATGATTCTGTTGGATGGGGTTAGAACACTTGCTTTAAAAAGTTTTGATTTTCAAATATGGGGGAATTGATGCAAAGCCTTAAGCCAAGATAAACTTCTTCTTCTTCAATTCTTTCTCTTTCTCTTCTCCTTCAATTCCTTCTCCTCTTCTCAAGTTACATTGGCTGCAAAGTTTTCCTCATTTGTGCCTTAAATTACTTTGATTTGGTTCATGCTAAAGTAGTGAGGTGGCAAGCATGCATGGAGGTTTAGGTGTCATCTTTAGAATAAATGTAAGTGGCCCATCCTTGCTAATGCCACATGTCCTCCATTTTATTTATTTATTTTTTTTCTTAATGTGAATATTTCACAAATCACCTCCAATTAATGAGATTCACATTTTGGTCCCTCACAATACTTTCAATATATAAAAAAAAGTATTTAGTGCTAAAGAATTATTAAAACAAATTCCTCATATTTACAAATAAGTTCTTATAAATTTTAAAAAATGAGGGATATTACACTAGATGACATGCATCACACACATTATCTTTAATGAACTTGAAATGAGGAATTCCTCTTACGAGTTCTCTAGATGAAATTTGAGAGATTAGTTTCATGCTATCATGACCTAATCTCCTATGCCAAAGCCAAGCATCGTCATTCAAAACCAAAAAATACATTTCATTACAAAGATCATTAATGCCAATAGTGTATATGTTATTTTGTTTTAGTGCAATCATAGATGTGTTTTTGTATGGTTTTTCAAGAATGCAAGTATTAGATTCAAATCTAACGATATATCATTTATCACATAATTGACTAATATTCAAAAAGTTATGCTTTAAACCATCAACTAACAATACATCTTCAATAAGAAGGTTGGATTTGTTACCTATGGTTCTTTTCTCAATGATTTTACCCTTATTGTTGTCTCTGAATGTGACATATCATTCGTCTATGCTAGTGAGCTTAGAGAAATGGGATGGATCTCCGATCATATGCCTTGAGCATCCACTATCAAGATACCATCTCTTGCTCCTAGCTTGTGATAGTACATTTTTCTACAAAAAAGGGTGATTTTTAGGTACTTATTTGACTTTGGGTGCCTCAAAAATCGATTTACATAACTTATCATATTGCATTAAGTCATTTAAGGTTCTTTTTAGGAACCCAAATCAATTTATGTGGACTATATTTCTTGAATGGACATTTGTACACAACATGTCCATGTTTGCAACAAAAGTTGCATTTGATGTGAGGTGATACATGCAAGGTAGGGCCTTTAATAAAGGTAGTTGGATTTTGATGAGAGCTACTCACAAATCCGATTCCACCTTTCCTATGAATGTGACCCTTGTTGGCAAAGATCATGTTCAAGGACTTGCTACCAATCTCAAATTTCTTCAAGGTATCTTTGAGTAGCAAGTTTTTCTTTTGAAGTATTTCTAAATTATGGCATTTTGTGCAGGGAACTAAGCTATTTTCATGCTCAATTTTTACTCTATCAAAATCTCTAATAAGAGAAGCATATTTCTTTTTCAAAGAATTATACTTTTTACTCAAAATTCTACATTCATCAGATAATTCATGAAAAGCACTTAAAAGCTCATCGAAAGTTAAATTTGCATCTAATGAACTTGTTACCTAATCTCCAATAGCCATTAGTGCATAGTGAGCAACTTGCTCGGTGTTGGTTGGCTCCTCTTCTTTGGAAGCACTTGAGTCGTCCCATATAGCTTTGAGAGCCTTCTTCTTTGGTTGCCTCCTCTTTGCTTAGGGACATTCACTATTGTAATGTCCCAGCTTCTTACATTCATAGTATATCACTTATTCTTTCTTTGGTTCAAATTTATTTTTAGTATCATTTTTGAATTTATTTCTTTTTATAAATTTTTTGAATTTTCTTGTTAATAGTGCCAAGTCTTCATCAAGGTCCTCTCATCACTTGAGTTTTCTCTCAAGTGGTCTTCTTATGTTCTCAGTGCTATATCCTTCATGTTCTTTGGAAGGGTGTCATCAAGCTCTTCATGAGCTTTACATGTCATTTCATAGGTCATAAGTGACCTAATTAGTTCTTCAAGAGAAAAATTATTTAGACCTTTGGCCTTTTGAATGACCGTTACTTTAGGATCCCAACTTTTTGGAAGGGGTCTTAAAATCTTATTAACAAGTTCAAAATTCGAGAAACCTTTACCAAGTCCTTTTAGACCATTGATGACATCCGTAAATCAGGTGTATATGTCTCCAATGGTCTCACTCGGTTTCATTCGAAATTGCTAGTCATAGGTGCCCAGCAAGCCAATCACGTGAGTGATGGCATGTGTGACTTGATATAGAATCTTTTTGCTTATTATATTTTGGCATTTATCACATTATATTGTCTATTGCATATATGCATGTATATATTGTGATGTCCTTGGATCTATGCAATGGGAATCGGATCGTGATGAGATCACGATAATGAGACCGATTCACCTTTAAACACAGATTCTAAATAATCCCGGTCATAGGTTACTCGAGAGGGACATCATGATAACCGGACAGACTGGTGTGCTATATACCCATCCATATGATGGAGGCAGCTGGTCTCATAGCTGCTCGTGTGTGGACACTAGGGATACAGTACAGGTGCTCATTGGAGAATGAGTTCACTAATTGATTCGCTTATAGAATACAGGATGGTTGATGATGCTTTATTGTCAAATAGCGATTTCGTAGTCCTAGTGGTGTATTTAGTCCTTAGACTTGAGACACCAAGGATATCTTGTATGAGTGCTCCACTCTTTGATACCAGACTTATAGGTTTGGATGTTCCAGATCTAGTACGGTTGGTCATTGGGAGTGGCAGTTGACCTTACGAGGGCTATTGAGTATTGATAGAGGATCATCCACTCTCGGTGTCATGAGAGGAATATCCCATGTGTTCTTGCTCAGACAAATCCCTAGCCAGGGTCATTCAGGTTGAGAGAGAAAGAGTTCTTTGGGAGAATCCGATTAGAGCGAGACTCGAGTAGAAATCGATGGGTCTGACAACACCATGCCCGATATATAGTCTCTGGGATATTAGATGGATGAGAGACTATAAGTACACGGTAATTGAGGACAGACATATTCAATGGATTGGATTCTCCTATATCATCTAGGGACAATGGCGTAGTGGCCTAGTACATCCGTAGTCGATGAGTCGAGTGAATTATTACAGAGATAATAATTCACTGAGCCAAAAGGAGTTCTGACAACTATGACTAATGGCCAGCTCGATATTGGGCCTAGAGGGTCACACACATATGGTAGGCATTGCGATGAGTAGAGGTTCGGATATACGATATCCGCCGGAGCCCCTATCTTATTGGATATCCAATAAGCCCCTGAATTATTGGATCCCATGGATGAGATCCAATAAGAGCCCATGAGAGTTATTAGATAGAGATCCATTAATCTAAAAGGCTTGGGTAATTGGATGCAGATCTAATACCTACTAGGGGAGGATCCATTAGGGTTTGACAGGAGGCCTCTATAAATAGGAGGGATTCAGAGCCTCATAGGCAAGAGCCTTTGCTTGCCTCTCCTATTCTCCCCCCCCCCCCCCCCCCCCCCCCTCCCCCTCTCCACCTTAGAGTAGGCCTAGAGTTTTGAGGAGCGTCGTCGCAGCCCTACTATGTGGATCACCACTAGAGAGGAGGACGCTTGACCTCCTTCACCCTCCCCTAGAGATCTGCAAGGAAATAGGGATATATGATCTCCCTACATAACATAAGGAAATAGGAAATACTTACACCCAAAAACTTTAAAATATGAAACCTTTGGTTTTTTGTTGTTCCATAACTCATAGGAAGTTTTGGTGAGTAAAGGTCTTACTAGAACTCTATTAAAAATATAGCATGTAGTATTTACAGCTTCAGCCTAAAAATATTTGGGTAGACTATGTTCATTCAACATGGTTCTAGCCATTTCTTGTAAATTTCTATTTTTTCTTTCCACTACTCCATTTTATTGAGGATTTCTTGGAGTAGAGAAGTTGTGATTGTTTCCATTAAATTCACAAAATTCTTGGAAATCACGGTTTTGAAATTCACCACCATGATCACTTCTAATTGACGAAATCATAGAACCCTTTTCATTTTGGACAAGTTTGCAAAACTTGGTAAAATATCTAAAGCATTCATTTTTGTGTTTTAAGAAATAAGTCCATGTGTATCTACCATAGCCATCTACAATGACGAAGGTGTATTTGCTACCTCCTAGGCTTGATGTAGAGATAGGTCCAAACAAGTCCATATGGATCAATAGTAAGGGCCTAGAGGTGCTTATTTGATTCTTAGATTTGAAACTACCATTAATTTATTTTCCTAATTGACAAGCATCACACATTATCTTTGATGAACTTGATATGAAGAATTCCTCTTACAAGTTCTTTGGATGATATTTGAGTGATTAGTTTCATGCTAGCATGACCTAATCTCCTATGCCAAAGCCAAGCATCCTCATTCAAAACCGAGAAACACATTTCATTGCAAAGATCATTGATGTCAATAGCGTATATGTTATTTTATTTTAGTGCAATCATAGATATGTTTTTGTGTGGTTTTTCAATGATGCAAGCATTAGATTCGAATTTGACAATATATCCTTTATCACATAATTGACTAATGCTCAAGAGGTTATGTTTTAAACCATCAACTAACAAAACATCTTCAATAAAAAAGTTGGATTTGTTACCTATGGTTCCTTTGCTAATGATTTTATCCTTATTGTTGTCTCCGAAGGTGACATAGCCTTCGTCTATGCTAGTGAGCTTAGAGAATTTAGATGGATCTCCGGTCATATATCTTGAGCATCTACTATCAAGGTACCATCTCTTGCTCCTAGCTTGTGATGGTATATGTTTCTACAAGAAAGGATGATTTTTAGGTACCCATTTACTTTTGAGTGCCTCAAACACTGATCTAAATTGTTTATCATGTTGCATAGAATTTATCGTGGTTCCTTTAGGAATCCAAATCAGTTTGTTTGGACTAACTTTCTTGAATGGACAATGATAAATTCTATGTCCATGTTTGCAACAAAAGTTGCATTAGCTTTGGTGCTGAACATGTAAGATAGGGCCTTTAATGATAGTGGTTGGATTTTGGTGAGGACTTCTCACAAATCCGATTCCACTTCTTTTAGGAACATAACCCTTATTTGTAAGGATCATATTCAAAACCTTGCTACCAACCTCGAATTTCTTCAATGTGTCCTTAAGTAGCAAGTTCTCCTTTCGGAGAGTTTCTAAATCATGGCATAGAGCTAAACTATCATGATATTTAGTCTTTAATTTATCAAAATTACAAGACTATCATGCTCCTTTTTTAGCAATTTGTATTTTCTACTAATAGTTTTGCATTCATAAAATAAGTCATGGAAGGCATTTAGTAATTCATCAAATGATAAATCTGCATCAATTAAATTCATTATCTCATCTCCGATGGCCATTAGGGCGTAATGAGCTACTTGCTCGGTGTTGGACTCCTCTTCTTCGGACGCGCTTGAGTCATCCCACGTTGCATTGAGTGCCTTCTTCTTTGGTGTTCTTTTCTTGGCTTGGGGACAATCACTTTTGTAGTGTCCCTTCATCACTTGAGTTTTCCCTCAAGTGGTCTTCGAAAGTTCTAAGTGCCATATCCTTCCTGTTCTTTGGAAAGATGTCTTCTTGCTCTTCATGAGCCTTGCAAGCATTTTGTAGGTCATTAATGACCCTATTAATTCTTCAAGAGGGAAGTTATTTAAATCTTTAACCTCTTGAATAATAGTGACTTTAGGGTCCCAACTCTTAGGAAGGGATCTTAGAATCTTATTTATGAGCTCAAAATTCGAAAAACTGTTGCCGAGTCCTTTTAGACCATTGACGACATCCGTGAAATGGGTGTACATGTCGCCAATAGTCTCGCTCGATTTGATTCAAAAAAGTTCAAAAGAATGTATTAAAAGATTAATTTTTGACTCTTTCACTCTACTTGTGCCTTCATGAGTCACTTTGAGTGTATGTCAAATATCAAATGCGGTTTCACAAATCGAAACACGATTGAACTCAGTTTTCTCAAGCGCACAAAATAAGGCATTCATAGCCTTTGCATTAAGAGCGAAAATCTTCTTCTCCAATTCATTCCAATCGATCATTGGAAGAGAAGACTTCGAAAATCCATTTTCGACAAGATTCCAAAGTTCAAAATCCATTGAAATAAGGAAGATCCTCATTCAGGTCTTCCAATAGGTGTAGTCCGTCCCATTGAACATGGGTGGACATGTAATAGAGTGGCTCTCTTGATTTTCGGTTTATGCCATCTCTCTTGGGTTTTAATCCGATTGAGAGTTAACCCTGCTCTGATAACAATTGTTAGGATCAAGAGCACTAAGAGGGGGGGAGGGGGGGGGGGGGGGGGGGGTGAATTAGTGCAGCAAAATACTTTCGATGATTTAAAACTGCGTTCGTACGATAAAAAATGATTTCGATGCAAAAGCCGATTCAGAAAGTACTTCAACTTAAGATTAAGCATAAGTAGAGTTGAAGTAAAGTAATGGAGGCAGTTTGCAGTTTAAGATTGAGAGCAGAATGTAAATGCAAATCGAGATTTAGAATGGTTCGGTTAATCTTGACCTACATCCACTTTTGGCTTCCTCCTCCGATGAGATCACCGACGTCCACTAGAGGCCTTCCTTCAATAGGCGAAGGCCAACCACCCTTTTATAGCTTTACTCCTTTTGACGGGCTTAGGAGACAACCCTTACAGATTTTTCACTCCTCTCTTGAATGATCAAAACTTAGAAGAAAATAGGGAGAAGAACGTCTAGCCTTTACAACACTTTTAAGCTCTCAAAATCTCAAAATAAATGCTAAGTTTTGGTGCCCTTTCATGCATGAAAGGGTGGGATTTATATAGGCCCCAACTGGTTCGAATTTGGAGCTCAAAAATGTCATCTCCCGAAATTTTGGGGTCCTGGCAGTACTACCGCCATAATTGGGCCGTACTACCGCCTGACAGAGCTCGAAGATCGAGCTCGAGTGATACCATCCCCTAACAGTAAAACTGCGTTCGTACGATAAAAAATGATTTCGATGCAAAAGCCGATTCAGAAAGTACTTCAACTTAAGATTAAGCATAAGTAGAGTTGAAGTAAAGTAATGGAGGCAGTTTGCAGTTTAAGATTGAGAGCAGAATGTAAATGCAAATCGAGATTTAGAATGGTTCGGTTAATCTTGACCTACATCCACTTTTGGCTTCCTCCTCCGATGAGATCACCGACGTCCACTAGAGGCCTTCCTTCAATAGGCGAAGGCCAACCACCCTTTTATAGCTTTACTCCTTTTGACGGGCTTAGGAGACAACCCTTACAGATTTTTCACTCCTCTCTTGAATGATCAAAACTTAGAAGAAAATAGGGAGAAGAACGTCTAGCCTTTTACAACACTTTTAAGCTCTCAAAATCTCAAAATAAATGCTAAGTTTTGGTGCCCTTTCATGCATGAAAGGGTGGGATTTATATAGGCCCCAAACTGGTTCGAATTTGGAGCTCAAAAATGTCATCTCCCGAAATTTTGGGGTCCTGGCAGTACTACCGCCATAATTGGGCCGTACTACCGCCTGACAGAGCTCGAAGATCGAGCTCGAGTGATACCATCCCCTAACAAGGGTGGTACCATCGCCCAGCCTCACTCGAAGACCAAGCCCAGGCAGTGCCACTGCCATGGGCGGTTCCACCGCCTAACTGTCCTCGGAGACTTAGCTCCTGGGCGGTGCCACCGACGGCCAGGAAATCTGGGTCTGAACGGGCTAATCCATTCGGCCCAATTTGGGTCTATCAAGGGTCCAATTGCCCCAAGATTAAGTTAATGGGATCACCTCCTATTTCTAACTTAATCATCATGCTAACTACAATATTTTAAGACATTTATACTGTAGCTTGCTCTAGTACATCAATCGCTTCTTCCGGTGAACTTCCGGCGAACATCCGACGAACCCTCAACGATGCTCTGGTGGACTTCCGGCATACTCCTGGACTTACGACGATCCACTTGGTAAGTTCCGATGAGCTTCTTTGGCTAGCTCTTGGACTTCTCGGATTTGTTCTCGCAGAACCTCCAACGACCGTTCGGACTTCCGTCAAACTCTCGAACTCCCAACGTAATCATAGTCTTGACTCCGGCGCAACTCCTACTACATGTCTTACTTTCATCGTAGTTAATCCTGCATACTTATCTCAACATATGGATTAGATAACAAATTATAATTGACTTCATCATCAAAATCCGAGATTCAACATCACGTGCTAAGGGTGTCACGTGACTCGCTAGTAAAATAGTGGGAGCATATTAAGATAGAAGTCCATATCTTGATTGTTTATTTCTTGTAAAATCTGCATGTTATTCAATCCTGCTGCATGTTTATTTTCAGAAAATGTCGCTTTCAAATCCCTTACGTGGCATACTTGATGTCAACCGCCTCACTGGTCCAAATTATACGGATTGGCTCCGCAACTTGAGAATTGTTCTCACGATGGAGAAAATCACATATGTCCTTGATACAGTAATGCCTACGCCCGAGGAAGGGGCAAGCGAGGATGAGATCACTTGCTACGTGAAGTACATTGATGACTCCACTCTTGCTCAGTGCTATATGTAGGGCTCTATGACTCCTGAGTTACAAAGACAACATGAAAAGACGGATGCTAGATCCATTCTCCTATATGTCCGTAAATTGTTTGAGGAATAGGGAAAGACTCAGCGATATGAGATATCCAAGAGCCTCTTCTGCACTAAGATGACTAAGGGGACACCAGTTCAGAACCATGTCCTAAAGATGATTGAGTGGATGGAGAAACTCACAGGTCTAGGAATGGTCCTAGAGGATAACTTGTGTGTGGATATTGTGCTTCAGTCCCTACTAGATTCCTTTTCATAGTTCATAATGAATTTTAATATGAACAAGCTTGAGGTGACTCTCCTAGAGCTCCTCAATATGTTGAGGGAGGTAGAGAGTACTATTAGGAAAGAGAAGCCAATTCTCTACACTAGTGAGACTAGAAAGAAAAGGAAAGTAGAAAAGTCCTTTAAGAAGGGAAAGGGCAAGGGTAGACCAGGAAAAGCAAAAGTTGCTAAGAAAGACCCAACAAAGGACAAAAGCTAGTGCTTCCACTATGGTAAAGATGGGCACTAGAAGAGGAACTACAAAGAGTACCTTACAGAAAAGGCAAAACAAAAGCTTGGTGAAGCTTCAGGTACATTCATGATCAGTTTCCATTTGTTAGACTCTTATGATAACACATGGGTATTGGATACCGGTAGTGCTTATCATATATGCAATTCGTTGCAGGTTTTGGCAACGCCTAGGAGACTAGAGAGAGGCGAGATGAACCTCAAGATGGGCAATGGAGTAAAAGTTGCTGTAGTAGCCATTGGCAAGGTTGCCCTACATCTGCCTGGTGGAGCTTTTATTGTATTAGATGCATGTTATTTTGTTCCTTCTATTATCAAAAACATTATCTCCATTTCATATTTGATAGTTAGTGGATATAAATTAGTTTTTGAGAACAATGGTTGTTCGATATTATTAGATGATGAGATCATCACGAAAGGGACAATGCATAATGGTTTATTTATGCTAGACACTACTCCACATATCATGAATGTAAGTGTGTCCAAGAGGAAATGAGATGAGATGAACAGTGCATACTTGTGGCATTATAGACTAGGTCACATCCATGAAGAAATGATTCAAAAGTTGCTAAATGATGGATATCTAGATCCATTCGACTATAAGTCATATGCAACCTGCAAGCCTTGCCTTCGTGGAAAACTAACCAACTCTCCATTTAGTGGAACTGGAGAGAGAGCTACTGAGCTATTGGAACTCATACATAGTGATGTATGTGGACCCATGTCAACTCATGCCAATGGTTATTACTCCTACTTCATTACCTTTACTAATGATTTCTCAAGGTATGTATATGTGTACTTAATGAAGTACAAATCCGAGGCTTTTGAGAAATTCAGAGAGTATAAGAATGAAGTGGAGAACCAGACTGGAAAGAGTATCAAAACTCTTCGATCAGATCGAGGAGGTGAGTACTTAAGTACAGAGTTTACTCAATTCCTCAAGGACTATGGGATATTATCCCAATGGACACCTCCTTATACACCTCAGCTCAATGGTGTGTTTGAGAGGAGAAATCGTACGCTATTAGACATGGTACGGTCCATGATGAGTTTTGCTGACCTACCCATCTAATTCTGGGGATATGCCCTAGAGACCGCAACTTACCTTCTGAATAGAGTTCCAACTAAGTCGGTAGTGTCTACACCATATAAGATATGGAAAGGGAAGAAGCCCGATCTTAAGGTTGTTAAAATTTGGGGTTGCCTTGCCCATGTTAAAAAACACAACCCCGATAAGTTGGAATCGAGGATAGAGCGGTATAAGTTCATGGGATACCCTAAGGAAACTTGTGGATATTATTTCTATCATCTCGAAGACCAAAAGGTCTTTGTAGCTAAGAGAGCAGTGTTCCATGAGAAGGAACACATTCTTGGCAGAGATAGTGGGAGCATGATAGAGTTGAGCAAGGTTGGAGAACCAAGCTCAAGCACTACTCTACAGCCCGAGTCTGTTCAAGTATCTAATACACAAGTTTCAACTTTACGTAGGTCTGGCAGAGTATCTCATCCTCCTGAGAGATATGTGAGACATATTAGAGGAGAGGATGTTGAGGATATTGATCCTCAAACCTACGAGGAGGCTATTATGAGTATAGATTCCGGGAAGTGGCAAGAAGCCATGAATTCTAAGATGGATTCTATATACTCCAACAAGGTTTGGTACCTAGTTGATGCGCCCGAAAGTATTGTACCCATCGGTTGCAAGTGGATCTTTAAGAAAAAGATCGGAGTAGATGGAAAGGTAGAGACCTATAAAGTAAGACTAGTGGCTAAGGGATATCGTCAAAGGCAAGGTGTTGACTATGACGAAACCTTCTCACCCGTAGCAATGCTAAAATCCATCCGAATTCTATTGGCTATTTGTTAGGACTCTAGCTAGGAGAGTCCTAATTGATAGGGGCATTAATGTAAAACCTACCTAAGCCGACCCTTATTAAAGAGGTGAAGAGGCCGGCTAGGGTATGAAGGTTATTTCTTAAAGAAGAATTAAGAGTTGTAAAGGAATAGGAGTCTTTAGTAGGAGTCCTATTAAGAGTCTTGAGTAGAAGTCTTAATTAAGTAGGAGTCTTGAGTAGGAGACCTATTAGGAGTTAGGGTTTAGAAATCCTATAAATAGTTATGTATTCATCCTCTTTTGATAAGTAATAGATGAATCTTTTCTGCAGCCTTTGAGCAGCAACTTGGAGGAAGGAACCCCTATAGAGTTCCAGGAGGCCAATCCCCTAAAGAGATCAACCCCAAGCTTAGAATCTACAAGGGTTCTAACACTTGGTATCAGAGCAGCGTTCTTGGCATCTCGCTGCCCTTCCACAGCTATCCATCATCCCTCCACAGCCACCCAAAGCAATTCCCACAATTGCTTAAAAGATTGTCGCCAAATTCTGCCGTCATCTCCACCATTGCGGATCATACTTTGATCTCCCCGTGAATTGCAATAGATTCTGGTTTCGTACCTTACTACTACTGCAATTTAGTTATCCTTATTCAAAAATCCAAAAAAAAAATTATTCCTATATTGCTGTATAAACTTTTCATTGTAAAGTTTTCATCTCTACGACGAAAGATACATTGCAAAATTCCGACCGCATAGCACAGTCTGTTTGATCTTGCTACTTCATTTTTTCTATCTAAATCTCTACAAAATTTTTATGATAGCTTTGATACTTCCTAATAGCAGATTTCTCTTTAGTTTTGTCAAAAAATTCTCAATATAAACCATTGATCTTTTATGTCTAAACTGCTATACTTGAAAATCTGCACTGTAAAATTCCAACCGCATAGCACAGTTTGTTTGGTCTTGCTACTGTGTTTTTTCTGTCCAAATCTCTACAAAATTTTTATGATAGCTTTGACACTTCCTAACAGTTGATTTTTCTTTAGTTTTGTCAAAAAATTCTCAATATAAACCATTGATCTTTTACGTCCAATCTGCTACACTTGAAATCTTATGATAGCTTTGATACTTCCTAATAGCAGATTTCTCTTTAGTTTTGTCAAAAAATTCTCAATATAAACCATTGATCTTTTACGTCCAATCTGCTACACTTGAAAATCTGCACTGTAAAATTCCAACCGCATAGCACAGTCTGTTTGATCTTGCTACTTCATTTTTTCTATCTAAATCTCTACAAAATTTTTATGATAGCTTTGATACTTCCTAATAGCAGATTTCTCTTTAGTTTTGTCAAAAAATTCTCAATATAAACCATTGATCTTTTACGTCCAATCTGCTACACTTGAAAATCTGCACTGTAAAATTCCAACCGCATAGCACAGTCTGTTTGATCTTGCTACTTCATTTTTTCTATCTAAATCTCTACAAAATTTTTATGATAGCTTTGATACTTCCTAATAGCAGATTTCTCTTTAGTTTTGTCAAAAAATTCTCAATATAAACCATTGATCTTTTACGTCCAATCTGCTACACTTGAAAATCTGCACTGTAAAATTCCAACCGCATAGCACAGTCTGTTTGATCTTGCTACTTCATTTTTTCTATCTAAATCTCTACAAAATTTTTATGATAGCTTTGATACTTCCTAATAGCAGATTTCTCTTTAGTTTTGTCAAAAAATTCTCAATATAAACCATTGATCTTTTACGTCCAATCTGCTACACTTGAAAATCTGCACTGTAAAATTCCAACCGCATAGCACAGTCTGTTTGATCTTGCTACTTCATTTTTTCTATCTAAATCTCTACAAAATTTTTATGATAGCTTTGATACTTCCTAATAGCAGATTTCTCTTTAGTTTTGTCAAAAAATTCTCAATATAAACCATTGATCTTTTACGTCCAATCTGCTACACTTGAAAATCTGCACTGTAAAATTCCAACCGCATAGCACAGTCTGTTTGATCTTGCTACTTCATTTTTTCTATCTAAATCTCTACAAAATTTTTATGATAGCTTTGATACTTCCTAATAGCAGATTTCTCTTTAGTTATCTGTGCTACAAAAACTTTTAGCTGCATATTGTTGCCTTAACCAATCTATTTGTAATCTTTTTTGAACGAAATTTCTTATATACTTTATAGATCATCTTGGCTTCCATCTAAGATTGATCTATTAAGGAATTCATCTCTGAAAACAATTTTTTGTTGCTGCAAATTTTCGTCGCAAACTGTTAAAATTTTTTCAACGAGAATTCTGCTATCGCAACTTGCACCAATTCCCTTGCTGTTATACTGCTGAAATTTTCTTGATTAAATTGGACATCCTTGTTGTCATATAAATTGAGATTTTGCTTTCAATTTCCTCCTCAAATCTCTCAAGCTTTTGAAGGAAATTTCATCAAGAAACCACTATTTCTTCGACGACAATTTCTGCTCTTCAAGACAACACAATTCTGCAGCAAACTTCCTCTTATTTCTATCAAACCTTTGCTGCCA
Organism: Musa balbisiana; assembly: GCA_004837865.1. Taxonomy (NCBI): domain Eukaryota; kingdom Viridiplantae; phylum Streptophyta; class Magnoliopsida; order Zingiberales; family Musaceae; genus Musa; species Musa balbisiana. The sequence continues at coordinate 25,724,854 of CM017188.1, read as the reverse complement.
TCTACCACAGATCAAAAACTTTCATCCACAGCCCTAAAACTCTACCAAACCAAACCCTTAAACTGCACCCAAAACAGACACAAAACAAGCCTAAATCGCAGCCTACATCCACCAATCCACTAACCCTTTCGACCATCACTTCTCTCAACCATACTTGCCTTTAACCCGACAACAAAAGAGAGATCTTAACATCATAGATTTGGAGACATATACTATGGCATCTAAGGAGGCAGTCAATGATAAATTTGAAGCCTTGGAGGAGCGAATGGAGGATAAGATTCGGACTCTCTTTACCGAACTCAATTTGGGCCGACCACCAAGCCCGAAGAAATCATATCAAGGAGAGAGCTCTAACCAATCACACCAAGCCCAAAGAGATGACTTTCAAGAGAGAGGAGGCTCTATGACTGACCTCAACTATCCATGCATGAGGGTGGACTTCCCTAGATGGGAAGAAGGAGACCCGATTGGTTGGATCTCGTGCATGGAGCAATATTTTTGGTATCATAAAACTGCGGATGCATCTATGGTGGAAATTTCAGCTATACATCTTGAAGGGGATGCCATATAGTGGTTTGACTGGTTTAAATATACTCATGGAGTCCTCTCATGGCGACAATTCAAAGAAGGACTATTGATCCACTTCGGACCGACCAATTACGAGAACATTAACAAACAACTAGCAAAGATCCGACAAACCTCCACCATTCAGGAGTATCAAACCAGGTTTGAAAGGTTATCTAATCAAACTCATGATTAGTCTCAAAAATAACTATTGTGGACTTTCGTTGAGAGCTTGAAGTTGGAGATCCGGGGAGAAGTTAAAGCACGACAACCGTACACGCTTATGGCAGCCACCTCTTTCGCACGACATCAAGAGGAGCGATTGAACCATGAAGCTTGGAGGACTAAGATCGCTTCTCGGCCTGCAATGCAGAAGCCCTCAGCCCCCGCTACTATCAACCAAGTCCCTGCACCAAAAATGATGACAAGAGAAGAGCTTCAGGAGCGATCTACGAAGGAGTTATGTTGGCACCGTGACGAGCCGTGGAGCCGCAAGCATCACTGTAGAAAAGGGAGACTTCTTATGATTAAACTAGTAGAAGAAGAGGTCATTGAATATCTAGAAGAGAGCCTTAATAATGAAGAAGAAGAGCCACAACCGACCAAAGTTATGGTACATGCACTAGCCGGCTACTCAAACCCGCAAACGATGAAAGTTGAAGGCCTTCTCAAACAATAATCGATCATTGTTCTCATCGACACGGGCAGCACTAATAACTTCCTAGATAGTAAAGTTGCTGTTCGGATGGCCTTACCTATTGAGTATTATAGTAGATTTGACGTCAAGTTCACCAACGGACGGATTTTGAAGTGTGATCGTAGGCGCCCGCGGGAGAAACTATTACTACAGGACCAAGAGATAATTGCATATTTCTTCCTCCTCCCTCTTGATGATCATGAGGCCATGCTCAAAATTGAATGGTTGATGACATTAGGTGATGGTTCCTGGAATTTTATGAAACTAATTGTGAAATTTTATAGTAAGAGGAAACAGGTGATATTGCACGAGAAACATGGGGGCGACGTAACGACGATTTGCACACAACAAATGGAGAAGGTTTTGCATAAAGCATGCAGCGGCTTTTTGGTACAACTTGAGTAGCAAACTAAGGGAGAGCCAATAGAATTTGAAGATATAAACCTACTTCCTTTGCTTGCTGAATTTTTAGATATATTTGATGAACCGTGCAACCTACCTCTTGCCCGTCGGCATGATCATTGTATACTGATTCTTCTGGGCAAACCTCTTACAAATACTTGGCTATATCAGCATTTATATCTGCAGAAGGATGAAATAGAAAGGATTATAAAAGAAATGCCCAAAACAGGAGTTATTTGGCCACGTTGCAACCCCTACTCTTCACTAGTGCTCTTCGTACAAAAAAAGGATGAAACATGGCGAATGTGCACTGATTACCGAGCCCTCAATGGTGTAAACATCAAGGACAAATACCCTATTCTAATAGCAGATGAATTGCTAGATGAAAGGGAGTACAAATCTTCACAAAGCTGGACCTTCAATCTGAGTATCATCAAATATGAGTGTGCAAAGAAGACATACCAAAAACCGCCTTTCGAACACACAATGGCCACTACGAATTTTTGGTTTCTTCACTAGGAGGTGGAATATCTTGGGCATATCATATCAGAGGAAGGTGTGGCAGTGAACCCCTCCAAAATTGGAGCAATGCAGAACTGGCCGACCTCGAGGAACATAAAATTACTACGTGGCTTTCTCGGTTTAATAGGCTACAATCACAAGTTCATGAAAAATTATGGAAAGATCAGTGCACCACTTATTTCTTTACTGAAAAAAGATATCTTCTAATGGTCGGACAAAGCCTCTGCTGCCTTCAACAAACTTAAGGCAGCCATGACGACGACACCGGTGCTAGCACTACCAAATTTCAACCGACCCTTCATTATTGAGGTCGATGAATCTGGAATCAGAATTGGAGCCATTCTCATGCAAGATGGTCGACCACTCACATACACTAGCAAGACATTATCTCTCTCCCATCAAAATATGTCAACATATGATAAGGAGATGCTCGCCATTGTGCACGCAGCAACGAGGTGGAGACCCTACTTGATCGGTTGACGATTTCAAATTAAAACTGACCATAAAAGCCTCAAGTACTTTTTAGAGCAAAAGATATCATCCCTTGAGTAGCAAAAATGGATAACAAGACTTCTTAGATTTGATTATGAAATAATTTACAAAAAGGGAAAAGAGAATGTTATTGTAGATGCGATTTCACAACTACCCGAGCAAGCTGAATTTTCGGTCGTTTCACTTTCGACTAGCAACTTCCTTGAGGATATTAAGATGGAATAGTAGGAAGATCCGAAAACCAAACCAGTAAGATTATAAAAAAATTAGAGAAAGCACCAAACTTCATGGCTCATTACAATTGGGACTTAAAAGGATTATGCTATAAGGGACGCATTGTGCTTGTGCCAAATTTTACTTGCATCTTCACGAGCAGATTTTAGATAGAGTTATTCCATATGCAGGGCGCTAAATTGAAAAGGAGTACAGCGTATCACCTACAAATCGACGGCCAGACGGAAGTGGTAAACAAGTGCTTGGAGACAGCCCAAAGCCACCCACCAAATATGACTACCCAAGGAGAACTCTAAAACCAGTCGAGTGCCATTATTGATTGATGGATCGTGACTCGATAACAATGACCCATTACTGAAGTGCTAATACAATGGGCGAACTTACCAATAGAAGGTGCCACTTGGGAGAACTACGATGACTTGAAGATCAAATTCCTAGAATTCATGGATTATCAGTCTCGAGGACAAGGTTGATTTGATGAGGGTAGGTCTGTTAGGACTCTAGCTAGGAGAGTCCTAATTGATAGGGGCATTCATTTAAAACCTACCTAAGCCGACCCTTATTAAAGAGGTAAAGAGGCCGGCTAGGGTTTGGAGATTATTTCTTAAAGAAGGAGTTGTAAAAGAATAGGAGTCTTGAGTAGAAGTCTTAATTAAGTGGGAGTCTTGAGTAGGAGTCCTATTAGGAGTTAGGGTTTAGAAACCCTATAAATAGTCATGTATTCATCTTCTTTTGACAAGCAATAGATGAATCTTTTCTGCAGTCTTTGAGTAGCAACTTGGAGGAAGGAACCCCTATAGAGTTCCAGGAGGCCGATCCCCTAAAGTGATCAACCCCAAGCTTAGAATCTGCAAAGGTTCTAACACTATTGCAGCACATTATGATTATGAGATCTAGCAGATGGATGTGAAAACTGTATTCCTCAGTGGGAACCTCGATAAGGAGGTGCATATGATACAACCTGAGGGATTCGTGTCCAAGGACTACCCAGAAAAGGTGTGTAGGTTGCTTAGATCTATTTATGGACTAAAGCAAGCTTCCCAAAGTTAGAATATAAGATTTGATGAGGCAATCAGATTTTATGACTTTGTTAAGAACGAAGATGAGCCTTGTGTATACAGGAAAGTAAGTGGGAGCGCTATCACCTTTTTGGTGTTATATGTGGATGACATCCTTATCATTGGGAATAACGTAGGAATGCTATCCATAGTAAAGGCTTGGTTATCTAGACACTTCTCCATGAAGGACTTAGGAGAAGCATCCTATATCTTGGGGATTTAGATCTATAGAGATAGATCCAAGAGGATGCTTGGCTTGTCCCAGTCCAAGTACATAGAAACTATTGTCAAAAGGTTCAGCATGGAAAATTCTAAGAGAAGTCTCATACCGATGAGACATGGGATATCGCTTTCTAGGAGTATGTCCACAAAGACTCCAAAAGAAAGGGCGAACATGGATATAATACCTTATGCCTCGACAATAGGATCTATCATGTATGCCATGCTATGTACTAGGCCTGATATAGCGCATGCTTTGAGTGTCACGAGCAGGTATCAGGCAGATCCAGGCTTGGAGCACTCGAAAGTAGTAAAGTGTATCCTTAAGTACTTAAGAAGGACTAAGGATCTTTTACTAGTATATGGAGGTAGTAGCCTCAAGGTTGAAGGCTACACAAACTCAAGTTATCAGTCTAATGTTGATGATAGCAAGTCGAATTCGGGGTATGTGTACACCTTGAATGGAGGAGCAGTATGCTGGAAGAGTTCCAAGCAAGATACTACTGCTAACTCGACCATAGAGGCGGAATACATTACTATAGCAGATGTAGCAAAAGAGAGAGTCTGGATGAAGAAGTTCATCACAGATTTGAGAGTCATGCCGAATAGCGAGGAGTCGATTTCCTTATATTGCGGCCACAATAGGGCGATTACTCAAATAAGGGAACCCGGGTCTCATCAAAAGTGTTCTGAGGAGGTTCTAACTTATTAGAGAGATCATGACCCGAGGAGATGTAGTAGTGGAAAGAGTTCCATCCGAAGATAACATTGCTGATCCATTGACAAAGCCGTTGTCTCAGATTAATTTTTAGCATCACAGGGGTCTGATGGGGATCAGACACATTGGTGATTGGCTTTAGGTTAAGTGGGAGATTACTAGTCATAGGTGCCCAACAAGCTAATCACGTGAGTGATGGCATGTGTGACTTGACATGGAATATTTTTTGCTTATTATATTTTGATATTTATCACTTTATATTGTCTATTGCATATATGCATGTATACATTGTGATGTCCTTGAATTTGTGCAATGGGAATCGGATCGTGATGAGATCACGATAATGAGACCGATTCACTTTTAAACACAGATCCTAAATAATCTCGGTCATAGGTTACTCAAGAGGGATATCGTGATAACTAGACAGACTTGTGTGCTATATACCCGTCCATATGATGGATGCAGTTGGTCTCATAGCTACTCGTGTGGGGACACTAGGGATACAATACAGATGCTCATTGGAGAATGAGTTCACTGATTGATCCGCTTATGGAATACTAGATGGTTGATGATGCCTTATTGTCAGACAACGATTCTGTAGTCCTAGTGGTGTATCCGGTCCTTAGACTTGAGACACCAAGAATGTCCTGTATGAGTGCTCCACTCTTTGATACCAAACTTATAGGTTTGGATGTCCCAGATCTAGTACAACTGGTCATTGGGAGTGGTAGTCGACCTTATGAGGGCTATTGAGTGTCGATAGAGGATCATCTACTCTCAGCGTCATGAGAGGAATATCCCATGTGTTCTTGCTCAAATAAATCCCTGGCCAGGGTCATTCGAGTTGGGAGAGAAAGTGTTCTCCAGGAGAATCCGATTAGAGCGAGACTCGAGTAGAAACCGTATGGGTCTGACAGTACCATGCCCGATATACGGTCCCTGGGATATTAGATGGATGAGAGACTATAGTTACACGGTAATTAAGGATAGACAGGTCCAATGGATTGGATTCCCTTGTATCGTCTAGGGATTACGGCGTAGTGGCCTAGTATGTCCGTAGTCGATGAGTCGAGTGAATTATTATAGAGATAATAATTCACTAAGCCAGAAGGAGTACTAACAACTATGACTCATGGCTAGCTCGATATTGGACCTAGAGGGTCACACACATATGGTAGGCATTGCGATGAATAGAGGTTCGGATATGAGATATCCGCCGGAGCCCCTATCTTATTAGATATCCAATAAGCCCTTGAATTATTAGATCCTATGGACGAGATCCAATAAGAGCCCATAAGAGATTATTAGATAGAGATCCACTAATTTAAAAAGCTTGGGTAATTGGATGCAGATCCAATACCCACTAGGGGAGGATCCATTAGGGTTTGATAGGGGGCCTCTATAAATAGGAGAGATTCAGAGCCTCATAGGCAAGAGCCTTTGCTTGCCTCTCCTATTCTCCCTCCCCCCTTCTCCACCTTAGAGCAGGCCTGGAGTTTTGAAGAGCATCGTCGTTGCCCTACTGTGTGGATCACCGCTAGAGAGGAGGATGCTTGACCTCCGTCACCCTCTCCTAGAGATCTGCAAGGAAACAAGGATATACGATCTTCCTAGGTAATATAATCTATTCTATATGCAATTTGTTTCACGAATTTTTGTGCACCAATCTTCGCACGACAACGAACATTTCTTTAGGAATAGGGGATTTTGTTTTCTTGTTCTTCCACTGCACATGTGATGTCGCCCCTAAAATTTTCCAACAGAAACAACTCATAAAAATGCACTAAAAGATTAATTTTTGACTCATTCACTCTACTAGCGCCTTCATGAGTCACTTCGACTATGTGCCAAATATCAAATGTCGTTTCATAAATGGACACACGATTAAATTCGTTTTTATCTAAGGCATGAAACAAGTTATTCATAGCCTTTGTATTTAAAGAAAAAGTCTTCTTCTCCAACTCATTCCAATTATTCATTGGAAGAGAAGACTTTTGAAATCTATTTTCTACAATATTCAATGGTTCAAAATATAATGAAATTAGGAAGATCCTCATTCTAGTCTTCCAATATGTGTAATCCGTCCCATTAAACATGGGCGGATGTGTAATTGAATGGCCCTTTAGGTTGCCGACGAATGTCATCTCTCTTGGGTTTAAAACTAGATGAGAGTGAACCTTGCTCTAATACCAATTGTTAGGATCAAGAGCAGCACTAAAAGGGGGGGGGGGGGGGGGGTTAATTAGAGTAGTGGAAAACTTTTACTATTTCAGAAAAAGGTTCGTTTTGATTAAAACTGATTCTGATGAAAATGGTTTCGATTCAATTCATTTCAGAGAGATTATGAACTTGAAAGATTTCGTAAAAGTGCAAGAGAGAGTTAAGGAGATTTTCAGTAATGTAAATTGCTCAAATGAAAAGCAAACCAGGATATAGAGTGGTTCGGTCAACGTGACCTACATCCACTTTCGGATTCCTCCTCCGACGAGGTCTCTAGCGTCCACTAAAGGCCTTCCTTCAATAGGCGAAGACCAACCACCTCTTTTACACTACTTTCTCCTTTTCACAGGTTTAGGAGAAAACCCTTACAAGTCTCACACCTCTCTTAAATGATCTCAAAACTTAGAAAGGAAGGAGGAGGACTCTAGCACTTGTTTACAACACTTTTACACCCCAATAACTTAAGATTATCTCAATACTTTCATGCCCTTTCATGCAGAAAAGGGTGGGGTTTTTATAGGCCCCAATGGCTTCAAAAAATTGGAGCAAAAAAGTATCTTATCCTGGATTTCCACGGTATTAGTGGTACCACCATCATTATTGGGTAGTACCATCGCATGACACTTGACATTGGATGGTACCACCACCCAATCTGGGTGGTACCATCACTTGCCAGAGCTTGGAGACGAAGCTCTGGCGGTACCACCACTAGCAATAATAACTGTCGGTGGTACCACCACCCAGAATTCCTGGGGTGTTGTTTCTCAAGCGGTGCCATCGTCGGCCAAGCTTTCAGCATCCTGGATGGGCCTTGAATCTGGCCTAAACCAACCCAACTTAGGCCCAATTGGCCCCTAATTAAGTTAGTGGGATTATCTCCCAATCCTAACATAATTTACGTGATAACTATGATAATTAAGACATGATTAAGGCTCTTCATGTTCTGGTGCATCAATTGCTCTTCCGGCGAACATCCAACGAACTCCCGGCAAGCTCTCGGACTTTATGATGATCTTCTTAGTGAGCTTTGATGAGTTTCTTTGGCAAGCTTCTGGACTTCTCGGTTGGTTCCGGTAGAACTTTCGACGAACGTTCGGACTTCCAGCAAACTCTCACTTTATGTCTTACTACTATCGTAGTTAATCCTGTACACTTTTCTCAACTTATAGATTAGATCAAACAAATTATAATTGACTTCATCATCAAAATCCGAGATTCAACAACAACATGCATAATCACTAAATCATCATTAATTTTAAAGATTTGTAAAATTACAAATTTTGCAAGTTTGCATTTTTGCTTCTTAAGATAGGCAAGCTAGCAATCTTCGGTGATGTTCAAAATAGCATTTTCTTCTCTTTTGAGAAGTGTGATTTTTTACTTTCTTTGCAAAAGATAAGCTAGCAATATTTAAGATGTTCAAGAAAGCAACTTTTGCTTCTTGAAATAAGCAAGTTAGCATTCTTTGCTTCTCTTTTGAGATGAGCAAGCTAGCATATTTTTGCACTCTTCTTGAATTGTGCAAGCTAGCAAATTTGCTTTCTAGCAAGTTTTGCTTCCCCTTTGTCATTGTCAAAAAGAAGGAAAGAATACAATGTTGTAATTCTTTTCCCTTTACAATAATTTCCAAATCATGACAAAGGTAAATAACAAAGATGAAAAATCAAGTTGTGAATATCAGAACAATTTTTCATCGTGAATATTTCATCATTACATGCATCATTATCATAAGTTGAAGTATTGCATGCATAATACCAAATCATAATGTATATTTTCAAAATATAATATCATCATTACATGCATGATTCCAAATCATCATTCTAGAGTATCATTTCAGAAAATAATAATTATTGATTTTCACATCATTTAAAATAAAATCATAGTGTTGCATGTATAGTGTTACATTCATTTGTATCTAAGGGAAAAGTCATAGTGTTGCATGCATCATTCCAAATCATAAACATTTCAAATCATGATGGTATCAAAACGTCAAATTACGTCATACCATGTATGATCATAACTTCACATTTGTATGCATCAAAAATAATATAATATCAAGAAGAACTTGGTGATGAGATATACTTCATGAATACAAGGAATTTACATAAAAAAATTTAAGTCATAAATGTTAGGATCAAGAGCACTAAGAGGGGGGGGGGTGAATTAGTGCAGCAGAAAACTTTTGTCGGTTAAAATAACTTTCATATGATAACTATTTCGAAAAGATCTTTAAAGTTAAGAGTAAGCGGAAGCGTAATTGATGTAAATCAATGAAGGTAGTTTGCAGTTAAGATAAATAGCAGAATGTAAATGCAAACTGAGATTTAGAGTGGTTCGGTCAATCTTGACATACATCCACTTTTGGCTTCCTCCTCCGATGAGGTCACCGAACCGACGTCCACTAGAGGCCTTCCTTCAATAGGCGAAGGCCAACTACCCTTTTACAACTTTTCTCCTTTTGATGGGCTTAGGAGACAACCCTTATAAGTTTTCACTCCTCTCTTGAATGATCAATACTTAGAAAGAAAAGAGAGAGAAGAACTCTAGCCTTTTACAACACTTTTAAACTCTTAAATACTCAGAATAAAAGCAAGCTTTCGGTTTTCTTTCATGCAGGAAAGGGTGGGGTTTATATAGGCCCCAATCAATTTGAAGTTGGAGCTCAAAAGTGACCATTCCCGGATTACCGGGGTCCTGGCGGTACCACTACTATAACTAGGTGGTACTACCACTTGTCATCTGTCATTGAGTGGTACTACCGCTCAGTCTGGGCGGTACTACCACCTGACATCTCTCGGAGACCGAGCTCAAGTGGTACCACCGCCTAATAGGGGCGGTACCACTATTGCCAATAATAACTGTCGACGGTACCACTACCTGACAAGAGTGGTACTACCATCCAGAACTCCTAGGAGACCGAGTCTCCTGGGCAGTGCCACCGCCGGCTAGGAATTCTGGGTCCGAATGGGCTTTTCCATTCGGCCCAATTTGGGTCTGTTAAGAGCCCAATTGGCCCCATATTAAGTTAATGGGATCACCTCCTAATCTTAACTTAATCTACATGCTAACTATGATAATTAAGACATCAATACTGCAAATCGTGTTTCGGTGCATCAATCGCTTCTTTTGGCGAGCTTCCGGTGAACTTTCGACGAACATCCGACGAACCCTCGGCAATGCTCCGGCGGACTCTCGGCAAACTCCTGGACTTCGTGATGATCCTCTTTGCGAGTTCTAACAAGCTTCTTTGGCAAGCTCCTAGACTTCTCGGATTGTTCCCGCAGAACTTTCGACGACCGTTTGGACTTCCGATGAACTCTCGAACCCCCAACGTGATCTTGGTCTTGACTTTGGCTCAACACCTGTTGCATGTCTTACTACCATCGTAGTTAATCCTGCACACTTATCTCAACATATAGATTAGATAAACAAATGACAATTGACTTCATCATCAAAATCCGAGATTCAACAATCTCCCCTTTTTTGATGATGACAATCAATTGATGACGGAGTTAACCTTAACTCCCCCTATCTATATGCCATACTTGAGATAAGTCATTCTTGAATTCAAAGCCTTTGAAATTAAGAGACATATTGATAAGTTAAGTTCATTTAAACTTATCAATACCCCCATCATGATTCCTATCATGATGTATCTTTCTGAAAATGATGTCAAGGCAAGACATCCATTTTCATATCTTATATTTCAAATGTGAAGGATAGCAATCATAGCAATTCATCATATGGTAAGATATCAATTTGTAAAATTGTAAATTGAGCTCTAGATATCTTAACATAATGTAAATATGACAATCATAGCAATTCATTATATGGTAAGATATCAATTTGTAAAATTGCAATGTAAGCTCTAGATATCTTATCATTAATGTAAATATTTCAAGTGTATAGCAATTCATTCTATCATCAATTTACCACATATTTCACCCCCTTTGTCATTAACAAAAAGGAGAACAATTCAAGCGTATTTCAAGCATAGTAATAAGTGTGGTAAAGATTCATGTCATTTTTCAACAATAAGTGGTAAGATACCATTCATACAAATTATTTTTCAAGCAATCATGACATGGTAGAATTCAAACGTTCATTAAGGAGATAGCTTTCATTACTTCTTCCTTTATTATTAACGTTTTGCATGAAAGAGGAAAGCCATTGTGAACTAACTTTGAATGAAGTTAAAAACGATAAGAGATTAAATCATGCTTCATTTTTACAAGGATCAAGATATACATGTGAAATCAAATCCTTGCAAGTGTTCATCTAAAAAAAAAAATCTTCCTTCATCAAGAAGGAATTCATGTGAAAGAATCATTACATTAAATCTATTTTTCGATTAAAAATTCAAAAGATAAATCCATGAGAGATGCATTTGTTAATTAATTTCATATGTCAAAAATCATGGAGCATTGATATGAAATAAACTTGATATGACATAGGCTTATGAAAGCTCCATTCAAGAAATATATTAAGTCTGGAAGAGAAGTACAAAATAATGAAGGTAAAACATGAAGGTAAAACATGCTTATCATCATGGACAATGTTTTGTTATAGCTTTTTTATCACAATCATGAAGGTAAAACATGCTTATCATCATGAAAATTTTTGGCATCAAGACATACAATTTCCAACATGTTATTGAAGCATATAATCATATAAAATTCATAAGATTTTTAGCATTAACATTTTAAGTGATTAATCATAGAATCAAGAAAGTCCGAAAATAAAATTTAACAAATTCATGCATTCAGACAAATCAACATTCCTAATTCTCTTCTAATGAAATCAAATTGTTCTTCACTTAAATGCTTTATAAAAACATCAACTAATTGATATTTAGAATTAATGAACTCTAGGATTACATCATGATTAGTGACATGATCTCACATAAAGTAATGTCTAATATCAATATATTTTGTTCTTGAGTGTTGAATGAGATTCTTTGTTAAACAAATTGCACTTGTGTTATCACATTTAGTGGGAATATTTTTAAGATGAACTTTATAATTTTCTAATGTGTTTTTCATCCACACAACTTGTGCACAGCATGCACTAGCTGCAATATACTCAGCTTCGGTTGTAGATAGTGCAACTGAGTTTTGTTTCTTGGATGACCAAGAAACAAGTTCATGTCCCAAAAATTGACATGTCCCAAATATTGACATGTTCCAAAATCTGCATCAGCATAAGCAATTAGTTCAAAATTCTTAGATTTTGGATATCATAATCCTAGATTTGTGGTACCTTTAAGATATCAAAATATTTTTTTAACTGCTTTGAGATGAGATATCTTAGGATTCGATTGAAACCTAGTACAAAGTCCTACACCGAACATGATATCCGATCTAGTTGTAGTGAGGTAAAGTAAACTTCTTATCATACCCCTATAAGTTTTTTTATCAAAACTTTCTCCACTTTCATCAATTTCTAACTTAGTGGAGGTGCTCATAGGAGTGTTGATAGCTTTTGAGCTATCCATATTAAATCTTTTTAGCAAATCTAAAGCGTATTTAGTTTGACTAATAAAGATGCCATTACTTAGTTACTTAATTTGCAAGCCTAAAAAGAAGGTTAATTCTCCTATCAAACTCATTTCAAACTCAAGGCTCATAGTTTTAGCAAAAGATTCACAAAGAGATTCATTCGTAGAACCGAAGATAATATCATCAACATAAATCTGAACAATGAGAAAATTATTTTCAAATTTTTTTATAAACAATGTAGTATCGACCTTGCCTTTAGAGAAATTATTTTCAATAAGAAACGAACTAAGTCTCTTATACCAAGCTCTTAGGGCTTATTTTAAACCATAGAGAGCTTTAGTTAATTTAAACACATGATTATAGAAACTATTATTCTCAAATCCGGGAGGTTGTTCAATGTAAACTTCTTCGAAAATAAAGCCATTAAGAAAAGCGCTTTTAACATCCATTTGAAACAACTTAAAATTATCACTACTAGCATAGGCAAGAAGCATCCTTATGGCTTCTAATCGAGCCATAGGAGCGAAGGTTTCTTTGTAATAGATACCTTCTTCTTGGTTGAAACCTTTGCCACTAATCTAGCTTTGTTTCTAACCATGATACCAGATTCATCTTGCTTGTTTCTAAAGACCCATTTAGTATCAATAACTAAATGGTCATTTGGCCTAGGAACAAGCTTCCACACCTCATTTCTCTCAAATTGATTTAACTCATCTTACATTCCGATATTCCATGAATCATCTTTCATGTCATCATCAATACATTTAGGTTTAATTTGGGAGAGAAAAGCGGCATTGGCACAAAAATTTTGAAGAGAAGAATGTGTTTGAACCCCCTCAGATGTGTCTCCTATGATTAGCTCCTTAGGATGAGCATCTACATACTTCCAATCCTTGGGTAAGGATGTTTCGAAAGTGAATGCATCCAAATTGCTAGTTGGAGAAGGGGTTTCATTTAAATTCAAACAATCGAAATCTATTCATAATATAGCATGCAGTGTTTATGGCTTCGGCCCAAAAATATTTGGGTAGCCTATGTTCATTCAACATGTTTCTTGCCATTTCTTGTAAATATCTATTCTTTCTTTCTGCTAATCCATTTTGTTAAGAATTTCTTGGAGTAGAGAAGTTGTGGTTATATCCATTTGATTCACAAAATTCTTGAAAATCATAGTTTTGAAATTCACTACCAAGATCACTTCAAATTGATAAAATCATGGAACCTTTTTCATTTTGAACAAGTTTCAAAACTTGGTGAAATATCTAAAGCATTCACTTTTGTGTTTCAAGAAATAAGTCCATGTGTATCTATTATAATCATCTACAATAACGAAAGCGTATTTGCTATCTCCTAGGCTTGATGTAGAGATTGGTCTGAATAAGTCCATATGGATCATTTGCAAAAGTCTAGAGGTGCTTATTTGATTCTTAGATTTGAAGCTACTCTTTATTTGTTTTCCTAATTGACAAGCATCACACACATTATCGTTGATGAACTTGATATGAGAAATTCCTCTTACAAGTTCTTTGGATGAAATTTGGGTTATTAGTTTCATGCTAGCATGACCTAATCTCCTATGCCAAAGCCAAGCATCGTCATTCAAAACCAAGAAACACATTATGATCATTGATGTCAATGGTGTATACGTTATTTTATTTTAATGCAATCATAGATGTGTTTTTATGTGATTTTTCAATAATGCAAGTATTAGATTCAAATTTGATAATATAACCTTTATCACATAATTAACTAATGCTCAAGATGTTATGTTTTAAACCATCAATTAACAAAACATCTTCAATAAAGAAGTTGGATTTGTTACCTATGATTCCTTTGCCAATGATTTTTACCCTTGTTGTTGTCTCCGAAGGTGACATAGCCTTCGTCTGAGCTTAGCGAATTGAGATGGATCTCCGATCAAATTCCTTGAGCATCCACTATCAAGATACCATCTCTTGCTTCTAGCTTTTGGTGATATATGTTTCTACAAAAAAGGATGATTTTTAGATACCCATTTAATCTTGGGTGCTCCAAAAATCGATCTAAATTGTTTGTCATATTGCATAAAATTTATTATGATTACTTTAGAAACCCAAATCAATTTGTTAGGACTAATCTTCTTGAATGGATAATGATAAGTTCTATATCCATGTTTACAATAAAAGTTGCATTTGTTTTGGTGTGAAATATGCAAGATAGGGCCTTTAATGAAGGTAGTTAGATTTTGGGGAGAGCTTCTCATAAATCTAATTCCACTTCTTTTATGAACATGACCCTTATTGGTAAAGATCATGTTCAAGGACTTGCTGCCAACCTCAAATTTCTTCAAGGTGTTTTTGAGTAGCAAGTTCTCTTTTTGGAGTATTTCTAAGTCATAGCATTTCGTACATAGAACTAAACTATCTTTATGCTCAATTTTTAATTTATCGAATTTACTAACAAGAGTATCATGCTCCTTTTTTAACAATTCATATTTTTTACTAATTATTTTACATTCATCAAATAAGTCATGGACAGTATTTAATAATTCATCAAATGATAATTCTGCATCAATTAAATTTGATACCTCCTCTCCGATGGCTATAAGTGCGTAATGAGCAACTTGCTCGATGTTGGACTCCACTTCTTTAGATTCGCTTGAGTCATCCCATGTTGCTTTGAGCGCATTCTTCTTTGGTGTTCTCTTCTTGGCTTGGGGACATTCACTTTTATAGTGTCCCGGCTTCTTGCATTCGTAGCAAATAACTTAGTCCTTTTTGGGTTCAAATTTATTAGTGTCATTTTTAAATTTATTTCTTTTAATGAATTTTTTAAATTTCCTTGTTAAAAGTGCCAACTCATCGTCAAAGTCCTCATCACTTGAGTTTTATATCAAGTGGTCTTCTTGAGTTCTAAGTGTCATATCCTTCCTGTTCTTTGGAAGGGTGTCCTCATGCTCTTCATGAGCTTTGCAAGTCATTTTGTAGGTCATTAATGACTCGATTAATTCTTCAAGAGGGAAGTTGTTTAAATCTTTAACCTCTTGAATGACAGTGACTTTAGGGTCCTAACTCTTTGGAAGGGGTCTTAGAATTTTATTAACGAGCTCGAAATCCGAAAAACTTTTACCGAGTCCTTTTAGACCATTGACGACATCTGTAAAGCGAGTGTACATGTCACCTATGGTCTCACTCGGTTTCATTCGAAAAAGTTCATAAGAATGTACTAAAAGATTGATTTTTGACTCTTTCACTCTACTTATGCCTTCGTGAGTCACTTCGAGTGTATGCCAAATACCAAATGCAGTTTCACAAATCGAAACACAATTGACCTCATTTTTATCAAGTGCACAAAATAAAACATTCATAGCCTTAGCATTTAGAGCGAAAGTCTTCTTCTCCAATTTATTCTAATCGATCATTAGAAGAGAAGACTTTAAAAATTCATTTTCAATAATATTTCAAAGTTCAAAATCCATGGAAATAAGAAAGATCCTCATTCGGGTCTTCCAATAGATGTAATCCGTCCCATTGAACATGGACGAACGTGTAATAGAGTGACCCACTTAGTTTCCGGCATATGTCATCTCTCTGAGGTTTTAATCCAACTGAGAGTGAACCTACTCTAATACCAATTGTTAGTTTCAAGAGAACTAGAAGGGGGCAGGGGGGGGGGGTGAATTAGTGCAGCGGAAAACTTTCGTCAGTTAAAAAGACTTTTGTACGAAAACCATTTTGGAAAGATCTTTAAAATTAAGAGTAAGCAGAAGTATAGTTGATTTAAATCAATGAAGGCAGTTTATAATTAAGATAAAGAGCCGAATGTAAATGTAAACTGAGATGTAGAGTGGTTCGGACAATCTTGACCTACATCCACTTTTGGCTCCCTCCTCCGACGAGGTCACTGATGTCCACTAGAGGCCGTCCTTCAATAGGCGAAGGCCAACTACCCTTTTACAGCTTTTCTCTTTTTGACGAGCTTAGGAGACAACCCTTATAAGTTTTCACTCCTCTCATGAATGATCAACACTTAGAAAGAAAAGAGGGAGAAGAACTCTAGCCTTTTACAACACTTTTAAGCTCTCAAATACTCAGAATAAAAGCAAGCTTTCGGTTTTCTTTTATGCAGGAAAGGGTGGGGTTTATATAGGCCCCAATTATTTTGAAGTTAGAGCTCAAAAGCATCCATTCTCGGATTTCCGGGGTCCTGGTGGTACCACCGCCACAACTAGGCGGTACTACCGCCTATCATCTGTCACTGAGCGGTACTACCGCCTGACATTGCTTGGAGACCGAGCTCAGGCGGTGCCACTGCCTAACATGGGCGATAGCATCGCTAGCAGTAATAACTACCGATGGTACCACCGCTTGACAGGGGTGGTACTACCACCCAGAACTCCTAGGAGACCGAGTCTCCTGGGCGGTGCCACCGCCGGCCAGGAATTTTGGGTCCGAATGGGATATTCCATTCGGCCCAATTTGGGTCTGTTAAGGGCCTAATTGGCCCCAAATTAAGTTAATGGGATCACCTCTCAATCTTAACTTAATCTATATGCTAACTACGATAATTAAGACATCAGTACTGCAAATCGTGTTCCGGTGTGTCAATCGCTTCTTCCAGCGAACCCTCGGCAATGCTCCGGCGGACTCCCGGCAAACTCCTGGACTTCACGACGATCCTCTTGACGAGTTCCGACGAGTTTCTTTGGCAAGCTCCTGGACTTCTCAAATTATTCCTACAGAACTTTCGATGATTGTCCGGACTTCCGACGAACTCTCAAACCCCCAATGTGATCATAGTCTTGACTCCGGCTCAACACTTGTTGCATGTCTTACTATCATCGTAGTTAATCCTGCACACTTATCTCAACATATAGATTAGATAAACAAATGACAATTGACTTCATCATCAAAATCCGAGATTTAACAATAAACCTTAAAAGATGTCAAGTAGCATATCATGGTTTATTAGAATAAGTCTTCTTTTTGGTGAATAGCAAAAAGAATAGTAGGAGAACAAGATCTCAATTCATGCATATCAATAGATATGATTCACTTTGACAAATCTCATTTTTAGTAAATAACAAAAAGAAACATGGGAGTTCAAAAATAAGATCTTGATTCATAAAGAAATTTCAAGTATCAATATCAAGAATTCAATATCATGATTTCGATAAAACTCATTAAATTCAAATTATTTTCAGAATACATGAGATTCACAAAAGCATAATAAACATGGATTCATTAATCTTTTTATCAAAAAATCAATAAGATAGAGATGTTTCATTTTAAGTTATTGGTTTCATACAAGTGTATGCCTTTATCTTTTTATTGCAAATAAAAACATGCATCAACTTTTAGGATTGAAAAATAAATTTCGTCATAAAAACCATCGAGACCAAAACAAAATATAACACATTAAACGTAAGGCCTCTTTAAACAAGAGATTTGATTCATCATTTTAATTCCAATAATAATTCATTTTTCTTTTTATGTGTTTCATTTTATGTGATTGATTTCATATAAACTAAACATGAAGGTAAAACATGGACAATGTTTTGTTATAGCTTTTTTATAACAATCATGAAGGTAAAACATGCTTATCATCATGAAAATTTTTGGCATCAAGACATACAATTTCCAACATGTTATTGAAGCATATAATCATATAAAATTCATAAGATTTTCAACATTAAATTTTTAAGTGATTGATCATAGAATCAAGAAAGTCCGAAAATAAAATTTAACAAATTTATACATTCAGACAAATTAACATTCCTAGTTCTCTTCTAATGAAATCAAATTGTTCTTCACTTAAAGGCTTTATAAAAATATCAGCTAATTGATATTTAGTATCAATGAACTCTAGGATTACATCATGATTAGTGACATGATCTCGCATAAAGTGATGTCTAATATCAATATATTTTGTTCTTAAGTGTTGAATAAGATTCTTTGTTAAACATATTATACTTGTGTTATCACATTTAGTGGGAATATTTTTAAGATGAACTTTATAATTTTCTAATGTGTTTTTCATCCACACAACTTGTGCACAGCATGCACTAGCTACAATGTACTCAGCTTCGGTTGTAGATAGTGCAACTGAGTTTTGTTTCTTAGATGACCAAGAAACAAGTTCATGTCCCAAAAATTGACATGTCCCAAAAATTGATATGTTCCAAAATCTGCATCAGCATAAGCAATTAGTTCAAAATTCTTAGATTTTGGATACCATAATCTTAGATTTGTGGTACCTTTAAGATATCTAAATATTTTTTTAACTACTTTGAGATGAGATATCTTAGGATTCGATTGAAACCTAGCACAAAGTCTTACACTGAACATGATATCCGATCTAGTTGTAGTGAGGTAAAGTAAACTTCTTATCATACCCTTATAAGTTTTTTTATCAAAACTTTCTCTACCTTCATCAATTTCTAATTTAGTGGAGGTGCTCATAGGAGTGTTGATAGCTTTTGAGCTATCCATATTAAATCTTTTTAGCAAATCTAAAGCGTATTTAGTTTGACTAATAAAGATGCCATTACTTAGTTACTTAATTTGTAAGCCTAAAAGAAGTTTAATTCTCCTATCAAACTCATTTCAAACTCAAGGCTCATAGTTTTAGCAAAAGATTCACAAAGAGATTCAATCATAGAACCGAAGATAATATCATCAACATAAATCTGAACAATGAGAAATTATTTTCAAATTTTTTTATAAACAATGTAGTATCGACCTTGCCTTTAGAGAAATTATTTTCAAATTTTTTTATAAACAATGTAGTATCGACCTTGCCTTTAGAGAAATTATTTTCAAATTTTTTTATAAACAATGTAGTATCGACCTTGCCTTTAGAGAAATTATTTTCAAATTTTTTTATAAACAATGTAGTATCGACCTTGCCTTTAGAGAAATTATTTTCAAATTTTTTTATAAACAATGTAGTATCGACCTTGCCTTTAGAGAAATTATTTTCAAATTTTTTTATAAACAATGTAGTATCGACCTTGCCTTTAGAGAAATTATTTTCAAATTTTTTTATAAACAATGTAGTATCGACCTTGCCTTTAGAGAAATTATTTTCAAATTTTTTTATAAACAATGTAGTATCGACCTTGCCTTTAGAGAAATTATTTTCAAATTTTTTTATAAACAATGTAGTATCGACCTTGCCTTTAGAGAAATTATTTTCAAATTTTTTTATAAACAATGTAGTATCGACCTTGCCTTTAGAGAAATTATTTTCAAATTTTTTTATAACAATAAGAAATGAACTAAGTCTCTCATACCAAGCTCTTGGGGCTTGTTTTAAACCATAGAGAGCTTTAGTTAATTTAAACACATGATTAGGAAAATATTATTCTCAAATCCGAGAGGTTGTTCAACATAAACTTCTTCGAAAATAAAGCCATTAAGAAAAGCGCTTTTAACATCCATTTGGAACAACTTAAAATTATTACAAAAATTATTACTACTAGCATAGGCAAGAAGCATCCTTATGGCTTCTAATCGAGCCATAGGAGCGAAGGTTTCTTTGTAATCGATACCTTCTTCTTGGTTGAAACCTTTGCCACTAATCTAGCTTTGTTTCTAACCATGATACCAGATTCCATCTTGCTTGTTTCTAAAGACCCATTTAGTATCAATAACTAAATGGTCATTTGGCCTAGGAACAAGCTTCCACACCTCATTTCTCTCAAATTGATTTAACTCATCTTGCATGCGATAATCCATGAATCATCTTTCATGGCATCGTCAATACATTTAGGTTTAATTTGGGGGAGAGAAAAGCGGCGTTGGCACAAAAATTTTGAAGAGAAGAATATGTTTGAACCCCCTCAGATGTGTCTCTTATGATTAGCTCCTTAGGATGGATGAGCATCTACATACTTCCAATCCTTGGGTAAGGATGTTTCGGAAGTGAATGCATCCAAATTTCTAGCTGGAGAAGGAGTTTAATTTAAATTCAAAGAATCGAAATCTATTCATAATATAGCATGTAGTGTTTATGGCTTCGGCCAAAAAATATTTGGATTGTCTATGTTCATTCAACATGGTTCTTGCCATTTCTTGTAAATTTCTATTCTTTCTTTTCGCTACTCCATTTTGTTAAGGATTTCTTGGAGTAGAGAAGTTGTGATTATATCCATTTGATCACAAAATTCTTGGAAATCACAGTTTTGAAATTCACCACCATGATCACTTCAAATTGATAAACTCATGGAACCTTTTTCATTTTGAACAAGTTTCAAAACTTGGTGAAATATCTAAAGCATTCACTTTCTTTTGTGTTTTAACAAATAAGTCCATGTGTATCTACTATAATCATCTACAATAATGAAAGCGTATTTGCTATCTCCTAGGCTTGATGTAGAGATTGGTCTGAATAAGTCCATATGGATCAATTGTAAAATTCTAGAGGTGCTTATTTGATTCTTAGATTTGAAGTTACTCTTTATTTGTTTTCTTAATTGACAAGCATCACAGACATTATCATTGATGAACTTGTTATGAGGAATTCCTCTTACAAGTTCTTTGGATGAAATTTGGGTGATTAGTTTCATACTAGCATGACCTAATCTCCTATGCCAAAGCCAAGCATCGTCATTCAAAACCAAGAAACAAATTTCATTACAAAGATCATTGATGTCAATGGTGTATACGTTATTTTGTTTTAATACAATCATAGATGTGTTTTTGTGTGGTTTTTTAATAATGCAAGTATTAGATTCGAATTTGATAATATATCCTTTATCACATAATTAACTAATGCTCAAGAGGTTATGTTTTAAACCATCAATTAACAAAACATCTTCAATAAAGAAGTTGGATTTGTTACCTATGGTTCCTTTGCCAATGATTTTTACCCTTGTTGTTGTCTTCGAATGTGACATAGCCTTCGTCTATGCTAGTGAGCTTAGAGAATTGAGATGGATCTCTGATCATATGCCTTGAGCATCCACTATCAAGGTACCATCTCTTGCTCCTAACTTGTGGTGATATATGTTTCTATAAAAAAGGATGATTTTTAGGTACCCATTTAATCTTGGGTGCTTCAAAAACCGATCTAAATTGTTTGTCATATTGCATAAAATTTATTATGGTTTCTTTAGGAACCCAAATCAATTTGTTAGGACTAATCTTCTTGAATGGACAATGAGAAGTTCTATGTCCATGTTTACAACAAAAGTTGCATTTGTTTTGGTACGAAATATACAAGATAGGGCCTTCAATGAAGGTGGTTAGATTTTGGTGAGAGCTTCTCACTAATCTGATTCTACTTCTTTTATGAACATGACCCTTATTGGTAAGGATCATGTTCAAGGACTTGCTACCAACCTCGAATTTCTTCAAAGTGTCCTTGAGTAGCAAGTTCTCTTTTTGGAGTATTTCTAAGTCATAGCATTTCGTACATAGAACTAAACTATCATTATGCTTAATTTTTAATTCATCGAATTTACTAACAAGAGTATCATGCTCCTTTTTTAAAAATTTATATTTTTTACTAATTATTTTACATTCATCAAATAAGTCATGGAAAGTATTTAATAATTCATCAAATGATAAATCTGCATCAATTAAATCTGCTTGGTGTTGGACTCCTCTTCTTTAGATTCGCTTGAGTTATCCCATATTACTTTGAGCGCATTCTTCTTTGGTGTTCTCTTCTTGGCTTGGGGACATTCACTTTTATAGTGTCCCGGCTTCTTGCATTCGTAGCAAATAACTTAGTTCTTTTTGGGTTCAAATTTATTAGTGTCGTTTTTAAATTTGTTTCTTTTAATGAATTTTTTAAATTTCCTTGTTAAAAGTGCCAACTCATCGCCAAAGTCCTCATCACTTGAGTTTTCTCTTAAGTGGTCTTCTTGAGTTCTAAGTGCCATATCCTTTCTGTTCTTTGGAAGGGTGTCCTCATGCTCTTCATTAGCATTGTAAGTCATTTTGTAGGTCTTTAATGACTCGATTAATTCTTCAAGAGGGTCCTAATTCTTTGGAAGGGATCTTAGAATTTTATTAACGGGCTCAAAATCCGAAAAACTTTTACCGAGTCCTTTTAGACCATTGACGACATCCGTAAAGCGGGCGTACATGTCACCTATGGTCTCACTCGGTTTCATTCGAAAAGTTCATAAGAATGTACTAAAAGATTGATTTATGACTCTTTCACTCTACTTATGCCTTCATGAGTCACTTCGAGTGTATACCAAATACCAAATGCAGTTTCACAAATTGAAACACGATTGAACTTATTTTTATCAAGTGTACAAAATAAAACATTCATAGCCTTAGCATTTAGAGTGAAAGTCTTCTTCTCCAATTCATTCCAATCGATCATTAGAAGAGAAGACTTTGAAAATCCATTTTCAATAATATTTCAAAGTTCAAAATCCATGGAAATAAGGAAGATCCTCATTCGGGTCTTCCAATAGGTGTAATCCGTCCCATTGAACATGGATTGACGTGTAATAGAGTGACACACTTGGTTTCCGGCATATGTCATCTCTCTTGGGTTTTAATCCAACTAAGAGTGAACCTGCTCTAATACCAACTGTTAGGAACAAGAGCACTAAGAGGGGGGGAGGGTGAATTAGTGCAGCGGAAAACTTTCGTCAGTTAAAAAGACTTTTATACGAAAACCATTTCGGAAAGATCTTTATAGTTAAGAGTAAGCGGAAGTATAGTTGATTTAAATCAATGAAGGCAGTTTACAGTTAAGATAAAGAGCAGAATGTAAATATAAACTGAGATTTAGAGTGGTTCAGTCAATCTTGACCTACATCCATTTTTGGCTTCCTCCTCCGACGAGGTCACCGATGTCCACTAGAAGCCTTCCTTCAATAGGCAAAGGCCAACTACCCTTTTATAGCTTTTTTCCTTTTGACGAGCTTAAGAGACAACCCTTACAAGTTTTCACTCCTCTCATGAATGATCAACACTTAGAAAGAAAGGAGGGAGAAGAACTCTAGCCTTTTACAACACTTTTAAGCTCTCAAATACTTAGAATAAAAGCAAGCTTTCGGTTTTCTTTTATGCAGGAAAGGGTGGGGTTTATATAGGCCCCAATCAGTTTAAAGTTGGAGCTCAAAAGCATCCATTCCCGGATTTCGAGGTCCTGGTGGTACCACCGCCACAATTGGGCGGTACTACCGCCTATCATCTATCACTAAGCGGTACTATCGCTCAGTCTGTGCGGTACTACCGCCCTGACAACGCTCGGAGACCAAGCTCAGGTAGTGCCACTACCTAACACGGGCGGTAGCATCGCTGGCAGTAATAACTATCGACGGTACCACCGACTTACAGGGGCGATACTACCACCCAAAACTCTTGGGAGACCGAGTCTCCTGGGCAGTGCCACCGCCGGCCAGGAATTTTGGGTCCGAATGGGCTATTCCATTCGGCCCAATTTGGGTATATTAAGGGCCTAATTGGCCCCAAATTAAGTTAATGGGATCACCTCTCAATCTTAACTGAATCTATATGTTAACTACGATAATTAAGACATCAATACTGCAAATCGTGTTCTAGTGTGTCAATCGCTTCTTCCGGCAAACCCTCGGCAATGCTCCGACGGACTCCCGACAAACTCTTGGACTTCACGATGATCCTCTTGACGAGTTCTGACGAGCTTCTTTGGCAAGCTCCTAGACTTCTCGGATTGTTCCCGCAGAACTTCCGACGACCATCCGGACTTCCGACGAACACTCAAACCCCCAATGTGATCTTTGTCTTGACTCCGGCTCAACACTTGTTGCATGTCTTACTACCATCGTAGTTAATCCTACACACTTATCTCAATATATAGATTAGATAAACAAATGACAATTGACTTCATCATCAAAATCCGAGATTCAACAATAAACCTTAAAAGATGTCAAGTAGCATATCATGGTTTATTAGAATAAGTCTTCTTTTTGGTGAATAGCAAAAAGAATAGTAGGAGAATAAGATCTCAATTCATGCATATCAATAGATATGATTCACTTTGACAAATCTCATTTTTAGTAAATAACAAAAAGAAACATGGGAGTTCAAAAATAATATCATGATTCATAAAGAAATTTCAAGTATCAATATCAAGAATTCAATATCATGATTTTAATAAAACTCATTAAATTCAAATTATTTTCATAATCCATGAGATTCACAAAAGCATAATAAACATGGATTCATTAATCTTTTTATTGAAAAATCAATAAGATAGAGATGTTTCATTTTAAGTTATTGGTTTCATACAAGTATGCCTTTATCTTTTTATTGCAAATAAAAACATGCGTCAACTTTTAGGATTGAAAAATAAATTTCGTCATAAAAACCATCAAGACCAAAAAAATATATAACACATTAAATGTAAGGCTTCTTTAAACAAGAGATTTGATTCATCATTTTAATTCCAATGATAATTCATTTTTCTTTTTATATGTTTCATTTTATGTGATTGATTTCATATAAACATGCTCATGTTTTTCATATGAAAACCATCCATCTTGTTTAAAACTGAAAAAGTAGCTTTCATTGCGATAAAGATCAATAAGCCATGAATCACAAAAATCAACATGTATAACTTCAAAATTTCATGCATAGAATAAAGTCATCAAGTATTGTACCAAAACTTTCATTAAAACAGCAAGCATGATATTAAGCCTCTTAATATTTTCATTAAGACATCAAGCATGATTTCATTGAACATAATGTTGAATAATTCTTAAAGATATCTAAACCTTTTTAGTTTCAATTTATTTAATTGACTTTATATTAGCATGCCCAAATTTTTATTCTTATATCAAAACTATGCATCATTTTTAAAATCGAAAACCAAAGACAAGATTCATCACAAAAATCATCAAACCTTCTATACAAAAGCCATGCATCGTCATTGAAAAGTAATATGGAAATCATCAAGATACTCAATATTGCTTCTTTAAAACATACATAGAATTAATCTTTTTAGGTGTACAATTATTAGATTTATATCTAACATTTTAATGTATTATCATAAAACATGCAATTGTCATAATCTTTTTCAAAATTACTAGAAAGATAAGCATGATCCTAAAACTTTTAACATTTTCATTATATCTTTAAACATGCAATTCAAAAAATTTATATTATTTTCTTAAACTAAATTAAAAACAACTCATGAAAAATATCAAGTAATTTTAAAGTAAACTAAGGGAGTTTCGTTTGAGTTGTTTACCTCATTGACGAGAGTTACCAAAGCAAAGTTTGCCACTTTGTCTTCATCGATTTGCTCCTCGTCATTGGATGAGCTCGATTCATTCCAAAGTGCTTCACTCTTCTTGTGTTCATAGCAAGCAGTTGCATTCTTTTTATTCTTTAATTTTTGTTTCATAAACTTTTTAAATTTCGTGAAGAGTTCAAGTTCACCATCACTTGAGCTTGTGCTCCAATGGTCTTTAATTATTTTAAGTTTGAAATCCTTCCTGTTCTTTGGAATGTTGTTCTCATGTTCATTTGTACCACATTGGTCATTTCGTAGGTCATTAAAGACCCAATTAGTTCTTCGATCAAAAAAGTACTCAAATTTTTTTATTCTTGAATAGCCGTTACTTTCGAGTTCCAATTTTTAGAAAGTGATCTTAAAACTTTACTAACAATTTTAAAATTCAAAAAGTTTTACCAAGATCTTTTAAACCATTGACGACATCCATAAAACGGGTGTATATATCTCCAATGGTTTCGCTTGGTTTCATATAACAAAGTTCAAAATCATGCATCAAAAAGTTGATTTTCGAATCTTTAACTTTGCTAGTGCCTTTATGTGTGATTTCAAGAGTATGCCAAATGTCAAAAGCCATTTTACAAGTAGAAACTTGATTAAATTTAGTTTTATCCAAAGTGCAAAATAGAGCGTTCATAGCTCTAGCATTTAAGGAAAAAGTTTTCTTCTCCAAATCATTCCATTATTTCATTGGAGTAGGAGACTTTTGAAAACCACTTCGATAATATTCTATAAATTCAACTCCAATGAAAGCAAGAAAACTCTCATTTAAGTTTTCCAATATATGTAGTCCATCCTATTGAACAACGGAGGACGAATGAGAGAGTGACCCTCTTGAAAGTCGAAAAGAGTCATTTCTCTTGAGGGTTAAACCAAATGAGAAATCATAAGGCTTTGATACTAATTGTTAGGAAAGCAATCAGCACTAAGAGGGGGGGATGAATTAGTGTAGTGGTAAAAATCACATCGGTTCTAAAATTTTCTCGTTTGTACGTTCGATTAAAACCAAATTCGTAAATGCTAAACTTTGAACTCAAAAACTTTTGTGCAAAATGTAAAGAGAGGCTTGAGGAGGTTTGCAGTAATATAAATTGCATAATTGAAAAGCAAACTAGATTTTAGAGTGGTTCAGTCGTCGTGACCTACATTCACTTCACCGATTCATCTTCCGTCGAGGCCAGCGGCATCCACTATCGGTCTTCTTTCAATAGGTGAAGACCAACCACCTTTTACAACTCGATTCTCCTTTTACCGGGTTTAGGAGACAACCCTTACACCCCCACTTACTCCTCTCTCAAACTATTCTAATACTTAGAATTTTGAGAGAAGTTCACACACAATTCAAATAGTGTTTTCTTTCTTTTTTTGCTCTCAGTTGTGTGTATATTAACCAGGGATGAGAGGAGTCTTTATAAGCCTTAAGTTGATTCAAACTTGGAGCCTAAAAATATCCCATCATGGGTTTCCTGGGTACGGGTGGTGCCACCGCCTGTGCTAGGCGGCACCACCGCTTGTGTCAATCTGACACTAACACTGCACTGGGCAATACCACCACCCAGTCTGGCAGTACCACTGCCTGGCACCCTGCCACTGGGCAGTACCATCATCTAACATAGTCTCGCAGATTGTGCCACGACGGTGTCACCTCTTGGGTCACTATTTGGGCCTTTCATTGGACCCAACACAGTCCTTACATGGGCCCAACTGGCCCCTAATTGGGTTGGCTCAATTCCAATCCCAATTATATGCTAATTATGAAATTTAAGATATTTTCTAAGCTAAACAAGTTCATAAGTTAAGTTTCTTCCAGCGAGCTTCTAGTGATCTTCCGGTGAACTTCCAACGATCTCTCGGCAATGTTCTAGCGGACGCCCGGCAAGCTCCTGGACTTCACGACGATCTTCTTGGCAAGTTCCGATGAGCTTCTTTAGCAAGCTCCAAGACTTCTCGGTTGGTTCCGGCAGAACTTCCGACAAACATCCAAACTTTTAACGAACTCTTAAACTCCCACGAAATCACGTTCTTGACTCTGGGACTTCATTTTGCTTTATGCCTTGCTATCGTAGTTAATCCTACACATGTAAAACACACTTCAATCTAGACAATTATTGCTAACCATGAATCATATTGTCCGGTACGTCATTGGTCCATCGACGCTTCGTCCGATTCATCGACTCATCGTCCTCTCTTGCGGCCTATTGCTCAATCGGCCAATTGACCTTCGCAATTCCAATATCCTTGGTGCAATATCCACTCTTCTTGGCTCAAAGCCTTCTGTCGATATGTCGACCATTCCTCCGGCTCGACGTCTAATCTTCTGACACGTTCCATCAGCCCAACATGATTCTTCTTACTTTAATTGCCTTATCCTGATTGAAGCTTCCTGCGTTACTCAAAACACATCAATTGGTTTCATCATCAAAATCCGAGATCCAACAAAATGTTCCTAACAATTGATAGTTAGTCCAATCACGAGCAAGGTAGGATAGCTTCTCAAACCTGGTTTGGTACTCTTGAATCATAGGGGTTTGTCGAATCTTTGTGAGTTGGCCATCAATATTTTCATACTCCGTAGGTCCGAAATGATTCAGTAGTGCGTTCTTAAATTGATTCCACATCGGAGCCCCATGATTATATTCCAACCAATTGTACCATTGAATAGCATCTCTTTTAAGGTGGATGATAGCAATTTCCACCATCACATCATCCGACGTTCGGCAGTAGCAAAAGTAATGTTCGGCATGCGAAATCCACCCCGCTGGGTCTCCTTCTTCCCATTGCGGAAGTCCACCCTCATGCATGGCTGAAACATGTTGGAGGGCTATCCCTCCTTCTCTAGAGGTCTCATTGAACCCTCTCCTTATTGCAATTTGGTTGGACTCAACGGTTATCCAATTCTGAATTCTGCATACAAAGTACGTAATTTGTCCTCCAAGCGTGATTCAAAACGCGATTCAATCCGAGATTCCAATGCTTCAAATTTAGCATCAATTGGATTTTGAGAAGCAATAGCTATGCCTGTAGATCAGAGATGTCCTATCTTCTGCATACAAAGTACGGTAATTTGTCCTCCAAGCGTGATTCAAAAACGCGATTCAATCCGAGATTCCAATGCTTCAAATTTAGCATCAATTGATTTTGAGAAGCAATAGCATATGCCTGTAGATCAGAGATGTCCCTATCTTTTTTTTTTGTTGATGGTTAACGGCATGGGTGGTGGAAGGTTCAAAAGAATTGAGGATCACGGAAAGGTACTATAGCAGATTTTTACGTCTAAAATGTTACAGTTTGGACATAAAAGATCAGTTATTTGTATTGAGAATTTTTTAACAAAACTAAACAAAAATCTACTATTAGGAAGTGTCAATGTTGTCATAAAAATTTTGTAGAGATTTGGATAGAAAAAATGTAATAACAAGATCAAACAAACTGTGCTATGCGGTTGGAATTCTATAGTACATATTTTCAAGTATAGCAGCTTGGACGTAAAAGATCAATGGTTTGTATTAAGATTTTTTTCACAAAACCAAAGGAAAATCTGCTATTAGGAAGTGTCAAAGCTATCATAAAAATTTTGTAAAGATTTGGGTACAAAAAATGCATTAACAAGATCAAACAATCTGTGCTATGCGGTTGTAATTTTACAGTGCAAATTTTCAAGTATAGCAGCTTAGATGTGAAAGATCAATGGTTTATATTAAGAATTTTTTGAGAAAACTAAAGGAAAATCTGCTGTTAGGAAGTGTCAAAGCTATCATTAAAATTTTATAAAGATTTGGGTAGAAAAAATACAATAACAAGATCAAACAAACTGTGCTATGTGTCTGAAATTTTATAGTGCAGATTTTCAAGTATAGCAGCTTAGACGTAAAAGATCAATGGTTTATATTAAGAATTTTTTGACAAAACTAAAGGAAAATCTGCTGTTAGGAAGTGTCAAAACTGTCATAAAAATTTTGTAGAGATTTGGATAGAAAAAATGTAATAACAAGATCAAACAAACTGTGCTATGTGTCTGAAATTTTATAGTGCAGATTTTCAAGTATAGCAGCTTAGATGTGAAAGATCAATGGTTTGTATTAAGATTTTTTTCACAAAACCAAAGGAAAATCTGCTATTAGGAAGTGTCAAAGCTATCATAAAAATTTTGTAGAGATTTGGATAGAAAAAATGTAATAACAAGATCAAACAAACTGTGCTATGTGTCTGAAATTTTATAGTGCAGATTTTCAAGTATAGCAGCTTAGATGTGAAAGATCAATGGTTTGTATTAAGATTTTTTTCACAAAACCAAAGGAAAATCTGCTATTAGGAAGTGTCAATGTTGTCATAAAAATTTTGTAGAGATTTGGATAGAAAAAATGTAATAACAAGATCAGAAAGGAAAATTTGCTATTAGGAAGTGTCAAAACTGTCATAAAAATTTTGTAGAGATTTGGATAGAAAAAATGCAATAGCAAGATCAAACAGACTGTGTTATACAGTTGGAATTCTACAATGTATCTTTTGTCATAGAGATGAAAACTTTACAATGAAAAGTTTATGCAGCAATATAGGAACAATTTTTTTAAAAAAAATTTGAATAAGGATAATTAAATTGCAGCAGCAGTAAGGTAGGAAAGCAGAACCTATTGCAATTCACGGGAAGATCAAAGGATGATCCACGATGGTGGAGATGATGGCGGAGTTCGGCGACAATCTTTTAAGTAATTGTGGGAATTGCTTTAGGTGGCTGTGGATGGTTGATAGATGGCTAGATTTTTAAATAAGGATAACTAAACTACAGTAGTAGTAAGATAGGGAACCAAAACCTATTGCAATTCATGGGAAGATCAAGGGATGATCTGAGGTGGTGGAGATGATGGCGGAGTTCGGCAACGATCTTTAAAGCAATTGTGGGAATTGCTTTGGGCGACTGTGGAGGGCTGATGGATGGCTATGGAAGGGCAATGAGATGCCAAGAACGCTGCTCTGATACTAAGTGTTAGAACCCTTACAAATTCTTAGCTTGGGGTTGATCTCTTTAGGGGATCGGCCTCCTTGGAACTCTATCGGAGTTCCTTCCTCCAAATTGTTGCTCAAAGGCTATAGAAAATTTATCTATTGCTTATGAAAAGAGGATGAATACATGGTTATTTATAGGGCCTTTAAACCGCAACTCCTAATAAGACTCCTACTCAATTAAGACTCCTAAAAGGACTTATACTCAAGACTCCAATTACTTTACAACTCCTAATGCTTCTCTAAGAAATACTCTCCTAACCCTAGCCAGCCTCTTCACCTTTTTAATAGGGGTCAGCTAGGTAGGTTTATATGAATTCCCCTTTCAATGAAACTCAATTTAGGACTCTCCTAGCTAGAGTCCTAACACACCTCTTGACAGACTAACAATTGGCGGTGTCATCGCTAGTCAGTCTGACACTCAACGGTACCACCACTCAGTCTAACACTAATATTAGGCAGTACCACTACCTAACACAGTCTTGAAGATTGTGTCTAATCGGTACCATCGTCAGTCTATGCGATACTACTGCCCAGACAACCTGGGAGGCCGAGTCCCAAGTGGTGCCACCGCTTGGGCCTGCTAAGAGTTGTTGCATGAGCCTCACTTGGCCCAAAACAGCCCCAACTCAAGCCTAATGGGCCCCTAATTGAGTTGGCATTATTTTACCCTAATACTGACTCAATTAGACCTAAACTAACTTGATTTAGACACAATTGATTACAAACGTGAATGCTTTGTTGTCCGGCATGTCGTTGGTTCATTCAATGCTTCGTTCGATCCTTTGGTGCATCATCCTCTCCTTCAACGTATTGCCCAATTGGTATGTTGACTCCCATAACTTCCAATCTCCTTGGCGCAATGTCCGATCCTTTGGCCCGATGCCCAAACTCATGGCATGAAGTCCTTCCGGCATGTCGACAATTCCATTGACCCGACATCCAATCTTCTAACATTTTCTATTTCAGCTTAACATGTGATTCTTCCTGCATCAATCGATTTGTCTTTCCTTGATCGAAGTTAGTCTTGCATCACTCAATATGCTAATTAGATCATAACTTCATTAATTGATTTCATCATCAAAATCTGAGATTCAACAATCTCCCCCTTTTTTATGATGGCAAAGTTTAAACTAAACTCCCTCTATCAATATGTCATATTGAGATGAACTTTGAATTCAAATTGGCTTCAAGTCAAAGTAATTTTAATCATGATTCATATAATATGCAATACATCATATACATCATCATAATAAAATCATGAGTATTGCATATATAATCATAATTTTAAAACATCAAAGTGCATCATATCATGCATGATTCAAATCATCATCATACCTTCTCCCCCTTTATCATCAACAAAAAGGAAAAAGGTGCAACTAGTATATTTTTGAAACATGCAATTTCTACTTCACTATAGAACATGCAAGTTTAGAGATGTGCAAGTTTAGCATTTTTATTTTTTTATTTTTATGATGTAAAAGCTAGCACTTTTGCTTCTTCTTGAAATGGGCAAGCTAGCAATCTTTGCTTCTCTTTTGAGATGAGCAAGTTAGCAAGATTTTGCTTCTCTTGAGATGTTCAAGCTAGCAAGTTTTTCTCCTTGAAATGTGCAAGCTAGCAAGTTTTTTTCCTTGAAATATACATGCTAACAAGTTTTACTTCCTTTTTGCAATGTGCAAGCTAGCAAATTTAGTGAGTTTTACATCATTTTAGAACATGCAAGCTACCAATTTTATCTCCCCCTTTGTCATTGTTAAAAAGAAGGGAAGAATATAATTTGGTAATTCTTTTCCCTTTACATCATTTTTCAAATCATCACATGAAATATATCAAAAAAAATTAACTTAGTGATGAGATATACAATTCATGAATACAAAG
Source organism: Musa balbisiana (assembly GCA_004837865.1). Classification (NCBI taxonomy): domain Eukaryota; kingdom Viridiplantae; phylum Streptophyta; class Magnoliopsida; order Zingiberales; family Musaceae; genus Musa; species Musa balbisiana. The sequence continues at coordinate 25,692,121 of CM017188.1, read as the reverse complement.
AAATTATACAAAAATAAATCATGACATGAAAGATATAATATCAAAAATCATTTAAATACCAAAAGACATTATTCATTTTGATAAATCTCTTCTTTTGTAAATAGCAAAAAGAAACATAGGAGAATAGAATAGTAAAACATCTTGATTCATGCATAAGAAATCTTATAATTCATATAGAAAATCTCCTCTCAAATAAAATGTAAGAATCATACGAGAATAAAGAGTAAGAGATCTTGATTCATAAAAGAAAATCTTAAGTTATAATTTCAAGAATTCAATATCATGATACAGATAAAACTTATTCAAATTCAAATCGTCAAATCATCAAAATCACTTTTAAGAGATTCAAAATGACATAAAGAGATTTATCAATTTTTTATTAAAAAATCGATAAATAGAGATAGAGAAATTTTTAAAATGCATTCCCTTTTTAGTTGTTTCAATTCATGTAATTGATTTTATACAAGCACGCCCAAGTTTTTTTTTTTTAATGTCAAAACCATGTATCATGTTTAAAATTGAAAAATAAGATTTATCACAAAAAATCGTCAAGATCAAAAGTGTAACTCATAATTCCAAAACATAATATTTCAAATCATCATTACTTCAAATCCTCATGCATAATATAAAATCATCAAGCATGATACCAAAATTTTTAACATTTTCATTACATCATTAAATCATCAAGCATGATTTCATTGAACATAAAGTATCTTCAATTAAAATCATTTTGTTACCAATAGTTCTAATTCTAATGATCTTTCCTTTATTATTTCAACTAATAAGCTTTATGAAGTATTTTCGATCTTTGGTTATAAGCCTTGAGCATCCACTATCAAAATCTTATTTTTTCTCCTAGCTTTCAATTTTAGAGATATCTACAAGAAGGGTGGGTTTGTTCTAGGTACCCATTTAGCTTTGGGTCCCTCATGATTGGATCTATCTATTCTAATTTTTGACATTAAGACATTCATGGTTCCTTTAGGAACCCAAACCAATTTCTGTGAGTCATACTTTTTAAATGAATATTTAAAAGCAAAATGACCTTATCTACTGCAAAAATTACACTTAACCTTAGGGGTAACATGCAATATGGGTCATTTAATAAAAGTAGTTGGCTTTTGTTGAGTGTAATTACTCACAAAGTTGATTCCTTCCTTTCTACGAATATGACTCTTATTGACAAAAATTATGTTTAAAGATTTGCTACCAATTTTAAATTTATCTAACGTTTGATGTAATAACAAATTTTCCTTTTTGCATGAACCTAATTCTTCATATTTAGTGCAAGGAGTTAACATACAATTATCATGCTCATTTTTTAATTTTTCAATTTCATTAGAAAGAGAAGCATGATCCTTTTTTAATAATTTATAATTTTTACTAACTAATTTGAATTCTTCAAATAAATCATGAAAAGCATCAAACAATTCATTATAAGGTAAAGGAGTTTCGATTGAGTCATTTACCTCGTTATCAAAAGCCATTAAAGCATAGTTCGCCACTTCATCTACGGTTTGCTCCTCGTCTTCATATGCACTCGATTCATCCCAAGTCGCTTTGAGTGCTTTATTTTTCTTTGACAACCTCTTCTTTTTAAGTTTATTTTTATTCTTAGATTCTTGTTTTATAAACTTTTTAAATTTGCTTGTGAGGAGTTCGAAGTGGTCTTCTTTTGTTCTAGGTGCAAAATCCTTCTTGTTCTTTGGAAGGTTGTTCTTATGTTCATTAAGTTAATCATGTGTCTTGCATGTCATTTCATAGGTCATTAATGACCTAATAATTTCTTCAAGTGAAAAAATGTTTAAGTCCTTTGCTTCTTGTATTGCAATTACTTTTGAATCTCAATTTTTAGAAAGAGATTGTAAAACTTTATTAACAAGTTCAAGATTCGAAAAATATTTATCAAGAGCTTTTAAACTATTGACGACATCCGTAAAATGAGTGTACATGTCAATAATAGTTTCGCTTAGCTTCATTCAAAATAATTCAAAATCATGCATCAAAAGATTTATTTTAGACTATTTAATTCTACTTGTACCTTCATGTGTAATTTCAAGAGTGTGCCAAATGTCATATGTAGTTTCACAAATAGAAATATGAATAAACTTATTTTTATCTAAAGCACAAAATAAAGCATTCATAACTTTTGAAAAAGTTTTCTTCTCCAAATTATTCTATTCATTCATTGGACTAAAAGACTTTTGAAAATCATTTTCAATGATAGTCCATAAATCAAAGTCCATAGAAAGCAAGAAAATCTGTATTCAAGATTTCCAATATGTGTAGTCCATCCCATTAAACATAGGATGATGATTGATAGAAAGACTCTCTTGATTGCTAGTAAAAGTCATTTCTCTCAGGTGTTAAACCAAACAAGACAAACCTTAGCTCTGATACCAATTATTAGGACCAAAATTGGTACTAAGAGGGGGGGTGAATTAGTACTTTGATAAAATCATGTCGGTTTGAAAATCTTCGTTTAAAAAAGCTATATCGAAAAGACATTTAAACTTAAAACATTTGCCAGAGTAGTAATGAGCAGATAAATCAGTTGCAAAATAAGTGAATAAGCAGAGAAAGGGAGGCACAACAATTTTATAGTGGTTCGATCGTCATGACCTACATCCACTCTCAATTCCTCTTCACTCGAGGCCACCGACTTTCATTACCGATTTTCTTTCAACGGACAAAGATCAACTACCCTTTCTCCTTTTCATAAGCTCAGGAGAGAACCTTTACACCTCTCTTTCTTTTAGACCTCACTCCTCCCTTAAAAACCTTTTAACTCTAAGAGAAAGAGACTCACTAACTTTAGAGAGATTACAATACTTTTTCAACTTAGAATTCTTTCCCCTTTCTGCTCAATTCTTGCTAGTCTAAGCAAAAATAGCTAGGGTATTTATAGACCCCAAATGAATTCAAATTTGGAGCCAAAAAGATGTCTCATCCTGGGTTTTCGGAATACTGATGGTACCACCGCCAATACTAGGTGGTACCACCTCCTAATAGACTGACAACTGATAGTACCATCGCTTGTCAATCTGACACTATACGGTACCATTACTCAATTTGACATTGACGATGACACTAGGTAGTACCACTATCCAATCTGGCGGTACCATCGCTTGACATAGTCTTAAAGATTATGTCAGGGCGGTACCACCATCGGTCTAGGCAATACAACTGCCCAGACAACCTGGGAGGCCGAGTGGCATCACCTGGGCTTGCTAAGGGTTACTACATGGGCCTCACTTGGCTTAAAATAACCCCTACTCAAGCCCAATGAGCCCTTAATTGAGTTAGCATTATTTCACCCCCAATACTGACTCAATTAGACTTAAACTAACTCAATCTATACACAATTGATTACAAACATGAATCCTATGTTGTCCGGTATATCATGGTTCATCTGGTGCTTCGTCCAATTCTTCGATGCATCGTCCTCTCCTTCGGTGTATTGCTCAATTGGCATATTGACTCCCGCAACATCTGATCTCCTTGGCACAATGTTCGATCCTTCGGCCCGATGCCCAAACTCCTAGCACGATGTCCTTCCGGCACGTCGACCATTCCACCGACCTGACGTTCAATCTTCTGACATGTTCTATTCCAGCCCAACATATAATTCTTCTTAGGTCAATCGATTTGTCTTTTCTTGATCGAGGTTAGTCCTATGTCACTCAAAACGCTGATTAGATCATAACTTCATTAATTGATTACATCATCAAAATCCGAAATTCAACATCATGAGGACTACAATAGGTATTACAAAAATAAAAATAAAAATAAACTATAAATTAAGAATAAGAGAAGGATTTAGAGATTACCTTGTAGTCTAAGTCTTTTACCAAATTAAGACTTATTTCTTGATCGCCAAGAAGAGTGATTGAGTTCTTAACTTGATTCTTAGCCTTGTAGAGGGAGAAGGAATGAGAGTCCTAGGCTTTGTGTCAGTTAAGAGGAAGAAGAGAACTTTGGGAGAGATTAGGAGAAAGAGGGTGAAAGAGGGTTGTAGAGGAGGTTTAGAGTGGGGGAAGACGAGAGTTAGGGGAGAGAGAGGTCGACTAGGGTAGGATTAAGGAGAGGAGAGGGGTTAGGAGGGTTTAGGGTGGTTCTACCACCAACCCTAGACTTAAAGGGCATGGGATAAGGTTGTTGTGATAGTACCACCAGCCTCTGCATTGCTACCACCTTTAGATAGAGTACATTAGTGGTAGTATTGCTAGTCCAACGATGTTACGATAGGGCCCTTATTTTTTTTTTCACCAACATACAAAATGATATAAAAAATCATTCATTCAAGTTTAACATACCTAATTTCTTTATAATAAAATTAAATTATTCCTCATTTAATGGTTTAGTAAAAATATCTACTAGCTGGTGTTTTATATCAATTAAATCCAATGCTATATTATGATTGTTTATATGATCCCTAATATCACACTTTATAGGGATATTTTTCAAACAAAGTCCATAATCTTCTAAAATATTTTTCATCCAAATTACATATACACAACATGAATTTACCGCAACATATTCAACTTTAGCTATAAATAGTTTAACAAAGTTTTATATCTTTGATGACCAAGAAATAAGTATATAACTTAATAATTGATAAGTTTCAAAAGTATTTTTTTCTTTTTATTCTACATTCTGCAAAGTTGACATCAGCATAAGAAATCAAATCAAAAATTTTAGATTTAGGATACTATAATCCTATATTAAGTATTCATTTTAAGTATATAAAAATTCTTTTTACAGTTTATAATATGATTGTTAAGGATTAAATTAAAATCTTATACAAAGTCTAATACTAAATAATATATTAGGTCTAGTTGTAGTAAGGTATAATAAACTACCTATAATGTCTCTATAAGTCTTTTGATCAAAGTATTCTCCTTCATTATCCATATCTAATTTAGTGAAAATGCTCATTACTGTAATGATAACCGTATCATTGTCCATATAAAATTATTTTAATAGATCAATAGTATACTTGGTTTAACTAATGAAAATTTCATCGTTTAGTTGTTGAATTTATAATCTTAGAAAAAATATTAATTTACCTATTAAACTCATTACAAATTTTTAACTCATACTCTTAGCAAATGATTAATATATGTTGAATCTTGGATTTTGATGATGAAACCAATCTATAAGTGTTTATATTTTAATATGCGTTTTGAGTGACGTAGGATGCTTCGATCAGGATGAGATAATTAAAACAGGAAAAATCATGTTGTGCCGGGGGAAAACATGTCAGAAGATTGGACGTCGGGCCGGAGGAACGATTGACGTATCGACAAAAGGCTTCGGGTTGTGGATTCGGGCATCGGGCTAAGAAGAGCGGATATTACGCTAAGGATATCAGAGTTACGAAGTCAACTGGTCAATTGGGCAATAGGCCGCAAGAGAGGATAATGCGCCGAAGAATTAGACGAAGCATCAAGAGACCAATGACATGACCAAACAACGTGATTAATGCTTAGTATTAATTATCTAGATCGAAGTATGTTTTACATGTGCAGGATTAACTACGATAGCAAAGCATGAAGCAAAATGAAGTCCCGGAGTCAAGATCAAGATCACATTGGGAGTTCGAGAGTTCATCGGAGGTTCTGGAGGAACCAGCCGAGAAGTCTCAGAGCTTGCTAGAGAAGCTCGTCGAAACTCACCAAGAAGATTATTGTGAAGTCCAGGAGCTTGCCAAGAGTCTGCCGGAACATTGTTAAGAGATCGTCAAAAGTTCGTCGGAAGCTCACCAGAAGAATAGACATAGGGACTTGTTTAGCTTAGCAAATGTCTTAGGATTTCGTAGTTAGCATGTAATTGAGCTTGGATTTGGGCCAACCCAATTAGGGGCTAGCTAGGCCCATGTAAGAATTGTGTTGGGCCCAATAAGAAGCCCAAACAATGCCCAAAGAAGTCTCACCTTCGTGGCATAGTCTTCGAGACTGTGTTAGGCGATGGTACTGCTAGTCTGGGTGGTTGTACCGCCCCTAGCAGGGTGCTAGGCGGTACCAAGGCAGTGTTAGTGTCAACTGACATTGGGTGGTGGTACAGCCCAGTGTAGGCAGTAGTATCGCCCATGTCCGGGGAACCCGGGATGGGAAAGTTTTAGGCTCCAAGTTTGAATCAACTTAAAGCCTATAAATACCCCTCTCATCCTTGGTTAAAGCACACAAGCATAGAGAGTTTAAAAGTGAAGAAATGTTATTATAATCACTTGAGAAATCCCTTCCTCTAGTCTAAGTTTAGAATTCTGTATAGGAGGAGTGAGTGCTTGTAAAGGTTGTCTCCTAAACCTGTGAAAAGGAGAAGAGAGGTGTAAGAAGGAGGTTGATTTTTGCCTATTGAAGGAAGATCGATAGTGGATGTTGGTGGCCTCGACGGAAGAGGAATTGACGGAGTGGATGTAGGTCACGACGACCGAACCACTATAAAATTAGTATGTTCTTTGATTTGCATTTACTTCCTGCAATTTACATTAACTACAAACTGCCTTCAATATGCTCTTACTTTGCTTTCAAAGTTAAGCATTTCACCCCCCCCCCCTTTAGTGCCGACCCGTTCCTAACAATTGGTATCGGAGCCTCGTTTTCTACTTTGATTTAACACCCAAATAGAAATGGCTCTTTTCAGCTTTTAAATGGGTCACTCTCTCATTTGTCATCCCTTTTTCAATGGGATGGACTACACATATTGGAAAACTCGAATGAGAGTTTTCTTACTTTCTTTGGATTTGAACTTATGGAACATTGTCGAATCCGGTTTTAAAAGATCTTCTCTTCCAATGAAAGATTGGAATGATTTAGAGAAAAAGACGTTTTTCTTAAATGCTAGAGCTATGAATGCTCTATTTTGCACCTTAGATAAAACTGAGTTTAATCGGGTTTCTTTGTGTGAAACGGCTTCCGATATTTGGCGCATTCTTGAAATCATACATAAAGGCACAAGTAGTGTTAAGGATTCTAAAGTTAATTTTTTAATACACGATTTTGAACTTTTTCATATGAAACCAAGCAAAACCGTTATTGACATGTACACCCATTTTATGGATGTTATTAATGATTTAAAATCACTTGGTAAAAGTTTTTCAGACTTTGAACTTGTAAACAAGATTTTACGATCGCTTTCTAAAACTTGGGACTCTAAAGTAACGGCCATACAAGAGGCCAAGGATTTGAACTAGTTTCCAATTGAAGAACTAATTGGGTCTCTAATGACCTACGAAATGACTAATGTGGCACTTGACGAACATGAGAACCACCTTCCAAAGAACATGAAGGATTTTGAACTTAGAACAATTGAAGACCACTTGAGCATAAGCTAAAGTGATAGTGAACTCGAATAAAAAGTTCATGAAACAAAAATTAAAGAACAAAAAGAACGGAACTACTTGCTATGAATGCAAGAAGAGGGAAGCACATTGGGACGAATCGAGCTCCTCCGAAGACAAGGAGAAAATCAACAAAGGCGAGGTGGCAAACTACATCTTAACAGCTTTTGACGACGAGGTAAATGAAACTCCATTAATTTATTTCGAAATTAAATGATGCTTTTAAATAAGTTATTTTTAATTTAGTTTAATTATTTTTCTTGAAAATTGTATGTTTAAATAATATAATGAAAATGCTAAAAAATTAGGATCATGTTTATCATTCTAGTAATTTTGAAAATGATCATAAAAATTGCATGTTTTATGATAAATGAACAAAATGTTAGAATTAAATCTAGTGATTAATTTCTTGTATGGTATAAACAATTATGTGTATTGTGATGATTTTGTATTGCTTTTCGAGTTTTGTTGGATGGCTTTCATATAAAACATTTGAGCATACTTATATAAAATCAATCACATAAAAAGATAAATCAAATCTTTTATCTAAAGAAACAATAATGTGTATCATATTAATTTCCGTATTGATTTCTGATTTTGATTGAAAATGATTTATGTCTAATGAAACCATGCTTGATGTCTTAATGAAAATGTTAAGAGGTTTGATATCATGCTTAATATGAAATTGTGCATACCTGAAAACTTGAAACCATATTTTGACGTCATGCCCAAAGTAGTGATACATAATGATCATGCTTAATAAATTTATATTTCTAAATTATGCATGATTATTTGAAGTAATGATGATTTTTGAGTAATTTATGGTTTATTGATCTTGATGGTTTCTATTATGAGATTTACTCTTTTGATGTTAAACCATGATGTATTGTTTTCATACGAAAAACTTGAGCATGCTCATATGAAACAAATCACATGAATTTAAACAACTAAAAAGAAAAAAGTATTTTTCTTGAAAATTTCTTTTTCTCTATCTTATCGATTTTTCATTAAGAGATTAATAAAGTTGTTTATGTCATTTTGAATCTCTTGGAAGTAATTTTAAAATTGATGGTTCGAATTTAATGAGTTTTATCAAAATTACGATCTTGATTTGTCAAGATTTATAACTTGAAATCTTTTATGAATCAAGATTTCTTACTCTTTATTCTCCTGCATTTTGAGAAAATTTTCAATATGAATCATAAGAGTTCTTAAGCATGAATTGAAATCTTTTTCTCCTATGTTTCCTTTTATGATTTACTAAAGAGAATATCTTTTTCAAAATTCTTGACTTAAAATTTCATTTGAATATCTTTTATTATTTGATCTCCTAATATCTCTCTTTGAATATTTAAAGATGAGAATTTTCTAGATAAATCATGATTTTTTGGAATTATAACCTGAAAATTCTTTTTATAAATCAAGATTGTCTACTATGATTCTTTCTTTTCACTATTTGAGTTATCCAAAAAGAATCATAATATGTCTCTTGATATTCACAATTTATCTTTATGATTTGTATATCTCATCACCAAAATTCTCTTGATATTTTTCATGTGATGATATGAAATTATGCATGAAAATACTCTTGATATTATTTTGATACATACAAATGAGAAGTTATGATCATGCATGGTAGGATGCAATTTGACAAATTGATACCATCATGATGTGAAATATTTATGATTTGGAATGATGCATGCAATACTTATGCTTTTTATTATGATGATGTATGTGATGTATTGCATATGATGTGAATCATGATTGAAATTGCTTTGATTTGAATTCAAGGTTTATCTCAATTATGGCATTTTGAAATAAGAATGAATACTTTACCTTTGTCATGATTTGGAAATCGTTGTAAAAGGAAAAAGAACTACAAACTGTATTCTTCTCTTCCTTTTGACAATGACAAAGGGGGAGAAATATTGCTAGCTCAAGATGCAAAAGAAGCAAACTTGCTAGCTTGCTCATATCAAAAGAGAAGCAAGAAGTGCTATCTTGCAAATCTCAAGACACACAAATGCAAACTTGTCATTAAAATTTATGATGATTTGGTTATTATGCATGTTCTAAAATGTTATAAGATTCACTAGCTTGCTTGATGTAGAACTTGCTATCTTGAACATCACCAAGAAGTGCTATCTAGCCTATCTTAAGAAGCAAAAGGTTAACTTGCACATCTAGCAAAACTTATATTTCAAGAAGCAAGAGTTGCTTTCTTGAACATCTCAAAATTGCTAACTTGCATATTTTAAAATGCTGTAAAATTTGCTAGCTTGTATGAAGTAGAACATGCTATCTTACTACCTTGCATATCTATGATGATAGCAAAATTGCATGATGATCAATTTAGAAATTATGTGTAATATGCAACGATTTGAAACTGTTATGCCTAAACACATGAGAGTTGGAACTTCTCCTTTTTGTTGATGACAAAGGGGGAGAAGTATGTTGATGTCATACATGATTTGATCATGACATGTTGCTTGGATTTTTTAATCCAAAAGTTTCTATCAATATGGCATATTGATAGGGGGAGTTTGTTTAAACTCCGAGAGTTAAGGTTAACTCCGTCGTCGATTGGTTGTCATCATCAAAAAGGGAGAGATTGTTGAATCTCGAATTTTGATGATGAAACCAATCTATAAGTGTTTATGTTTTAATCTACATTTTGTTTATATTTTAATTTACATTTTGAGTGACGCAGGATGCTTTGATCAGGATAAGACAATTAAAGCAGGAAAAATCATGTTGTGCCGGGAGAAAACATGTCAGAAAATTGGACGTCGGGCCGGAGGAACGATCGACGTATCGACAGAAGGCTTCGGGCCGTGGATTCAGGCATTGGGCCAAAAAGAGCAGATATTATGCCAAGGATATCAGAGTTGCAGAGTCAACTGGCCGATTGGGCAATAGGCTACAAGAGAGGACGATGCACCGAAGAATCAGACGAAGCGTCGAGGGACCAATGATAACACCAAACAACATGATTAATGCTTAGTATTAATTGTCTAGATCGAAGTATGTTTTACATGTGTAGGATTAACTACGATAGCAAGGCATGAAGCAAAATGAAGTCCCAGAGTCAAGATCGAGATCACGTTGGGAGTTCGAGAGTTCGTCGGAAGTCCGGACGTTCGTCAGAAGTTTTGGAGGAACTAGCTGAGAAGTCTCAGAGCTTGCTAGAGAAGCTCATCAGAACTCACCAAGAAGATCATCGTGAAGTCCAAGAGCTTACCGGGAGTCCGTCGGAACATTGCCAAGAGATCGTCGGAAGTTCACCAGAAGTTCGTCGGAAGCTCACCGGAAGAATAGACATAGGGACTTGTTTAGCTTAGCAAATGTCTTAGGATTTTGTAGTTAGCACGTAATTGGGCTTGGATTTGGGCCAACCCAATTAGGGCCAGTTAGGCCCATGTAAGAACTGTGTTGGGCCCAATAAGAGGCCCAAACAATGCCCAAAGAAGTCTCACCGTCGTGGCACAATCTTCGAGACTATGTCAGGCGGTGGTATCGCTAGTTTGGGTGATTGTACCACCCTTGGCAGGGTGCCAAGCGGTGGTACCACCTAGCATTGCCCCCCTAGGCGGTGGTACCGCTAGACTGGATGGTAGTACCGCCCAAGGTAGTGTTAGTGTCAAACTGACGCTGGGCGGTGGTATAGCCTAGCGTAAGCGGTAGTACCACCCGTGCCCAGGGAACCCGGGATGGGAAAGTATTAGGCTCCAAGTTTGAATCAACTTGAAGCCTATAAATACCCCTCTCATCCCTGGTTAAAGCACACAAGCACAGAGAGTTTAAAAGTGAAGAAACGCTATTGTAATCACTTGAGGAATCCCCTCCTCTAGTCTAAGTTTAGAATTTTGTATATGAGTGAGTGCTTGTAAAGGTTATCTCATAAACCTATAAAAAAGAGAAGAGGGGTGTAAGAAGGAGGTTGATCTTTGCCTATTAAAGGAAGATCGGTAGTGGATGCTGGTGGCCTCGACGGAAGAGGAATCGGCGAAGTGGATGTAGGATGACCGAACCACTGTAAAATTGGCATGTTCTTTAGTTTGCATTTACTTCCTACAATTTACATTAACTGCAAACTGCCTTCAATATGCTCTTACTTCGCTTTCAAAGTTAAGCATTTCTGAGTTCGGTTTTATCGTACGAAAGGATTTTCCGAAACCGATGTTTTTATCCGCTGCACTAATTCAACCCCCCCCCCCAGTGCCGACCCATTCCTAACAATATAAAGATTCATTAGTAAAACCAAAAATAATATCATCAATAAAAATTTAAATAATAAAAAAATTATTTTTAAAATATTTAATAAATAATGTGATATCGATCTTGCCTTTTGAAAATAATAATGTGATATCGATCTTGCCTTTTGAAAAATTATTTTTAATTAGAAAAAAGGTTAAGTCTTTCATACCAAGTCTTGGGAGCTTATTTCAACCTATAAAAAGCCTTAAATAATTTATAAATATGATTTGAAAAAAATATCATTTTAAAATATATATGGTTATTCAATGTAAACTTCTTTATAAATAAAATCATTAAGAAAAGTACTTTTGACATTCATTTGAAATAACATAAAATTTTTAAAACATATATAGGCCAAGTATCCTTCTAGCGTCAAGTCTTACCATAGGAGTTGAGATTTCTTCGTAGTCTATACCTTATTCTTGGTTGAAACTTTTGGCCACTAATCTAACTTTATTTCGAATCACGATACTTTATTCATCTTTCTTATTTTTAAAGATCCATTTAGTGCCAATTACAAAATGATCATTAAGTTTAGGAATAAGTTTTTAAAATGTATTTCTTTTAAATTAATTTAGCTTTTTTATGTATTATCGAGATCCATGAGTCATCTTTAAATGCATCATCAATGCATTTAGACTCAAATTAAGATAAAAGAATAGTATTTGCACAAATATTTTTTTAAAAAAGAATGAGTTTGAACATATTTTGATATGTGCTAGTAATTTGTTCCTTAGAATATGCATCTATATACTTTTATTCCTTAGATAATATTTCTTTAGAAGTAAGTGTATCTAAGTTACTTTTAGGAGTAGAGTTCACATTCAAATTTGATTTAAGATTATCATCAAAATTAACTTTTCACTTCAAGAGTATTGAATCTCAGATTTTGATGATGAAACTAATTGAGAGTGTTTATGATTTAATCTGCGTTTTGAGTTATGCAAGAAACTTCGATCAAGATGAGACAATTAAAGTAGGAAGAATCATGTTAGGTCGGAGAAAAACATGTCAGAAGATTAGAGATCGAGCCGTAGGATCAATCGACGTATCGGTAGAAGGCTTCAGGCCATGGATTCGGGCATTGGGCCAAGAAGAGTGGAATTTGCACCAAGTAAATCGGAGCTGTGAAGGTCAACGAGCCGATTAGGTAATAAGCGACAAGAGAGGATGATGCGTCGAAGATTCGAACGAAGCGTCGATAAACCAATGACATGCCGGACAACACTTGATTCAAGCTTTATAATAATTGTCTAGATCGAAGTGGGTTTTCAGTGTGCAGGATTAACTATGATAGCAAGGCATAAAGCAAAATGACAGTCCCGAAGTCCAGAACGAGATTTCGTTAGCAGTTCGAGAGTTCGTTGGAAGTCCGGACATTCGTCAGAAGTTCTATCGGAATTGACCGAGAAGTCTAGGAGCTTGCCAAAGATACTCATCGAAACTCACCAAGAAGATCGTCGTGAAGTCCAGGAGCTTATTGAGAGTCTACTGGAACATTGCCAAGAGATCGTTAGAAGTTCGTCGGAAGATCGCTAGAAGAAACCTAGACTTATAGACTTATTTAGCTTAGTGAATATCTTAAAATTCGTAGTTAGTACATAATTGGGTTGGAATTGGGCTAACTTAATTATGGGCCAATTGGGCCTAAATTAGGAGTGATTTGGGCTCATTGGGAGGCCCATTCAATGACCCAAATGTTGGGCCAAGTAGTAGAACCACCTGTGAGTTGGAAAACTCAAAAAACTCAGTCTTTGAGGTTATCAAGCGATGGTACCGTCAGGCTCGACGGTGGTACCACCCAATGTCAGGCTATAGGCGGTGGTACCGCCCGTACCCCGAAATCTCGGGGATTTGAATTTTGGCTCCAAGTTTTGAAGTCATTTGGAGCTTATAAATACCCCAGCTATTCTTGCATGGAGTAGCAAGAAAGGTGATAAAAAACTCTATGTTTCTAAAGTTGAAAACCCTTGTAAAGTGTAGAGTCCCTCCAACTAAAGTTTAGAGACCATTCTGAGGGAGAGTGTGAGGAAAGCTTTGTAAAAAAGGGTTGTCTCCTAAACCTATGAAAAGGAGAAGAGGGGTGTAAAAGGATAGTTGGTCTTTGCCCATTGAAGGAAAACCATTAGTAAGTGTCGATAGCCTCGATGGAAGAGGAATTAGGAGTGAATATAGGTCACGACGACCGAACCACTATAAAAATCGGTTTGCATTTCTGCTTTGCTATTTACATTTATTGCAAACTGCCATACTTCCTCTTTACTCTAGCTACACACTCTTACGAACACATTTTAAATCAAACACATTTTCGAAATTGATTTTAATCGAAACAAAAAATTGAGTATGAAATTGACGTTTTTACCGCTGCACTAATTCACCCCCCTCTTAGTGTCAACTCATTCCTAACAGTTAGTATCAAAGCTACATTATTTCTCATTCGGTTTAACACCCAAGAGAAATAGCTTTTTTAAGCTTCCAAGAGGGCTTTTCTATCGTTCGTCCTTCCATGTTCAATGGGACAAACTACACTTATTGGAAAACTCGGATGAGAGTTTTCTTGCTTTCCTTAGATTTAAATTTATGGAATATTATTGAAAACAGCTTTTAAAAGTCTTGTACTCCAATGAACGAATGGAATGATTTGGAGAAGAAAACTTTTTCTTTAAATGCTAGAGCTATGAATGCTCTATTTTGTGCTTTGAGAAAAAATGAGTTTAATCATATTTCTACTTGTGAAACGACTTTTAATATTTGGCATACATTTGAAATCACACACGAAGGTACTAGTAGAGTAAAGGATTCTAAGGTAAATCTTTTGATGTATGATTTTGAACTATTTCGAATGAAGCAATACGAAACTATTGTTGATATGTACACCCGTTTTACGGATGTCGTCAATGACTTAAAAGCTCTTGGTAAATATTTTTCGAATCTTGAACTTGTTAATAAAGTTTTACGATCTCTTTCTAAAACTTGGGATCCTAAAGTAACGGTCATTCAAGAGGCCAAGGATTTAAATACTTTCCCTCTCGAAGAACTTATCGGGTCTTTAATGACCTATGAAATGAGTTATATGGCATAAAATAAATATGAGAACAACCTTCCAAAGAACATGAAGGATTTGACACTTAGAACAAATGAAGATCACTCGAGCGAAAGCTCAAGTTATGATGAACTTGAACTTCTCACTATAAAACTTAAAAAATTCATTAAACAAGAATTAAAGAATAAAAATGAACTTAAAAAGAAGTTGCCAAAGAAGAAGGGAGCACTCAAAGTGACTTGGGACAAAATGAATGCATCCGAAGAGCAAATCGATGAAGACGAAATGACAAACTTTGCTTTGGTGACTTTCGACAATGAGGTAAAAAAGTTAAATGAAACCCCCTTAGTTTATTTTGAAATTACTAGATGCATTTCATATGTTGCTTTTAAATTAGTTAGTAAAAAAAATTATTAAATAAATAAATAAAAGGGGATCATACTTTTCTTTTTCTAGCTAGTTTTTAAAATGATAATGACAATTGCATGTTTTATGAAAATACAACAAAATGTTAGATTTAAATTTATGGAATATTATTGAAAACAGCTTTTAAAAGTCTTGTACTCCAATGAACGAATGGAATGATTTGGAGAAGAAAACTTTTTCTTTAAATGCTAGAGCTATGAATGCTCTATTTTGTGCTTTGAGAAAAAATGAGTTTAATCATATTTCTACTTGTGAAACGACTTTTAATATTTGGCATACATTTGAAATCACACACGAAGGTACTAGTAGAGTAAAGGATTCTAAGGTAAATCTTTTGATGTATGATTTTGAACTATTTCGAATGAAGCAATACGAAACTATTGTTGATATGTACACCCGTTTTACGGATGTCGTCAATGACTTAAAAGCTCTTGGTAAATATTTTTCGAATCTTGAACTTGTTAATAAAGTTTTACGATCTCTTTCTAAAACTTGGGATCCTAAAGTAACGGTCATTCAAGAGGCCAAGGATTTAAATACTTTCCCTCTCGAAGAACTTATCGGGTCTTTAATGACCTATGAAATGAGTTATATGGCATAAAATAAATATGAGAACAACCTTCCAAAGAACATGAAGGATTTGACACTTAGAACAAATGAAGATCACTCGAGCGAAAGCTCAAGTTATGATGAACTTGAACTTCTCACTATAAAACTTAAAAAATTCATTAAACAAGAATTAAAGAATAAAAATGAACTTAAAAAGAAGTTGCCAAAGAAGAAGGGAGCACTCAAAGTGACTTGGGACAAAATGAATGCATCCGAAGAGCAAATCGATGAAGACGAAATGACAAACTTTGCTTTGGTGACTTTCGACAATGAGGTAAAAAAGTTAAATGAAACCCCCTTAGTTTATTTTGAAATTACTAGATGCATTTCATATGTTGCTTTTAAATTAGTTAGTAAAAAAAATTATTAAATAAATAAATAAAAGGGGATCATACTTTTCTTTTTCTAGCTAGTTTTTAAAATGATAATGACAATTGCATGTTTTATGAAAATACAACAAAATGTTAGATTTAAATCTAATGATTAATCTTATGTATGTTTTTAAGAAAAAATAATGTGTATCTAAATTGATGATTTTCGATTTTGATTGAAAATATTTTATGAAATCATGTTTGATGATATCATGCTTAATGATTTTATAGTTTGAAATTGTGCATGTTATACCTTGAAAACTTGAAACCATGTTTTGATGTCATGCCCAAAGTAGTGATGCATAATGATTTTTGTGATTCATGGCTTATTAATCTTTGTAGCAATGAAAGTTGCTTTTTCAGTTTTAAATAAAATGGATGGTTTTCATATAAAAACTTGAGCATACTTATATAAAATCAATCATATAAAATGAAACACATAAAAAGAAAAATATATTATCATTGAAATTAAAATGATGAATCAAATCTCTTGTTTGAAGAAGCCTTATGTTTAATGATTTATACTTTTTTTGGTCTTGATAGTTTTTATGACGAAATTTATTTTTTGATCGTAAATGTTGATGTATGTTTTTATTTGGCATAAAAAAATAAAGGCATGCTTGTACGAAACAAACAACTTATAATGAAACATATCTATCTTATTGATTTTTTGATAAAAGATTTATGAATCTATGTATATTATGCTTTTGTGAATATCTTGGACTATGAAAATGATTTGAATTTGAATTAGTTTTATTGAAATCATAATTTCTTGATATTTGATACTTGAGATTTTTTTGTGAATCAAGATCTTGTATTTGATCTCCTATGCTTCTTCTTGTCATTCACTAAAGAGAAAAATTTTGTAAATGTTTCATGAATTTTTTGGAATTATAATTTTTTTTAATTGAGACATTATGCATGAATCAAGTTCTTATGTAAATCTATCTATGTTTCCTTCATTGAATTTTTTGAAAAGTTATTTTGATGATGATGATTTTGGATCTATTTTCATATGACTAATGAGATGATATATCCAACTAAATCATCTATCGTTTTTACAACTTGTGATATATTCAACATGAAACATCTCTCTTGATGCACATATGATTCACTCTTTTAAGAGAATATTTATCAAATCATGATAAGATGAGATTCTCTTTATATGAATCAAGATTTTTCATCAATTGTCCTTTTACGATTCCTCTTGATATTTTATTAATAGGAGATTTTCTATATGAATGTTGAGAATTCTCATTCATGATAGGATGTAATGTAATTTGACATTTTGATACTATCATGATTTGAAATTTTTTTATTTTGATGCATGCAATACTATAATTTGTTGCTAAAATGATTGGTATCATGAATGCTTTAGTATCATGCATGAGAAAATGATGAATGTTTAAAATGTTGATTTAATACATGAAGTGATAAAAGCTTAAAGATTTTAATATCTTCATATCATGTATGATATGCCCATAATGATGATTGATTTATTTTTGGTATCATGCATGAAGTAATAATGAAATGAAAGGTTTTAAAATTGTGCATGTTTTAATTTGAAACCATAATGATGCACAACCATATTGAAAAAAGATTGATACTTTAACTTTGTCATTATTTAAAAATTGATATAAAGGGAAAAGAATTACAACATTGTATTCTTCCCTTCTTTTTAACAATGACAAAGGGGGAGAAAAATTGCTAGCTCAAGATGTAAAATTTGGAAACTTGCATATTGCAAAAGAAGCAAACTTGCTAGCTTGCTCATCTCAAAAGAGAATGAAGAAGTGCTATCTTGCAAATCTCAAGAGAAGCAATGTTTGCTAAGTTACACATTTCAAGAAGATGTATAAATAGTATATCTTGCATATCTCAAAAGATGTAAAATTTTGCTAACTTTCATATGTGTAAAATTTGATAGCATGCATGTAAAATGATGTAAAATTTTGCTAACTTGCGCTATGCCAAGGAAGAAAAAAAATTACTAGCTTGCATGATGATAAAACTTGAGATTGTGTTCATTATGCAATGATTTGAAAATATATCTAAACACTTGCTAGTTGCACTTCTCCTTTTTGTTGATGACAAAGGGGGAGAAGTTATGATGACAATCATGCATGGAATAATGATTATGCATGATTTTATGATGCATGCAATGATGTGATAAATTGGTTATTTTAATACTCATGTTGTATGCAATGTTAAAATACTATGATTTCAAAGTTTCTATCAATAAGGCATATTGATTAGGGGAGTTTGTTTAAACTCCATCATCAATTGGTTTATCAATAAGGCTATTGATTAGGGGAGTTTGTTTAAACTCCATCATCAATTGGTTATCATCATAAAACAGGGGAGATTATTGAATCTCATATTTTGATGATGAAACCAATTGAGAGTATTTATGATTTAATATGTGTTTTGAGTAACGCAGGAAGCTTCGATCAGGATAAGACAATTAAAGCAGGAAGAATCATGTTGAGCCAGAGAAAACCATGTCAGAAGATTGGACATCGAGCCATAGGATCGGTCAATATATCGGTAGAAGGCTTCGGGCCATGGGTTCGAACATCGGGCCAAGAAGAGCGGAAATTGTACCAAGTAAATCAGAGTTGCGGAGGTTAACTGACCGATTGGGCAATAGGCGGCAAGAGAGGAGATGCGCCGAATCGTTGACAATGACATGCCGGACAACACTTGATTCAAGCTTTATAATAATTGTCTAGATTAAAGTGGGTTTTAAGTGTGTAGGATTAACTATGATAGTAAAGCATAAAGCAAAATGAAGGTCCTAGAGTCAATAATAAGATTTTGTTGGGAGTTCGAGAGTTCATTGGAAGTCCGAACGTTCGTCGGAAGTTCTGTCGAAATTGACCAAGCAGTCTAAGAGCTTGCCAAAGAAGCTCACGAAACTCACTAAGAAGATCATCGTGAAGTCCAGGAACTTATCGGGAGACTGCTAGAACATTGCCGAGAGATCGTCGGAAATTCGTCGAAAGATCACCGGAAGCTCGCCAAAAGAAACCTACACTTACGGACTTATTTAGCTTAGTGAATATCTTAAAATTCGTAGTTAGCACATAATTGGGTTGAAATTGGGCCAACTCAATTATAGTCCAATTGTGCCTAAATTGGGAGTGATTTAGGCTCATTGGGAGGCCCATTCAATGACCTAAATGTTGGGCCAAGCGGTGGCACCGCTAGAACAGGCAATAGAATCACCTATGAGTTGGAAAACTCAAAAAACTCGGTCTCCGAGGCTGTCAGGCGTTGGTACCACCAGACTAAGCAGTGGTACCACCTAGTGACAATGTGTCAGGTGGTAGTACTGCCAGACTGGGTGATGGTACCACCCAATGTCAGACTACAGACGGTGGTACCGCCCGTACCCCGAAATCTCGAGGATTTAAATTTTGGCTCTAAGTTTTGAAGTCATTTGGGGTCTATAAATACCCTAGCTATTCTTGCATTGAGTAGCAAGAAAGGTGATCAAAAACTCTATGTTTCTAAAGTTGAAAACCTTTATAAAGTGTAGAGTCCCTCCTAAAGTTTAGATACCATTATAAGAGAGGGTGTGAGGGAAGCTTTATAAAAAAGGGTTGTAAAGGTTGTCTCCTAACCTGTGAAAAGGAGAAGAGGGGTGTAAAAGGGTTGTTGGTCTTTGCTCATTGAAGGAAGACCATTAATGGATGTCGGTAGTCTCGACGGAAGAGAAATCAGGAGTGGATGTAGGTCACGATGACCAAACCACTATAAAATCTTGTTTGCATTTTTGCTTTGTTATTTATATTTATTGCAAACTATCATACTTCCTCTATACTCTAGCTGCACACTCTTATGAATGTGTTTTAAGTCAAACACATTTCCAAAATTAGTTTTAATCGAAATAAAAAATTATGTACGAAATTGATGTTTTTACCGATGCACTAATTCACCTCTCTCTTAGTGCCGACTCGGTCCTAACAAAGAGATTCGTTAAATATAACATGAATAGATTCTTAAATAACTAATGATCTTTTATTGAAAACTTGATCAACTTTAGAGATAGAGAAGTATTAAAAAAAATTCCTTCGTCGAATTTTACATTAAAAATTTTTAAGGCATCCTTGTCATTTAAAATAAAATATTTATAACAAAAAAACTTTAAAATATCAAAATATTTTGTCTTTTGTTATTTCATAATTCATAAGGAGTTATAGATATATAAGGTCTTATAAGGATCATATTCATGATATAACATGTTATGTTCATAGCTTTGATCCAAAAATATTTAAGTAGGTTATGTTTATTAAACATAGTCTTTGTCATCTCTATGAGCTCATATTCTTTTTCTCAATATCTTCAGTTTGTTATGGATTTTTTAAAGTGAAGAAATTATGGTCATACCCACTCAAATCATAAAATTCTTAAAAATTATTATTTTTAAATTCATCACTATGATCACTATGAATAAAAAATCATAAAATTTTTTTCATTTTGAACTTATTTATAAAATAATAAATTATTTACAATAATTATTTTTATATGCTAAGAAATTTGTCTAAATATATCTACTATAGTGATTAATAATGAAAAAGACATATTTACTACCTCCTAAACTTTTGATATCAATATATCCAAATAAATCCATGTGAATTAGTTGTAATGATCTATAGGTACATACTTGATTTTTGGGTTTGAAGCTACTTCTTATATATTTTTCTAATTAGCATACATCACAAAATTTATCATTAAAAATTTAATTTTAGGCATTCCTCTTAGTTCTTTAGTTTTAATTTATGAAATTAATTTATGATCATTCAAAATTAAAAAATAAATTACATCATAAAAATCATCGAGATCAATAATATAAACATTATCACTACTTAAAGCTATCATGGATTTATTCTTATTTGATATTTATATAATATAAGCATAAAAATCAAATTTCACATTATATTTCTTATCACAAAGTTGGCTAATGCTTATTAAGTTGTGTTTTAAATCATCTACCAAAAGCATATCTTAAACTAAGAGATTTGACTTGTTATCAGTATTTCTAATAAAAATATTTTTTCTTTGTTATCTCCGAAATTAACATATCCTTTATCCTAGCTAATAAGCATTGAAAAGTTTATAAGATCTCCAATCATGTGTTTTGAGCATCTACTATCATGATATTATATTTTTCTCTTAGCTATTGTTCAGAGACATATCTACAAGAAAGAGATATTTGTTTTATATACTAATTTAACTTTGAGTCCTTGATAGTTAGATCCACCTTTCTTACCTTTTGGTTTTAAATCACTTATAGTTCCTTTGGGAACTCAAACTAATTTTAGATGACTATATATCTTAAGAGAGTATATTAAATATAGTGATCAAATTTTTCATAAAAGTTGTATTTAACTTTAGAAAGAATATATAGTGTGGATCCTTTTAAAAATTTAGTTAGCTTTTGATGTATGCTACTATTTATAAAACCAATACATTATTTTCTAAATACATAATCTTATTTAGCAAGAATCATATTAAGTAAATTATTTTTAATTTTAAATTTTTTTAATATTTATCGTAGAAACTTGTTTTCTTTTTTAAAAGATTCTATTATATTATTACTATTAATTGATTTTTGTAAGCAATGTTTTAAGTTTCTCATTCATGGCAATTAGGTTCTTCTTTTATTTTTCAAAACAAGTGATTTTTAAAATAACTTCTTTTTAAGTCCAAGTTTAGATAATTTTAAATCTTCATATTTAGTGCAAGGAAAACAATATGTTGATATATATTTGTCATGCATAATTTTTAATATATCATATTCATTAGTAAGTAATATGTAATCCCTTCTTAGTAAATTATATTTCTTATTAATCTTTCTGAGTTCATCATATAAACCATGAGATAGCTTCAATTAATTTTTCATGCAATAAAGAAGTTTTGGGAGAGTCAAATACCTCATCATTGAAAGCCACTAAAATATAATTTGTTATTTCTTCTTCATTAATTTGTTCTATTACTTTTGACTCATTTGATTCATTTCATGTTATTTTGAGTACTTTCTTCTTTTTTTTATTGATGACTTCTTCTTCAATTGTGGATATTTATTTTTGAAATGTCCCAATTTTTTACACTCATAGTAAATGATTGTATCTTTTTTGAGTTCACTTTTAGTCCTTCCTTCTCTTCTTGTTAGATTTGTCTTATTTTTTATGAACTTTTTTAATCTTTTTATAAGAAGTATCATATCTTCATTATAATTCTTAAACTTTCACTTGATTAATCTTTTTTGGATTTGAAAGCAATATCCTTTATTTTTTTTGGAAGATTATTCTCTTTTTCATCATGTGCTTTACATGTCATTTCATTAGTCATTAAAGATTCTATTAGTTCTTCAAGATAAAGGTTGTTCAAGTCTTTAGTTTATGGGATTGTTGTTACTTTTGGATCACAACTTTTAGGAAGAGACATTAGAATCTTACTTACCAATTCAAAATTAACATAGTTTTTACCAAGAGCCTTTAATCCATTGACAACATTAGTAAAATAAGTATACATATCATCAAAAGATTCACTTAGCATTATTTTAAATAATTTATTGTAGGAACAGGGTCGGCACTAAGAGGAGGGGGGTGAATTAGTGCACCGATAAAACTTACGTCGGTCAAAACTTCATTTCGATTAAATTTGTTTCCGATGTAAAACCATTTCGTAAAGGTAATACTTTGAAAGCATATGTAAGAGAGTAGTGGATGTAAAGAGCAAGTAAGGAGGTTTGCAATAAGGTAAATTGCACAAGAGAAATGTAAACTGATTTACAGTGGTTCGGTCGTCGTTGATCTACATCCACTCCTCCGATTCCTCTTCCGTCGAGACCACCGGCATCTACTATCGATCTTTCTTTAATAGGTGAAGATCAACCTCCTTCTTACACCCCTCTTCTCTTTTTCCTAGGTTTAAGAGACAACCCTTACAATTACTCACTCCTCTCTAAACAAAATTCTAAGTTTAAACTAGAGGAGGGATTTCTCAAGTGTTTTCTACAGTGTTTTCTCACTTTAAAACTTTCTTGCTTGTCCGTTTTACCCAGGGATGAGAGGGTATTTATAGGCTTTAAGTGGATTCAAACTTGGAGCCTAAAAACATCTCATCTCGGGTTTCCCGGGTGCAGGCGTTACCATCGCTTGTGTTGGGCGGTACCACCGCCTAGCAGTTCTAACACTAGGCGGTACCACCGCACAGTCTGGCGGTACCACCGCCTGACACTAGGTGGTACGATCGCCCAGGCTGGCAGTACCACTGCTTGCAGCCTTCTCAGAGGCTGTGTCTGGGCGGTACCACCGCTTGACATAGTCTCGAAGATTGTCTTGAATCTTGGATTTTGATGATGAAGTCAATTGTCATTTATTGATCTAATCTATATATTGAGAAAAGTGTGCAGGATTAACTATGATGGCAGAAAGACATGCAGTAGGTATTGTGCCAAAATCAAGACCAAGATCACGTTGAGAGTTCAAGAGTTCGCCGGAAATCCGGATGTTCGTCAGAAGTTCTGCGAGAACCAACAGAGAAGTCCTAGAGCTTGCCATAGAAGCTCGTCGAAACTCGCTAAGAAGATCATCGTGAAGTCCAGGAGCTTGCCGGGAGTCCGCCGGAGCATCCCCAAGGGTTCGTCGAATGTTCACCGGAAGCTCGCTGGAAGAGTGATTAATGCACCGGAACACGAATTGTAGTAATCATGTCTTAAATATTGTAGTTAGAGTTTAGATTAAGTTAGGATTGGGAGATAATCTCACTAACTTAATTAGGGGCCAACTGGGCCCTTAATAGACCCAAATTGGGCCGAATAGAACAACCCATTCGGACCCTGAATTCCTGGTCGGCGGTGGCATCGCCTAGGAGACTCGGTCACCCAAGAATTCTGGTTGGTGGTACCACCCAGACTGGGCAGTGGTATCGCCGGCAGTTATTGCTGCTAGCGGTGGTACTACTTGAGCTCGGTCTTCGAGTGCTATCAGGCGGTAAAACCGCCCAATGTCAGATGGCAGGCGGTAGTACCGCCTAGTAATGGCGGTGGTACCGCCAGAACCCCAGAAATATGGGAATGGACACTTTTAGGCTCCATTTTCAAACTCATTGGAGCTTATAAAAATCTCACCCTTTCTTGCAGGAAAGAAAACAAAAAATTGCTTTAATCTTGAGTCTTTGAGGCCTTAAAAGTATTGTAAAAGCTAGAGTTCTCCTCCTTTCTTCTAAGTGTTGAGATCATTCAAGAGAGGAGTGAAACTTGTAAGAGTTGTCTCCTAAGCCTGGCAAAAGGAGAAAAGCTATCAAAGAGTATTTGGCCTTCGCCTATTGAAGGAAAGCCTCTAGTGGATGTCGGTGACCTCATCGGAGGAGGAAGCCGAAAGTAGATGTAGGTCACGATTGACCGAACCACTCTAAAATCTCGGTTTGCATTTACTTTGAGCATCTTTCCTTTATAGCAAACTACCTCTCCTCCTTACTATGCTTAACTATGTCTACTTACGCTTTAACGTAAACATCTTCCGAAATTGGCTTTACTCATACGAAAAGTTTACGAAACCGACATTTTTCAGTTATGCACTTTACTTTGCTACAAATCCCCTTAGTCCTCTCTTGGTCTTTCATGAAAAGTTTCAAGTTCAAAGTTCTTCCGAAAAGGGATTAAGTTGAAACCATTCTTATTGAATCGGCTTTAATCACAATAAGTTTTTTAATCGTAAAAGTTTTCCGCTGCACTAATTCAACCCCTCTCTTAGTGCGCTCTTGATCCTAACAATTGGTATCAGAGTGAGGTTCACTCTCAGTTGGAGTAAAACTCAAGAGAGATGATATTTGCTGAAAACTAAGAGGGTCACTCAATTACACGTCCGCCCATGTTTAATGGGATGGATTACCCCTATTGGAAGACTCGAATGAGGATCTTCCTAATTTCTATTGATTTTGAGCTTTGGAATATTGTAGAAAATGGATTTCAAAAGTCTTCTCTTCTAATGATCAATTGGAATGAATTGGAGAAGAAGACTTTCACTCTAAATGCAAAGGCTATGAATGCCTTATTTTATGCACTAGATAAAAACGAGTTCAATCATGTTTCGATTTGTGAAACAGCTTTTGATATTTGGCACATACTCGAAGTGACTCATGAAGGCACAAGTAGAGTGAAAGAGTTAAAAATCAACCTTTTAGTACATTCTTATGAATTATTTTGAATGAAATCGAGTGAGACCATTGGAGACATGTACACCCATTTTACAGATGTCGTCAATGGTCTAAAAGGACTTGGTAAAGGCTTTTCAGATTTTGAGATCGTCAATAAAGTTTTAAGATCCCTTCCAAAGAGTTGGGATCCTAAAATCACGGCCATTTAAGAGGCCAAAGATTTAAATAACTTTTCTCTTGAAGAATTAATTGGGTCACTAATGACCTATGAAAGGATTTGCAAAGCTCATGAAGAGCATGAGGACACCCTTCCAAAGAACAGGAATGATATGGCACTAAGAACACAAGAAGACCACTTGAGAGAAAACTCAAAGTGATGAGGATTTTGATCTTGACTGGCACTTTTAACAAGGAAATTCAAAAAAATCATTAAAAGAAACAAATTTAAAAATAATACTAAAAATAAATTTGAACCCAAAAAAGATCAAGTAATTTACTACAAATGCAAGAAGCTAGGACACTACAAAAGTGAATATCCCCAAGCAAAGAAGAGAACACCAAAGAAGAAGGCGCTTAAAGCAACATAGGATGACTCAAGCACATCCGAAGAAGAGGAGCCCAACAATGAGCAAGTTACACACTATATACTAATGGCCATCGGAGAGGAGGTATCAAGTTCAATTGATGCAAATTTATCATTTGATGAATTATTAAATGTTTTCCATGATTTATTTGATGAATGCAAAATAATTAGTAGAAAATATAAATTGTTAAAAAGAGCATGCCATTTAAGAGGCCAAAGATTTAAATAACTTTTCTCTTGAAGAATTAATTGGGTCACTAATGACCTATGAAAGGATTTGCAAAGCTCATGAAGAGCATGAGGACACCCTTCCAAAGAGTTGGGATCCTAAAATCACGGCCATTTAAGAGGCCAAAGATTTAAATAACTTTTCTCTTGAAGAATTAATTGGGTCACTAATGACCTATGAAAGGATTTGCAAAGCTCATGAAGAGCATGAGGACACCCTTCCAAAGAGTTGGGATCCTAAAATCACGGCCATTTAAGAGGCCAAAGATTTAAATAACTTTTCTCTTGAAGAATTAATTGGGTCACTAATGACCTATGAAAGGATTTGCAAAGCTCATGAAGAGCATGAGGACACCCTTCCAAAGAGTTGGGATCCTAAAATCACGGCCATTTAAGAGGCCAAAGATTTAAATAACTTTTCTCTTGAAGAATTAATTGGGTCACTAATGACCTATGAAAGGATTTGCAAAGCTCAAGAAGGTTAGTCCAAATAAATTGATTTGGGTTCCTAAAAAAACCGTAAAGAATTTCATGCAACATGATAAGCAATTTAGATCGATTTTTGAAGCACCTAAGGTCAATTGGGTACCTAAAAATCATCCTTTTCTGTAGAAACGTATACCATCACAAGCTAGGAGCAAGAGATGGTACCTTGATAGTGGATGCTCAAGGCATATGACTGGAGATCTATCTCAATTCTCTAAGCTCACTAGCATAGATGAAGGATATGTCACCTTCAGAGACAACAACAAGAGTAAAATCATTGGCAAAGGAACCATAGGTAATAAATCCAACTTCTTTATTGAAGATGTTTTATTAGTTGATGGTTTAAAACATAACCTTCTGAGCATTAGTCAATTGTGTGATAAAGGATATATTGTTAAATTTGAATCTAATGTTTGCATTATTGAAAAACCACATAAAAACACATCTATGATTACATTAAAATAAAATAACATATACATCATTGACATTAATGATCTTTGCAATGAAATGTGTTTTTCAGTTTTGAATGATGATGCTTGACTTTGGCATAGGAGATTAAGTCATGCTAGCATGAAGCTAATCACACAAATCTCATCTAAAGAACTTGTAAGAGAAACTCCTCATATCAAGTTCGTTAAAGATAATATGTGTGATGCTTGTCAATTAGGAAAACAAATAAAAGGTAGCTTCAAATCTAAGAATCAAATAAGCACCTCTAGACCTTTGCAATTGATCCATATGGACTTGTTTGGACCAATTTCTACATCAAGCCTAAGAGGTAGCAAATACGCTTTTGTCATTGTAGATGATTATAGTAGATACACATGGACTTATTTCTTGACACAAAAGTGAATGCTTTAGATATTTCATCAAGTTTTGTAAACTTGTTCAAAATGAAAATGATTCTATGATTTCGTCAATTCGAAGTGATCACGGTGGTGAATTTCAAAATCATGATTTTCAAGAATTTCATGAATCCAATGGATATCACCACAACTTCTCTACAACAAAAAATCCTCAACAAAATGGAGTAGTAGAAAGAAAGAATAGAAATTTACAAGAAATGGCAAGAACTATTTTGAATGAACATAGCCTACCCAAATATTTTTGGGTCGAAGCCATAAACACGGCATGCTATGTCATGAATAGAGTTCGAGTAAGACCCTTACTCACCAAAACTCCTTATGAGTTGTAGAACAACAAAAAACCCAATGTTTCATATTTTAAAGTTTTTGGGTATAAGTGTTTTATCTTGAATGAAAAAGATGTCTTAGGAAAATTTGATGCTAAATCTGATGAAGGAATTTTTCTTGGTTATTCTTTGATTTCTAAAGCATTTCGTATCTTCAATAAAAGAACTTTAATTATAGAAGAATCTATTCATGTTGTTTTTAGTGAGATTTCTGAAATTAAGAAAAATGATTTTGATGATAATGTTAATTTTAATACTTTGAATTTAAATGAAACCCCTTCTCCAACAAGCAACTTGGATGCATCCACTTCCGAAACATCCTTACCTAAGGATTGGAAGTATGTAGATGCTCATCTTAAGGAGCTAATCATAGGAGACACATCTAAAGGGGTTCAAACACATTCTTCTCTTAAAAAATTTTGTGCCAACGCCGCTTTTCTCTCCCAAATTGAACCAAAATGCATTGATGAAGTCATAAAAGATAATTTATGGATTATCGCAATGCAACATGTGTTAAATCAATTTGAGAGAAATGAGGTATAGAAGCTTGTTCCTAGGCCAAATGACCATTTAGTTATTGGTACTAAATGGGTCTTTAGAAATAAGCAAGATGAATCTAGTATCATGGTTAGAAACATGGCTTGATTAGTGGCCAAAAGTTTCAACCAAGAAGAATATATCGATTACGAAGAAACCTTTGCTCTTATGGCTCGATTAGAAGCCATAAGGATGCTCCTTGCCTATGCTAGTAGTAACAATTTTAAGTTGTTTTAAATGGATGTTAAAAGTACTTTTCTTAATGACTTTATTTCCGAAGAAGGTTATGTTAAACAACCTCCCAGATTTGAGAACAATAGTCTCCCTAATCATGTGTTTAAATTGACAAAAGCTCTCTATAGTTTAAAACAAGCCCTAAGGGCTTGGTATGAGAGACTTAATTCATTTCTTATTGAAAATAATTTCTCTAAAGGCAAGATCGATACTACATTGTTTATCAAAAATTTTAAAAATAATTTTCTTATTGTTCAAATTTATGTTGATGATATCATCTTCGGTTTCACAAATGAATCTCTTTGTGAATCATTTGCTAAGAGTATGAGTGTTGAATTTGAAATGAGTTTGATGGAAGAATTAACCTTCTTTTTGGGTTTACAAATCAAACAACTAAGTAATGGCATCTTTCTTAGACAAATAAAATATGCTTTAGATTTGCTAAAGAGGTTTAATATGGATAGCTCAAAAGCTATCAACACTCCTATGAGCACCTCTACTAAGTTACAAATTGATGAAAGTGGAGAAAGCTTTGATCAAAAAACTTATAGGGGTATAATAGAAGTTTACTTTACCTCATTGCAACTAGACCAGATATCATATTCAGTGTAGGACTTTATGCTAGGTTTCAATCTAATCCTAAGATATCTCATCTCAAAGCAGTTAAAAGAATACTTACATATATTAAAGAAACCACAAATATAGGATTATGGTATCCAAAATCCAAGAACTTTGAGCTAATTGCTTATGCTAATGCGGATTTTGCTGGATGTAGACTAGATAAAAAAAGTATATTATGAACATGTCAATTTTTTGGGACATGCACTTGTTTCTTGGTCATCCAAGAAACAAAACTCGGTTGTACTATCTACAACCGAAGCTAAGTACATTGCAACTAGTGCATGTTGTGCACAAGTTGTGTGGATGAAAAATACTTTAGAGGACTATAAGATTCATCTTAAAAATATCCCCATAAAATGTGATAACACAAGTGCAATATGTTTAACCAAGAATCTCATTCAACACTCTAAAACAAAACATATTGATATTAGGCATCATTTTATATGAGATCATGTCACTAATCATGATGTAATCATAGAGTTTATTGATACTAAACATCAATTAGCTGATATTTTTACAAAACCTTTAAGTGAAAAACAATTTGATTTTATTAGAAGAGAATTAGAAATGTTGATATGTCCGAATGCATGAATTTGTTAAATTTTATTTTTGGACTTTCTTGATTCTTTGATGAATCACTTAAATTCGGTGCTGAAAATTTTATGATACGAATTTTACATGATTATATGCTTCAATACAATGTTTACTTTGATGTTGGAAATTTTGTGCCTTGATGCGACAAGTTTCCATGATGATGAGCATGTTATACTTTCATGATTGTGATTTGAGAAGTTTTAATCATATGTCGGATTCTTAATCTTTGAGCACTACAAAGCACTAATGAGTTTACCTTCATAATTGTGATTAAAAAGCTATGACAAAATATTGTCTGAATGCATGATTTTATTGTATTTCTCTTCCGGACTTTATGTATTTCTTGAATGAAGTTTTCATGAGTCTATGCCATATCAAATTTATTGCATATCCATGCTTCATCACTAAATGATTTTTGATACATGAAATTAATTAACAAATTCATCTCTCATGGATTTATCTTTTGTGAATTTTAATTGAGAAATGGATTTGATAGAATGATTCTTTCACATGAATTCCTTCTTGATGAAGGAAGATTTTTTTTTTAGATGAACACTTGCAAGGATTTAATTTCACATGTATATTTTGATCCTTATGAAAAATGAAGCATAATGAAACTCTCTTATTGTTTTTAACTTCATTCAAAGTTGGTTCTCAATGGCTTTTCCTCCTTACTTTCCTCCTTCATGCAAAGCGTTGATGATAAATAAAAAGGAAGAAGTAATGAAAGCTATCTCTTTTATGTGAGAACTTGTGAATGATACCATATCATGAATGATTGATATAAATTGTTTTTACAAAGTTGAAATATGACATGAATCTTTTTTTACCACACTTGCATACATTGTTGAATCGTTCTCCTTTTTGTTGATGACAAAGGGAGAGAAATATGTGGTAAATTGATGATAGAATGAATTGCTATACATGTTTGCATTATGATAAGATATCTAGAGCTTAACTTGCAATTATACAAAGTTGATATCTTGCCATATAATGAAATTGCTATGATTATTATCCTTCACATTTGAAATATAAGACTTGAAAATGGATGTCATGCCTTGACATCATTTTCAGAATTGCTATATCATTATAGGAATCATGATGGGAGTATTGATAAGTTTAAATGAACTTAACTTATCAATATGTCTCTTAAATTCAAAGCTTTGAATTCAAGAATGACTTTTCTCAAATATGGCATATAGATAGGGGGAGTTAAGGTTAACTCCGTCATCAATTGATTTTCATCATCAAAAATGGGGAGATTGTTAAATCTCAGATTTTGATGATGAAGTCAATTGTCATTTGTTGATCTAATCTATATGTTGAGAAAAGTGTGTAGGATTAACTATGATGGCAGTAAGACATGCAGCAGGTGTTGTGCCGGAGTCAAGACCAAGATCACATTGAGAGTTCGAGAGTTCGTCGGAAGTCCGGACGTTCACCGGAAGTTCTGCGGGAACCAACAGAGAAGTCTTGGAGCTTGCCATAGAAGCTCATCGGAACTCGCCAAGAAGATCGTTGTGAAGTCCAGGAGCTTGCTGGAAGTCCGTCGGAGTATCGCCGAGGGTGCTAGTCATAGGTGCCCAACAAGCCAATTATGTGAGTGATGGCACGTGTGACTTGACATGAAATCTTTTTGCTTATTATATTTTAGCTTTTATCACTTTATATTGTCTATTGCATATATGCATGTATATATTGTGATGTCCTTAGATCTGTGCAATGGGAATCGGATCGTGATGAGATCACGATAATGAGACTGATTCACCTTTAAACACTGATCCTAAATAATCCCGATCATATGTTACTCGAGAGGGACATCGTGATAACCGGATAGACTGGTGTGCTGTATACCCATCCATATGATGGATGCAGCTGGTCTCATAGCTACTCGTGTGGAGATACTAGGGATATAGTACAGGTGCTTATTGGAGAATGAGTTCACTGATTGATCCGCTTACGGAATATGGATGGTTGATGATGCCTTATTGTCAGACAGCGATTCCGTAGTCCTAGTGATGTATCTGGTCCTTAGACTTGAGACACTAAGGATGTCCTGTATGAGTGCTCCACTCTTTGATATCAGACTTATAGGTTTGGATGTCCCGAATCTAGTACAACTAGTCATTGGGAGTGGCAGTCGACCTTACGAGGGCTATTGAGTGTCGATAGAGGATCATCCACTCTCGGCGTCATAAGAGGAATATCCCATGTGTTCTTGCTCAGACAAATCCCTAGCCATGGTCATTCGGGTTGAGAGAGAAAGAATTCTCTGGAAGAATCCGATTAGAGCGAGACTCGAGTAGAAACCATATGGGTCTGACAGCACCATGCTCGATATATGATCTCTAGGATATTGTTCGGATATGAGATATCCGCCAGAGCCCCTATCTTATTGGATATCAAATAAGCCCCTGAATTATTGGATCCCATGGACGAGATCCAATAAGAGCCCATGAGAGATTATTGGATAGAGATCCACTAATCTAAAAGGCTTGGGTAATTGGATGCAGATCCAATACCCACTAGGGGAGGATCCATTAGGGTTTGATAGGGGGCCTCTATAAATAGAAGGGATTGAAAGCCTCATAGGCTAGAGCCTTTGCTTGCCTCTCCTATTCTCTCCCCCCTCTCCACCTCAGAGCAGGCCTGGAGTTTTGAGGAGCATCGTCGCAGCCCTGTTGTGTGGATCACCGCTAGAGAGGAGGATGCTTGACCTCCTTCACCCTCTCCTAAAGATCTACAAGGAAACAGGGATATACGATCTCTCTAGGTAACACAATCTATTCTATATGCAGTTTGTTTCACGAATTTTTTGCACACCAATCTTCGCACGACGACTAACATCTCTTTGGGAATATGGGATTTTGTTTTCTTGTTCTTCCGCTGCGCATATGATGTCGCCCCTAAGATTTCCCAAATAGTGGTATCAGAGTCAGGTTGTTCATGCGATAGATTAGTTTTGAACTGCATGTGCTGTGTTTTAGAAAAACTTTTTACGTCAAAATCGTTGACGCAAAAGTGAGAAAGGGTAGCAACTATTGCTACCCTTGATCTGCATGCGTGCAACCGCAGGCAGCGCAGCGCTAGCGCATGTTATTACCTGGTGGAGCTTTTATTGCATTAAATGCATGTTATTTTGTTCCTTCTATTATCAAAAACATTATCTCCATTTCATGTTTGACAGTTAGTGGATATAAATTAGTTTTTGAAAATAATGGTTGTTCGATATTATTAGATGATGAGATCATCACGAAAGGGACATTGCATAATGGTTTATTTATGCTAGACACTACTCCACATATCATGAATGTAAGTGTGTCCAAGAGGAAATGAGATGAGATGAATAGTGCATACCTGTGGGATTGTAGGCTAGGTCACATCCATGAAGAAATGATTCAAAAGTTGCTAAAGGATGGATATCTAGATCTATTCGACTATGAGTCATATGCAACTTGCGAGCCTTGCTTTCGTGGAAAACTAACCAACTCTCCATTTAGTGGAACTAGAGAGAGAGCCACTAAGCTGTTGGAACTCATACATAGTGATGTATGTGGACCCATGTCAACTCATGCCATTGGTGGTTACTCTTACTTCATTACCTTTACTGATTATTTCTTAGGGTATGTATATGTGTACTTAATAAAGTACAAATCCGAGGCTTTTGAGAAATTCAGAGAGTATAAGAATGAAGTGGAGAACCAGACTGGAAAGGGTATCAAAACTCTTCGATCAGATCGAGGAGGTGAGTACTTAAGTACAGAGTTTACTTAGTTCCTTAAGGACCATGGGATATTATCCCATTGGACACCTCCTTATACATCTCAGCTCAATGGTGTATTTGAGAGGAGAAATCGTACGCTGTTAGACATGGTACGGTCCATGATGAGTTTCGCTGACCTACCCATCTCATTCTGGGGATATGCCCTAGAGACCGTAACTTACCTTCTGAACATAGTTCCAACTAAGTCAGGTAGTGTCTACACCATATGAGATATGGAAAGGGAAGAAGCCCGATCTTAAAGTTGTTAAGATTTGGGGCTGCCCTGCCCACGTTAAAAGACACAACCCCGATAAGTTAGAATCGAGGACAAAGCGATGCAAATTTGTGGGATACCCCAAGAAAACTTATGGGTATTATTTCTGTCATCTCGAGGACCAAAAGGTCTATGTAGCCAAAAGAGCAGTGTTCCTTGAGGAAGAACGCATTCTTGGCAAAGATAGTGGGAGCATGATAGAGTTGAGCGAGGTTGGAGAACCAAGCTCAAGCACCACTCTACAACCCGAGTCTGTTCAGGTACCTAATACACAAGTTTCAACTTTACGTAGGTCTAGCAGAGTATCCCATCCTTCTGAGAGATATGTGAGACCTATTAGATGAGAGGATGTTGAGGATATTGATCCTCAAACCTACGAGGAGGCTATTATGAGTATAGACTCCAAAAAGTGGCAAGAAGCCATGAATTCTGAGATGAATTCTATGTACTCCAACAAGGTTTGGTACCTAGTTGCTACGCCCGAAGGTATTGTACCCATCGGTTGCAAGTGGATCTTTAAGAAAAAGATCGGAGTAGATGGAAAGGTAGAGACCTATAAAGCAAGGCTAGTGGCTAAGGGGTATCGTCAAAGGCAAGGTGTTGACTATGACGAAACCTTCTCACCCATAGCAATGCTAAAGTCCATCCGAATTCTATTGGCTATTACAGCACACTATGATTATGAGATCTAGCAGATGGATGTGAAAACTGTATTCCTCAATAGGAACCTCGATAAGGAGGTGTATATGATACAACCTGAGGGATTCGTGTCCAAGGACTGCCTAGATAAGGTGTGCAGGTTGCTTAGATCCATTTATGGACTAAAGCAAACTTCCTGAAGTTGGAACATAAGATTTGATGAGGCAATCGAATCTTATGACTTCGTTAAAAATGAAGATGAGACTTGTGTGTATAGGAAGATAAGTGGGAGCGCTATCACCTTTTTGGTGTTATATGTGGATGACATCCTGATCATTGGGAATGACATAGGAATGCTATCCATAGTAAAGGCTTGGTTATCTAGACACTTCTCCATGAAGGACTTAAGGGAAGCATCCTATATCTTGGGGATTTGGATCTATAGAAATAGATCCAAGAGGATGCTTGGCTTATCCCAATCCAGGTACATAGAAACCATTGTCAAAAGGTTTGGCATGGAAAATTCTAAGAGAGGTCTCACACCGATGAGATATGGGATATCACTTTCTAGGAGTATATCCCCAAAGACTCCAAAAGAAAGGGCGAACATGCATATAATACCTTATGCCTCAGCAATAGGGTCTATCATGTATATCATGCTCTGTACTAAGCCTAATATAGCGCATGCTCTGAGTGTCACGAGCAGGTATCAGGCGGATCCAAGCTTAGAGCACTGAAAAGCAGTAAAGTGTATCCTTAAGTATTTGAGAAGGACTAAGGATCTTTTACTAGTATATGGAGGTAGTAGCCTCAAGGTTGAAGGCTACACAGACTCAAGTTTTCAATCTGATGTCGATGATAGCAAGTCAAATTCGGGATATTGTCCACCTTAAATAAAGGAGTAGTATGCTGAAAGAGTTCTAAGCAAGATACTACTACTGACTCAACCACAGAGGCGGAATACATTGCTGCAGCAGATGCAGCAAAAGAGGAAGTCTAGATAAAGAAGTTCATCATATATTTAGGAGTCGTGCTAGATAGCGAGGAGCTGATTTCCTTATACTGCGACAACAACAGGGCGATTACTCAAATAAGGGAACCCGAGTCTCATCAAAAATGTTCTGAGGAGGGTCCAACTTATTAGAGATATCATGACCCGAGGAGATGTAGTAGTGGAAAGAGTTCCATCCGAAGATAATATTGCAAATCCATTGACAAAGCCGTTGTCTCAGATTATCTTTGAGCGTCATAGGAGTCTGATGGGGATCAGACATATAGGTGATTGGCTTTAATTCAAGTGGGAGATTGCTAATCATAGGTGCCCAACAAGTCAATCACGTGAGTGATGGCACGTGTGACTTGACATGGAATCTTTTTGCTTATTATATTTTGGCTTTTATCACTTTATATTATCTATTGCATATATGCATGTATATATTGTGATATCCTTGGATCTGTGTAATGGGAGTCGGATCGTGATGAGATCATGATAATGAGACCGATTCACCTTTAAACACAGATCCTAAATAATCGCGGTCATAGTTTACTCGAGAGGGACATCGTGATAACCGAACAGACTGGTGTGTTGTATACCCGTTCATATGATGGATGCAGCTAGTCTTATAGCTGCTCGTGTGGGGACACTAGGGATACAATACAGGTACTCATTGGAGAATAAGTTCACTGATTGATCTGCTTACGGAATATTGAATGGTTGATGATGCCTTATTGTCAGACAGCGATTCCGTAGTCCTAGTAGTGTATCTGGTCCTTAAACTTGAGACACCAAGGATGTCTTGTATGAGTGCTCCACTCTTTAATACCAGACTTATAGGTTTGAATGTCCCAAATCTAGTACAACTGGTCATTGGGAGTGGCAGTCGACCTTACGAGGGCTATTGAGTGTCGATAGAGGATCATCCACTCTTGGCATCATGCGAGGAATATCCCATGTGTTCTTGCTCAGACAAATCCCTGGCCAGGGTCATTCGGGTTGAGAGAGAAAGAGTTCTCTAGGAAAATCCGATTAGAGCAAGACTAAGTAGAAACCATATGTGTCTGACAGCACCATGCCCGATATATGGTCTCTAGGATATTAGATGGATGAGAGACTATAGGTACACGGTAACTGAGAACAGATAGGTCTAATGGATTGGATTCCCCTGTATCGTCTAGGGACTACGACGTAGTGGCCTAGTACGTCCGTAGTCGATAAGTCGAGTGAATTATTACAAAGATAATAATTCACTAAGCTAGAAGGAGTTATGACAGCTATGACTCATGGCCAGCTCGATATTGGGCCTAGAGGGTCACACACATATGGTAGGCATTGCGATGAGTAGAGGTTCGGATATGAGATATCCGTCGGAGCCCCTATCTTATTAAATATCCAATAAGCCCCTGAATTATTGTATCCCATGGACGAGATCCAATAAGAGCCCATGAGAGATTATTGGATAGAGATCCACTAATCTAAAAGGCTTGGGTAATTGGATGCAGATCCAATACCTACTAGGGGATGATCCATTAGGGTTTGACAGGGGGCCTCTATAAATATGAGGGATTTAGAGCCTCATAAGCTAGAGCCTTTGCTTACCTCTCCTATTCTCCCCCCCTCTCCACCTCAAAGCAGGCCTAGAGTTTTGAAGAGTGTCATCGCAGCCCTTGTAATATCCCTCACTTTTGAAATTTATTGATTTATTTATAAATTGGAGGGCATATATGTAAATATAAAAATTTAAGGACTAAATTGTTAAGTTGCAAAAAAAAGAAAAAAAAAGAAAAAATTTTGGTTTTATCCCACCGCCTCCCACGCTCTCTATTTCCTATGGGAAACAGAGAGAGGAGCTGGGGTCGTTGGGAAAGAAGGAGAGAAGAAGTAGAGAAAGAGGGAAGAGGAGGAAAGGAGGAGAAGAAGAAGAGGAGGAGAAGGGAAGAAGAAGAGAAGAAGAAGAAGAAGAAGAAGAAGAAGAAGAAGAAGAGGAGGGAGGAGGTGGCTGCGGCACCTCTGTTTCCTGCAGGAGGAAACAGAGGAGTGCTTGTGTGGGGCGTCGGGGAGGAGAAGGGAAGAAGTGGAGAAGAAGAAGAAGAAGAAGAGAGGAGGGTGGCTGCGGCAAGGCTGCAGCGAGGAGGTGTGTGGCGTCGGGGAGGAGAAGGGAAGAAGAAGAGAAGAAGAAGAAGAGGAGAAGAAGAGAAGAAGAAGAGAAGAAGAAGAGAAGAGAAGAAGAAGAAGAAGAGAGGAGGGTGGCTGCGGCACCTCTGTTTCCTGCAGGAGGAAACAGAGGAGAAGAAGAAGAAGAAGAAGAGGAGAAGAAGAAGAAGAAGAAAAGAAGAAGAAGAGAGGAGGGTGGCTGCGGCAAGGCTGCAGCGAGGAGGTGTGTGGCGTCGGGGAGGAGAAGGAAGAAGAGGAGAAGAAGAAGAAGAAAAGAAGAAGAAGGAAGAAGAAGAGGAAAGGGAGGTGACCGTAGCTGGGGCTGCAGCACCTCTATTTCTTGCATAAGGAAACAGAGGTGTGGGGCATCGGGGAGAAGGGAAGAAGAGGAGAAGAAGAAGAAGAAGAAGAAGGGGAGAAGAGAAGAAGAAGAGAAGAGAAGAAGAAGGAGAAGAGAGGGAAGAGGAGAAGAGAGGGAAGAGAGAGCGAGGCGGCTGCAGCAGCTAGGGCTGAAGTACCTCTGTTTCCCGCAGGTGGAAATAGAGGAGAGAATGCATGGGGCGTCGGGAAGAAGAAGAAGAAGAAGAAGAAGAAGAAGAGAGGAGGGTGGCTACGGTAGAGCTGCAGCGAGGAGGTGTGTGGCGTCGGGGAGGAGAAGGGAAGAAGAGGAGAAGAAGAGGGAAAAGAAAGGGAAGAAGAAGAGGAAAGGGAGGTGACCGTAGCTGGGGCTGCAGCACCTCTATTTCTTGCATAAGGAAACAGAGGTGTGGGGCATCGGGGAGAAGGGAAGAAGAGGAGAAAAAGAAGAAGAAGGGGGAGAAGAGAAGAAAAGAAGAAGAAGAAGGAGAAGAGAGGGAAGAGGGAGAGGAGAGAGAGGTAGCTGCAGCAAATAGAGCTACAGCACCTTTATTTCCTGCAGGAGGAAACAGAGGAGAAGAGGCACTATGCGTCGGGGAGGAGAAGGGAAGAAGAAGAGAAGAAGGGGAGAAGAGGAGAAGAAGAGAAGGGAAAGGAGGGGCTGCAGCTGCCGCTGCGGTGGTGGCAGCTGTAGCGGGAAGAGAAGAAGGAGAGGAAGAAAAGAATGTGAGGAAGAAGAGAGGAAAGGGAGCTGTGGCTGCAGCTGTGGCAGGGAAAGAAGAAGAGGCAGGAAGAAGGGGAGGAGAGGAAGAAGAGAAGGGTGCTGCGGCTGCAGCGATGCCAACTGCAGCTAGAAGAGAAGAATGAGAGGAAGAAGATGCTGTGGCTATGGTGGCTATGGCCATGGCTGCGGCTGCGACTACAGCGGTTGCAGCTGGGAAAGAAGACAAGGAAAGGAAGAAGAAGAGGGAGAAAAGAGGGAAGAAGAGGAAGAGGGGAAGGTGGCTGTGGCTGCGGCTGCGGTTGCAACTGTGGGGGCTGCGGCAGTGGCGGTGGCTACGGCAGTTGTGTTTGGGGAAGAAAAAAAAAGAGAATGAGAGAAAGGAGAAAAAGAAGTAGTGTAGTGGCAGCGGCAGCGGCGGTGGCTGCGGTAGCTATGTTTGGGAACCGATTCCGGAAATATGGTTAGATTGAAAGCGTAGGGAAAAGTATTGAAGGCAGTAAGCTATTGAAAGGGTTTGCAGTAAGGTAATAGCAGGAAGTAAATGCAAACCAAAGAAGACGGTAGTTTATAGTGGTTCGGTCAATCGTGACCTACATCCACTCCTCCGATTCCTCTTCCGTCGAGGCCACCGGCATCCACTAACGATCTTCCTTTACTAGGCAAAGATCAACCTCCTTCTTACACCCCTCTTACAACCTCTTACAAGTGGTTCACCCTTTTACAAAGATTTCAATGAAAAGAAAGGAGGTGAACACTCAAGCTATTGAAAACAAGACTTTTCCTAAAGATTTTCTCAACTTCTAGCTTCTCAAAAGGTTCTTATCTCAGCTGAGAATAGAGGGGTATTTATAGGCCTCAACAGGATTCAAATTTGGGCTCCAAAATTTGAATTCTCTTCGGTTCCCGAAGCTAGCGGTGCCACCGCCTGTCAGTGGCGGTGCCACCGCCTGTCAGTTGTGACACTGACAGTGTACTGAGCGGTGCCACCGCCTGGCTCTCGGGTGCTGGGCGGTGCCACCACCCAGACCGGCGTACTGAGCGGTGCCACCGCCTGGCTCTCGGGTGCTGGGCGGTGCCACCGCCTGGCTCTCGGGTGCTGGGCGGTGCCACCGCCTGGCTCTCGGGTGCTGGGCGGTGCCACCGCCTGTCAGTTGTGACACTGACAGTGTACTGAGCGGTGCCACCGCCTGGCTCTCGGGTGCTGGGCGGTGCCACCGCCTGGCTCTCGGGTGCTGGGCGGTGCCACCGCCTGTCAGTTGTGACACTGACAGTGTACTGAGCGGTGCCACCGCCTGTCAGTGGCGGTGCCACCGCCTGTCAGTTGTGACACTGACAGTGTACTGAGCGGTGCCACCGCCTGGCTCTCGGGTGCTGGGCGGTGCCACCGCCTGTCAGTTGTGACACTGACAGTGTACTGAGCGGTGCCACCGCCTGTCAGTGGCGGTGCCACCGCCTGTCAGTGGCGGTGCCACCGCCTGTCAGTGGCGGTGCCACCGCCTGGCTCTCGGGTGCTGGGCGGTGCCACCGCCTGTCAGTGGCGGTGCCACCGCCTGGCTCTCGGGTGCTGGGCGGTGCCACCGCCTGGCTCTCGGGTGCTGGGCGGTGCCACCGCCTGTCAGTTGTGACACTGACAGTGTACTGAGCGGTGCCACCGCCTGTCAGTGGCGGTGCCACCGCCTGTCAGTTGTGACACTGACAGTGTACTGAGCGGTGCCACCGCCTGTCAGTTGTGACACTGACAGTGTACTGAGCGGTGCCACCGCCTGTCAGTTGTGACACTGACAGTGTACTGAGCGGTGCCACCGCCTGTCAGTTGTGACACTGACAGTGTACTGAGCGGTGCCACCGCCTGGCTCTCGGGTGCTGGGCGGTGCCACCGCCTGTCAGTGGCGGTGCCACCGCCTGTCAGTGGCGGTGCCACCGCCTGTCAGTTGTGACACTGACAGTGTACTGAGCGGTGCCACCGCCTGTCAGTTGTGACACTGACAGTGTACTGAGCGGTGCCACCGCCTGTCAGTTGTGACACTGACAGTGCCACCGCTTGGCTATTTCAGCTCACTTGGTTGGGCTCCAAACTTGGCCCAAACCAGTCCAAACTCGGACCCAATTGGCCCCTACTTGGGTTATAAGATTAACACCTAATCCTAACCCTAATTAACATGCTAACTATGAATTTAAAGACATTTCCTAAGCTATTACAAAGTCCACAAGTCAAGACTTCTTCCGGCGAACTTCCGACGATCTTCCGAGAAACTCTCGGAAACCATTCTGCGGACTCCCGGCAAGCTCCTAGACTTCACAATTTGATCTTGGCGAGTTCCGATGAGCTTCTTCGGCAAGCTATGATCTTTCTCGGTGAGCTCCACGAACTTCCGACATACATTCTGGTGAGCTTCCGAAAACCCTTCGGCAAGCTCCCTACTCATTCTCGGCTAGTTCCGGCAGCATTCCCGATGAACCTTCAGACTTCCGTCGGACTCTCGAACTCCCAACGAATCTTTCGCGCTTGACTCCGGCACTTTGTTTCGCTTTATGTCTTCATCGTTATTGTAGTTAATCCTGCAGCCAAAACTCTACTCCGATCTAGACAATTATTACAACGCGAATTGACATTCTGTTGCCCGGCACGTCATTGGTTGGCGCTTCGTCCGATTCTTCAGTGCATCGTCCACTCTTGCGGGTTGTTGCCCAATCGGCGGTTGACCTCCGCAACCCCGATATCCTTGGTGTAATTCCTCTCTCCTTGGCCTAATGCCCGACGTCCGAAGCGTTCTACCGTCCAATATCCTAACGTGATCTCCTCCAGCGCAACGTCAATTCCTCCTGCGTCAACTGTCTAATCCTGATTGAGTAGACCTGCATCACTCAAAATGTAGTTAAACATCTAAACACAATCAATTAGTTTCATCATCAAAATCTGAGATTCAACACTGCCGGCCCCTTATGACTTCACTCAGACGTGGGTGGATGGAGCTCCCAAACGTGGGAGACTTATGTTTGGTGGTCATTCAGAAATGGATGTACCATATTATGTTATGGTCCCACTTCACCTTCTGTATATTTGATATGATATCCAGAGCTTTGGTTATATATTTTTGTATATGCTTTGGATAAGAATGATATGAATGCAACGTCAAATTCGACGTTTGAGCTTCTATTTCGTATTCATTCTTTGATACGTTCCGAAATGGTTCATATGTCGTTGTTATGCTTTGAAATATTTCATATACCATTGACATGTTCCAAAAGGTTTCATTTGTTATTGATATGCTCCGAGACATTTTATACGTCATTGATATACTTCGAAATATTTCATCTACTTTTGTTATGCTCCGAAATGTTCCATATGCCATTGATATGCTCCAGAACATTTCATACGCTATTGATATGCTCCAATTACTCTGTACTCCATTTGTTATGAACCAAATGTGTTTTGAATGATATGATATTTGTGATTCTGTATCTAATAATATGGTTCCCTGAGAGTTTTTGTATTCTGCCTTGCATTGTGATACCTTATTTGTTTGAAACTGTCCCTTTTCACTCTAGATATATTTTGTCACTTGCTGAGCTGTTTTTAGCTCACTCTGTTGTTATATATATCTTTCAGGTCAGCTTGTCACTCTTTGAGATGTTTGAATTGGGCTGAGGTAGTAGAGAGCTATTCAAAATTATGGGCAAATCATATTGGTGGATGTATTGTGGTAATTATTGTATAAGTGTATTTTGTATGTAATGAAATGTTGTCGATGAATCTGAATTGATACATTGTGTAAAAGTGTTAAAAGATCTCTTATTTGGAATTTCGTAATGTTGAGTTTAGTTTACAATGAAATGAATTGGTGGTAAATGGTTGAAACTCTGATTGTATAAATTATTTAGCTTGTGGATTTATAAGTGTTGTTAATATTTTGCTAAGTTGGTTTAGGTTTCATAAATGTGAATTATCAAGTGATGTGATATATGATTATAAATTGCACAGGTCTTATAGATGTGAATTTGATTGAATATTTTTCAGTGTCCTCAAATGTTAGTTTGGATCCTGGATTGTTTTGTGATGGAAAATTTTTAATATTATCGATATTTTGAGGGGCGTGACAGCCCTGCTGTATGGATCACTGGTAGAGAGGAGGACGCTTGACCTCCTTCACCCTCTCCTAGAGATCTGCAAGGAAATAGGGCCGACGGTGGCACCGCCCAAGAGACTCGGTCACCTAGGAATTCTAGGCGGTGGCACCGGTGGCAGTTATTGCTGCCAACGATGGTACCGCCCCTGTCAGGCTGTGGTATCGCCTGAGCTCGATCTTCGAGCGTTGTCAGGTGGTAGAACTGCCTAGTGTCAGATGGCAGGTAGTAGTATCACCCAGTAATGGTGGTGGTACTGCCAGGACCCCAAAAATCTGGGAATGGACACTTTTAGGCTCCATTTTTAAACTCATTGGGACCTATAAAACCCCCACCCTTTCCTATAGAAAAGGAAACAAAAACTTGCTTTAATCTTGAGTCTTTGGGGCCTTAAAAGTGTTGTAAAAGCTAGAGTTCTTCTCCCTTTTTCTAAGTGTTGAGATCATTCAAGAGAGGATTGAAACTTGTAAGGGTTGTCTCCTAATCCCAGCAAAAGGAGAAAAGCTATAAAAGGGTGGTTAGCATTCGCCTATTGAAGGAAGGCCTCTAGTGGATGCCGGTGATCTCGTCAGAGGAGAAAGCCGAAAGTGGATGTAGGTTACGATTGACCGAACCACTCTAAAATCTCGGTTTGTATTTACTTTGAGCATCTTTCCTTTATAGCAAACTGCCTCTCCTCCTTATTGTGCTTAATTACGTCTACTTATGCTTTGACATAAACATCTTCCGAAATTGACTTTGCTCGTATGAAAACTTTACGAAACTGACATTTTTCAGTTGTGCACTTTACTTTGCTGCAAATCCCCTTAGTCCTCTCTTGGTCTTTCACGAAAGGTTTCAAGTTCAAAGTTCTTCCGAAAAGGGATTGAGTTGAAACCATTCTTGTTGAATTGGCTTTAATCGCAATAAGTTTTTTAATCGTAAAAGTTTTCCACTGCACTAATTCACCCCCCCACCCCCTCTTAGTGCGCTCTTGATCCTAATAGATTATGCCACGATGGTGCTACCTCTTGGGTCACTGTTTGGGCCTCTCATTGGGCCCAACACAATCCTTGTATGGGCCCAACTGACCCCTAATTAGGTTGGCCCAAATCCAACCCAATTACGTGCTAACTACGATTCTTAAGACATATTCTAAGCTAAACAAGTCCGTAAGTCTAGTTTCTTCCAGCGAGCTTCCGGTGATCTTCCGACGAACTTCCAACAATCTCTCGGTAATGTTCTGACGGACTCCCGACAAACTCCTGGACTTCACGATGATCTTCTTGGTGAGTTCCAATGAGCTTCTTTGGCAAGCTCCAGGACTTCTCGGTCAATTCCAATAGACCTTTCGATGAACGTCTGGACTTCCGACAAACTCTCAAACTCCCAATGAAATCACATTCTTGACTCTGGGAC
Organism: Musa balbisiana; assembly: GCA_004837865.1. Taxonomy (NCBI): domain Eukaryota; kingdom Viridiplantae; phylum Streptophyta; class Magnoliopsida; order Zingiberales; family Musaceae; genus Musa; species Musa balbisiana. The sequence goes on along the minus strand of CM017188.1, from coordinate 25,647,999 downwards.
TTCATTTTGCTTCATGCCTTGCTATCTTAGTTAATCCTACACATATAAACATACTTCGATCTAGACAATTAATACTAAGCTTTAATCATATTATCCGGCATGTCATTGGTCCCTCGACGCTTCATCCGATTCTTCGGTGCATCATCCTCTCTTGCGGCCTATTGCCCAATTAGCCAATTGATTCTGCAACTCCGATATCCTTGGCACAATATCCGCTCTTTTTGGCCCAATGCTCGAATCCATGGCCCGAAGCCTTTTGTCGATACGTCGACCGATCCTTCAACTCGACGTCCAATCTTCTGACATGATCCTCTAGCACAACATGATTCTTCCTGCTTTAATTGTCTCATCCTGATCAAAGAATCTTGCGTCACTACAAACACAGATCAAATCATAAACACTTATTAATTAGTTTCATCATCAAAATCCAAGATTCAACAATTTCCCCCTTTTTGATGATGACAACCAATTGATGACGGAGTTAATCTTAACTCTCGGAGTTTAAACAAACTTTCCCTATCAATATGGCATATTGATAGAAACTCTTGAATTCAAAAATCCAAGCAACATGTTATCTTAAACTTATGCATAACATCATACTTCTCCCCCTTTGTTATCAACAAAAAGGAGAAGTGCATCATCTAAGCAAGTGTTTGAGACAAACAAATTCAAATTATTGCCTAAACATAATTTTCAGTTTTATCATTATGAAAGCTAGTGAATTTTACAATATTTTAAACCATGCAAGCTAGCAATTTTGAGATGTGCATGTTTGTAAATTTTGCTAGATGTGCAAGTTTAGCATGTTTTGCTTCTTGAGATAGGCAAGATAGTACTTTTGCTTCTCTTGAGATTGCAAGCTAGCAATGTTCAAGATAGCAAGCTCTTTCTTCTCTTTTGAGAAGTGTCATTTTTGCTTCTTTTGTAAAGTGTAAACTAGTGGAATTTTACATTATTTTACAATTTGCAAGCTAGCAATATAGCAAGTGTTACTTCTCTTTGAAGTATGAAGGCTAGCAAGTTTTTGAGAAATAATGCAAGATAATAAGCTAGCAAGATATAATGTTTTACATGAAGCAAGGTACATGAAGTACATTTACATCTTCTCTTTAGATGTGAAAGCAAGCAAACTAGTTTTTGCATCTTCTTGACTTGTGCTAGCTAGCTAGCAAGCTAGCTATCTCCCATTGTCAAAAAGAAGGGAAGAATACAATTTTGTATCTCTTTTTCCCTTTACAATAATTTTCAAATCATGACAAAGGTTAAACAATAAAGATGAAAAATCAAATCATGAATATTAAAATATTTTTTTATCATGAATATTTCATCATTGCATGCATCATTATCATGAGTTGAAGTCTTGCATGCATAATACCAAATCACCATTCATAATTATATCAATATTCTAATCATTATTTTAATCATAAAAAAAAAGTCATGAATGTCAAAATCATAGTATTGCATACATTCATATCATCACATAAAGAATATCAAGAATAATTTGGTGATGAGATACACTTCATGAATATAAGGAATTTTACATAATAAAATTTAAGTCATAAACTTTAAAAAGTGTCACGTAGCATATCATGGTTTATTGGAATAAGTCTTTTTTTAGTAAATTTAGTAAATAGCAAAAAGAATAGTAGAAGAACAAGATCATAATTCATGCATATCAATAGATATGATTCATGCATATCATGGGAGTTCAAAAACAAGATCTTGATTCATAGAAAAATTTCAAGTATCAATATTGAGAATTCAAGATCATGATTTCGATAAAACCCATTAAATTCAAATCATTTTCATAATCCAAGAGATTTACAAAAGCATAATAAACATGAATTCGTTAATAAAAAATCAAATTCAATTTCATGATTCACAAAATATGCAATACATCATATACATCATCATAATAAAATCATAAGTATTGCATGCATCATTCCAAATCATAAATATTTCACATTAAGATATTATCAATTTGTGAAATTATATCTTATCATGCTTGATCATAATTTCTCATTTGTATCTCATGCATAATTTCATTTCATCACATTCATTTCATCTCATCAAGAAAAATTAATTGGATGATGAATACATAAAGTTATACAAAAATAAATCATATCATTAGAGATAAGATCATGTAAGTACCGAAAGACATGATTCATATAATAAATCTCATCTTAAATAAAATACCCAAAAAATTTGTATGAGTACAAAGAACAGATCTTGATTAAAAAAAATCTCATGTAATTCCAAGAAATCAATATCATAATTTTGATAAAACTCATTCAAATTTAAATTATCAAAATCATCAAAAGCTCAACATTACTTTCAAGAGATTCAAAATGGCATAAATAATTTTATTGATCTCTTATTGAAAGCTCGATAAGATAGGGATTTGAGAGGTTTCCAAGAAAAATACTTTCCTCTTTTTGTTTCAATTTACTGATTGATACATGTTCTTTTCTTTTATGCCAAATCCATACATCATTCATTAACACCAAAAAAGAACTTTCAAAAGATCGCAAAAACTGTCATGCATAAGTTTGAAATATAAACTCATTAAGCATGCTTTCAAATCATCATTATATTTTCATTAAGACATCAAGCATGGTTTCATTGAACATGATGTTGAATGATTCTTAAGGATATCTAAACTTCCTTAGTTTCAATTTGTGTGATTGACTTTATATTAGCATTTCCAAATATTCGTTCTTATGTCAAAACCATGCATCAACGTTTAAAACGGAAAGATAAAAAATCATCAAGATCAAAAAGTGTAACACATAATTCCAAAAGATATGATTTTAAATCATTACTTCAGGTCCTCATGCATAAAAATCATTAAGCATGATACAAACATTTATTTTTAAAACATTCATCGCATACAAGCAAAAGAAATCATTAAACATAAAGCATATTCATTTTCATTAAGCATAAGGCATTTTCAAACAAAATCGAAAAGCAATAACAAAATCAATATGATTACATATTATTGCTTCTTAAACAAATATAGCATGATTTCATAAGGCATTTTCAATACATTAAAAAAATTCCTAAACTAAATTAAAAATAACTCATGCAAATCATAATATAATTTTGAAATAAACTAAGGGCATTTTGATTACCTCATCGTCGAAAGCCGTTAAGATGTAGTTTGCTACCTCGCCTTTGTTGATTTTCTTCTCATCTTCAGAGGAGCTCGATTCATCCCAATGTGCTTCCCTCTTCTTGTGTTCATAGCAAGTAGTTGCGTTCTTTTTGTTCTTTAATTTTTGTTTCATGAACCTTTTAAATTTCATAGTGAGGAGTTCAAGTTCACCATCACTTGAGCTTATGCTTAAGTGGTCTTCAATTGTTTTATGTCCAAAATCCTTCTTGTTCTTTGGAATGTGGTTCTCAAGTTCTTCACGTGCATTACATGTCATTTCATAGGTCATTAAAGACCCAATTAGTTCTTCGATCAAAAAAGTATTCAAATTTTTTGATTTTTGAATAGCCATTACTTTCGAATTCTAATTTTTAGAAAGTAATCGTAAAACTTTACTAACAAGTTTAAAATTCGAAAAAGTTTTACCAAGAGCTTTTAAACTATTGACGACATCCATAAAATGGGTGTACATGTCAACAATGGTTTCGTTTGGTTTCATTCGAAATAGTTCAAAATCGTACATTAAAAGATTAATTTTAGAATCTTTTACTCTACTCGTGCCTTCGTGTGTGATTTCGAGAGTGTGCCATATATCGAAAACTGTTTCGTAAGTAGAAACCCAATTAAACTTTGTTTTATCCAAAGCGCAAAATAGAGCGTTCATAGCTCTAGCATTTAAGGAAAAAGTCTTCTTCTCCAAATCATTCCAATGGTTCACTGGAAGAGAAGACCTTCGAAAACTATTTTCCATAATACTCCATAAATTTAAATCCAAAGAAAGTAAGAAAACTCTTATTCGAGTTTTCCAATAAGTGTGGTCTGTCCCATTGAACAAAGGAGGACGAATGAGAGAAAATCCCTCTTGAAAGCCAAAAAGAGCCATTTCTCTTGGGTGTTAAACCAAATGAGAAATATGAGGCTCTGATACCAATTGTAGGAACAAGGTCAGCACTAAGAGGGGGGGGGTGAATTAGTGCAATGGTAAAACTTACATTGGTTCAAAACTTGGTTTCGATTAAATCTGTTTCCAACGTAAAACCGTTTCGTAAAGGTAATACTTTGAAAGCGTATGTAAGAGAGTAGTAGATGTAAAGAGCAAGTAAGGAGGTTTGCAATAAGGTAAATTGCACAAGAGAAACGCAAACTGATTTATAATGGTTCGGTCGTCATCGACCTACATCCACTCCTCCGATTCCTCTTCCGTCGAGGCCACCGGCATCCACTATCGATCTTCTTTTAATAGGCGAAGATCAACCTCCTTCTTACACCCCTCTTCTCCTTTTTCCGAGTTTAGGGGACAACCCTTATAAGCACTCACTCCTCTCTAAATAGAATTCTAAGTTTAAGCTAGAGGAGGGATTTCTCAAGTGGTTTCTATAGCGTTTTCTCACTTTAAAACTTTCTGTGCTTATCCATTTTACCCAGGGATGAGAGGGGTATTTATAGGATTCAAGTGAATTCAAACTTGGAGCCTAAAAACATCTCATCCTGGGTGCAAGCGATACCACCGCCCAACAGTTCTGACACTGGGCGATACCACCGCCTGTAGCCTTCTTGGAGGCTGTGTCTAGGTGGTACCATCGCTTGACACAGTCTCGAAGACTGTGCCATGACGGTGCTGCCTCTTGGGTCACTATTTGGGCCTCTCTTTGGGACCAACACAGTCCTTACATGAGCCCAACTGACCCCTAATTGGGTTGGCCCAAATCCAAACTCAATTACATGCTAAATACAATTCCTAAGATATATTCTAAACTAAACAAGTTAGTAAGTCTAGTTTCTTCCGGCAAACTTCCGACGATCTCTCGGTAATGTTCCAGCGGACTCCCGGCAAGCTCCTGGACTTCACGATAATCTTCTTAGTAAGTTCCGACGAGCTTCTTTAGCAAGCTCCAAGACTTCTCGGTCAATTTCAGTAGACTTTTTGATGAATGTCCGGACTTCCGACAAACTCCCAACGAAATCATGTTCTTGACTTTAGGACTTTATTTTGCTTCATGCCTTGCTATCGTAGTTAATCCTGCACATGTAAAACACACTTCGATCTAGATAATTAATACTAAGCTTTAATCATGTTGTCCGGTATGTCATTGGTCCCTTGACGCTTTGTCTGATTCTTTAGTGCATCATCCTCTCTTGCAGCCTATTGCCCAATCGATCAGTTGACTCCGTAACTCCGATATCCTTGGCATAATATCCGCTCTTCTTGGCCCGATGCCCGAATCCATGGCCCGAAGCCTTTTGTCGACACGTCGACCGATCCTCCGGCTCGACGTCCAATCTTCTAACATGATCATCCGGCACAACATAATTCTTCTTGCTTTAATTGTCTCATCCTGATCGAAGAATCCTGCATCACTACAAACGCAGATCAAATCATAAACACTTATCAATTAGTTTCATCATCAAAATCCGAGATTCAACATTTATAACTATAAATCAAAGATTAATTTTAGATTTTTTTACTCTACTTCATTTGTGAGTTACTTCAAGTATAGATTATATATAATATACAGTATGAAACTAGAGTGATTATGCATTCGTGAGTGACTTAAATTTAGGTTGGTTTAGTAGTAATTAATTTACATTCTAAATTGAATCAAATTACACTCGATCACAAAATCTATTAAAAAAATTTAATTTCAATAATTAATTATCATAAAATTAAAATCATTATTGGAAGTTGATCAAGTTGCACTCGAAATTGAATTAAGTTATAATTGAACTCAATCAAAGAATATATTAAAAAATTTTAATTTTGATAATTAATTATATTAAAATCTTTAAAAATATAAAAAAAATGATACTAATCTTCTTAGAACCGTATCGTATTAATTCTATGAAAGTTTAGATTAACTTACTAGAAGTTAATAAAGTTCCACTCAATTGCAATATAGGTTCAAAAAATCTTAAATTTGAATAATGAATTATTATATTAAAAAAATATAATTGGTAATAAACATTTAAGAATCATATAATAGTTATTCTATAAAAATATAGATTAATTTAGTAAGAATTAATCTAATTATACTCACAATTGAACTAAGTTATATTTAACTTATTCTCATCACAAAACCTATATTGGGTTTGGTTCTTGAAATTTTTATCATTCATAAAAAAAATATATGATCCTAACTAAAGATGAGTCATCTAATAAAAAATTAATAGTGAAAACTTTTCTCAATAAAATATCCTTTTATTCTTTTATATTTCATGTAATATGAGAGAGAGAAAAAGTTAGTGTTATAGCCTATTTTTAGCTTTTGCTGGTGCATATATATTTTATTTTATATTCCATTCTATCCTTCAAACTCCTTCGAAATAGCTAACTATTTTCCTTGTTGCATTGCTATCATTTTTTTATATTATTTTGATCGGCTAGCTATGGATCAATTATATCACAAAGAAATGCCCGACCAATTTGCTTGATGGTTACATATTTAGATTCGTTAAGAGTAGGTCGAAGAGGGCCCGTGTGATTATTGTGAGCGCGCAAAAAAAAAAAAAGAAAGAAAGTACCTCCATATAGATTATTGTGTGTTTCATGCTCGAGAAATTTGCCTTCATTGGTTGTCCATAAATGGGGATGTTTTGTTTCCACCTGCAACTCCTATTGAAACCGTGAGCCATCCAACAAAAAATCTGTACTTCTAATTTGAAACAGTGAATATGAAGTCAAAAAATATTTACAATGACTAGAGCAGGAGAAAAGGGTTTCTGTTTTAAGGACTCAACAAAAAATCTAGTGAAAATCTCGGTGAAAACTGGCAAAGCACTCACGTTTCTCTGGTAGACTGCCATCGATGTAAACAATAAAAAAAAAGCAGCTGGAAAAGATGACGACCAAGCACAAGTACTAGATACAATTTTGAAAATTCTGTGCTACTCGCACCGATGGCGAATGATTCATTTTTCTTCTAACAGAGCTAACCTAGAAATTTAGTAAACATATCATACATGATGATTGAGAGTAACCGATTTAGACCCAAGATTTACTTCATTAAGTTTAAGTATAAAGATAATGGCACATATACAAGAGTCTTATAAAAGTAAAATAATGGACAACTCTAATGGGAAGTAACTACGTCATCAAATGTGCGCAAAGCAAATCTATGGACAAATAGAAAACTTCAGTGGATTCTGAAACAAGTGATATCATAATATATAAAACAAAACAAAACAGGCTTGCTAATAATTCAGTGTTATCGTCAACCTATAACTGATCCAAGTAGGAATAATCTATTCAATGAACAATTATGGTTCACATGCAAGTATACGGAACAAAGCTCAGAGGAAGCTCGGTATACAACAAATCCCACCATATTCAAGCAAGTAGAACTCTTTACCCAAATGGCTGAAGATCTCAATAACGTAGATTAGTAAGAACAAAACAGCAATTGGAAGCTAAATGATAAACTCAAAGCAAGTCAATAAGTTCTGCAAAATAAATGCACCTTCTGATAAGGCCAAAGATACGTACATACTGTTATTAGCCAAAGTAGCAAGTGTGACAAGAAACAGCAAGATAACATGTGACTAACAGGAGACTAATCATCTAGGCATATAATAGAAATTTGAAACAAAAGATATTTGCAATAAGTAACAAGAGATTAATAAGAAGTTCAAAATACAACCATGAACTTCTCTTGGCAATAAGAGCTGAGTACACACATAAGCTACACTTTCACATACATTTGACAGATGAAAAGAAAACAGACCAATGCCAATAAAAACATTTCTTCTCCAAATAATTCAAGGTTTTCATTATGTTATGAAAGCAACCTGTCCAAGAAGCACCAAGAAAGACGGTCAAACTTCCAAGCTTCTTTTGTGGTAAATTGTAAGATTACACTGTAATTTTTCTTTTTCTTTACATTCTGATGGTGAATTGTGACACTTCAAAGTATTCAACATGAATATGGACAGATTGTAATGCACACCAAATAAACACATTTTACAACTCAGCCAAAGTGGACTCCGGTCCCTAAAACCCCCAAATAGATCTAGTAATACCATCCCCCAAAAAAGAGCAATGACATGTAAATTATCTGTCTATAATTGTATGTTTGGCTGGTAGAATGAAAGAGTTGACTTGAGGTCTAGAAACTAAACCAAACTCATCAGATATATGTCTTAATCTATTGCAATGATGAAAAAGCCAACAGATATATACATGAGGAAAACAGGATATAAGGCTAAGGCCTTTCTTCTGGGATTAACAGCTGCACTTATGAAGGGATATGCTGCCCAACAGCTCCATGCCAATGTCACAGAGACGACAACTATCTTAATTATAACATTGCCTTCCAGCATGCAGACTAGAGCTCCTACAGCCAGAGGGAAAAGGCAATAGCCAAGAAGACTCAGACTTTGGAAGAAGATGATATGTCCACCCTAATCCAGTAAAAAAAAGAAAAATGTTAATACAAAATCCCTCATCAAACGTATGCTGCAAAATAAAGAAAATTAAAACAGACTGGACCCATGTGAGCCACTTACCAGAAGTAGAACATTCAATGTCAGAATAATAGCACCAGCAGTGAGGACTGCAAATGCAACAGCAAAGACTTCCGACTGGGACAATAAAAACAAGAACATGAAGACACAAGCCCTTGGTATAAGGGGCAATCATTTAGCAATGCATAAAAGATAAATTGTGAGGAACTATCAGATATGCTCATCCAATCGACAAAATCGAGCCTCTCCACCCTCAGTGTACAATTCTAGCCCACGAATAATACATAGAGATTTTACAGAAGTTGAGGACAATTCTAGCACATTGTACAATTCTGGACCAAAACTGGACTTAAGGAGGGAAGCTTGTTCTTTCAATTTCTCACTAAATTTTACAGAATCTAAGATGAATAGAGAATGTAAATTATTTTTATCATAACTGGACAGAACGGGGCATTCTAACAGCAAAAAGAAGAATATGAAGAAGGAAAAGGAAAAAAGAGGAACCCTACCCTTATGAGTCCAATATAGATTTCAGGATCAAATATGTTGTTAGACCAGCAAAGAGAAGAAGGGAGGAGCGACAAAATAGGCAAACTGCTTAGGAGTAAGGCAATCAACCTGGGAGAGAGAGTGTCATGACCCACATGGTAGAAAACAACAAACTAAGATTTGGAAAGGGTTGTTATGATTAACAAAAGATATATGGTCAAGTTTTATTTCTCTGCACCATATGAAATTAACAATCAACAGAAGATGTTATGAGTGAACCACTTTAGTTAGCATACATGAATTAACAAAGCCAGAACTGCTTGTTAAGGATCACTATTTAGTAGCGTTTGCAGATATAGGCCCAGAACAAAATATGGCACTGCTGCAGGTACAGCAAATAGCTGCAACTTCAAACCACTTTGGCTTTTTTTATTTTTGGAATGGTGATTAGTACTAAAATAACTGCACCTCATTTGGCATTTGCCAAAATAATATTATAAAATGGCTCAAACAACAACCTTGAATTATTCCGAATTAAGGTGTAGTTAAAACTGGATGAGGTTGTCAGGCAAAACATAATACCTAATTTACTTTGTCAACCAGAACTTTGTAGTTTTACTTTGCTGGTAGCATGAATGTCTATGCTAACGGGGCAGTTGGGTCAGAAAAAATTAGTCATCCTTGACTTTCTTGCATCCAATATTGCTAAGACTTCTTTGTGTCCAGAAAGTTATAGAATATCAACAAAAATAACTTTCATTCAAGCAGAAGGTTAACCATAACATCTCGCAGGAACATGTCAAATACAAGGTCAAGTGTTTTTGCCAAACCAACTATATCATCAATGGATGCCTAGATCCACTTTGGTCTACCTTTTCTTTTTGTCCAGAACTTAGTATACCTTAATTATGTCAACCTATAAGTCATATAAACTTATTACACCAAAAGAAAATAGATATTTCCTTCCAAAAGAGATTATTATAGTTAAGAACATTGACACTGCATCTAATGCTTATGATCTAATTACCTAAGAATTTGTTTCAACTATGCCATTTTTCACTTTCATCTACCATAATTCCCACGTAAAAGAGAAACCATCAAGTATTTGCTGGTACCACTATCGAGACCTCAATGAAAGCAAGCTTGGATCTAGAAGCCCGTGATCGATCTGACCTTCTTGACCGATGCAGACCATGAAAGAGTGAGACCAACGAACACGATGAAGAAGAAGGGCCCCCAAAGATCCCAATCCCTCAGCGCCCTCCCCGGATCCTCTCTATACGGATTCGGGAAAACCACCAGCTTCAGATTGCTTACGATCCGCGTCAGATCTCGCTTCACCGTGTCCCACACGGGCTCGGTCAGAGTGTCGGGAGGCGACCCCAGCGCGTCGGTGGAGATGCCTATCCGGGGGCTCCCTCCTGGCGCGGTGGCGGCGGCAGCGGGCACAGAGGGCACGACCGGGGTAGGGGAGGAAGAGGGCCGCACCTTCTGGTAGGGCGGCAAGGTGAAGGGAGAATGGGAGACGGGGATGAAGCGCGAGGGCTAGGAGCGCGAGAGGGGCTAGGGGGGGTGGCGGGGAGGACGGTGGCGGTGTGCGTGCCGGCGTTGATGAGGTTCTCTATCTCGTCGATGTCGGACTGGGACGAGGGATGAAGCGGCATCGTACCCCCATAAGACATCTTCGCAGGCCGCGCCGGCGAACCGCCGGATCGGAAGAGGCGCGAGGGTTTCGAACTCGAGGAAGAGGGTCGGGTTGGTTGTTGTACGTGTTCATTCAGTCTCTTTTAGAAGAGGGGTTGCTTAGGCTGCGCGAGTCGTCGGTAAGCGTGATAAGCAACACGACCTGGGAACGGGTCGGATCGTGCAGCTGATCGGAACCCGATCCGACCCATTCGAATTTAGGACTTCATTAATACCGGACAGAATAGCATGGCTCGTGGCTGGGTCGGTTTATTTCGCTATCTCGTCGATGGAAGCGCGAGAGGGGCTAGGGGGGCGGGCGGGGAGGACGGTGGCGGTGTGGGTGCCGGCGTTGATGAGGTTCTCTATCTCGTCGATGTCGGACTGGGACGAGGGATAAAGCGGCATCGTACCCCCATAAGACATCTTCGCAGGCCGCGCCGGCGAACCGCCGGATCGGAAGAGGCGCGAGGGTTTCGAATTCGATGAAGAGGGTCGGGTTGTTTGTTGTACGTGTTCATTCAGTCTCTTTTAGAAGAGGGGTTGCTTAGGCTGCGCGAGTCGTCGGTAAGCGTGATACGCAACACGACCTGGGAACGGGTCGGATCGTGCAGCTGATCGGAACCCGATCCGACCCATTCGAATTTAGGACTTCATTAATACCGGACAGAATAGCATGGCTCGTGGCCGGGTCGGTTTATTTCGCTGAACCATAAGCGCCGAGATTCGTGCTGTAAACGTATCACCCTTTGATGCATCGCCGGATCCCATATCTGTGATTTCTCTTTCTAGGTGCAGAAAGAACCATTAATACGATGCAAACTGAAACTACATGAATATTTCGAGTAAAGCAAGCGTAAGAAAAATCATTTTGATACATCACCTGAAGATTCAATTCGATAAGAAAAAATATTACGCTTCAATTTTGTTTAATGGAATGCTACAGATCTGCGGTTCTCTAGCCACTGTTGCATGCCTTTTAGTTTACCCTCTTAAGCAAACAATGTTTCAGAATACGAGTCATAATGCAATGTCATAACTCGACCGATTAGTTTAGTACGAACAGGAACAACATCCAAGAATAACACCAAGATACAACTTCCCACGGCTTGTCTTTCTACACCCGTTCGGGTTCAAGCCATCGACAAAACGGAAGGATGTGGCAAGACGAGAGATGCAAAAGGGGAGGTAGACACATCAAGCCCTCTCACCGCGGATCCTGCGAGCGAGCTGGATGTCCTTGGGCATGATGGTTACTCTCTTCGCATGGATCGCGCAGAGATTGGTGTCCTCGAAGAGGCCAACCAGATAGGCCTCAGCCGCCTCCTGGAGCGCCGCCACAGCGGAGCTCTGGAACCGGAGGTCCGTCTTGAAGTCCTGCGCGATCTCCCGCACCAACCTCTGGAAGGGCAGCTTCCGGATCAGCAACTCCGTGCTCTTCTGGTACTTGCGGATCTCCCTGAGCGCCACCGTCCCGGGCCGGAAGCGGTGAGGCTTCTTCACGCCACCGGTCGCGGGGGCCGACTTCCTGGCTGCCTTCGTCGCCAGCTGTTTCCTCGGTGCCTTCCCCCCGGTGGACTTCCGCGCCGTCTGCTTCGTCCTCGCCATCTCAAACCGATCGTAGATCGGCAATAGTAGGGTTTGGAGGTTGAGAAGCGTGAATGGGATGGATTCATTGATTTTGGGGATGGGATTGGTTATATAGGGGGAAGAGGCGGGATTGGGGAATGAACTTGGGAAGAACGCGGTGTCGCGTTGCATCTGAGGCGTTAGATCAGATTTTATCAACGGTCAAAATTTACGAGGTGGAAGCACGCGGATCGCGATCCGTGGCCATTCCTTGGACATTGAGCATTATTTTCGTCGCACCATCCCGAGCCCGCTCAAACTACTGTTCTTATGAATGGAACGTAAAAGCGGGGCCCGAATAAAAGATGCTGAGGAGGATGCCATGTGTCACTGGAGTAAATGGATTTAGTTTATACTAAACGTAAAAGGAGCGCCACAAACTGCTTCGCTTCACAATACGATGCAACAGCTAAAAGCAGTCTTCGTCTGTTCTCAAGGAAGAAACACATGTAAAGCCTTTAGGAAATGGCCTGAGCCAGCCGACTCGATTGGGTGTACATGCTCGCCATCGAACAGGCACCGGCGGCACGTGGAACCTGTGGTTGCAGCCGAGCAGCACCCGGACGCGATCCCCGGGCGCGAACTCCGAGAGGCATGTCGCGCACTACGACCCGCCACCGCACTGTCCGGATGAGTACACAATCACGCCGGATGCCGCGGCGACAGCCTCCCCCTTGACCCGGGCAGCCGCCGCGTAATCGGCCGGAAGGCAGTGCCCGGGTTCCCGGGGTACTTCGGGCCAGACCCACCGCGAGACGCTAAGCACGCATCAGACGACGACGCTCATTACAACGGCGCCGATTAGAGCGCAGAGGACGACCGCAAGGATCGTGATCACGTGGGCGTTGAAGGAGTTCCTCATATGCGAGGCCGGCGCGGCAACGGGAGCCACCGAGTCGAACCGTGGACCGTGAAGCAACAGCCCCTTCGAGGCCACTTCTTTGAGTAGTGGTTGAAGGCAACATGGAGCAGCGGTAAGAGCGGAAGAAGACAACATTGTTGTAGCAGGAACTCTTTCAACTTTCAAGGCTGGTTTGGATCTGCAAATAAATAGAGGAAGAAAAGGGATAGATACGAGACGGAATTGTTTATGCATGCAGATAACATGCACAGTTTGTTGTAATTACTGTGAGGAGTATATATATACATATAAATAAATATATACAAATATATATATATATATATATATATATAATATATATATATATATATATATATATATATATATATATATATATATATATATATATATACATATATATATATATATATATATATATATATATATATATATATATATATCTCATCTTCTCTTAGCAATAGCACGATAATCGATCTTATTATATGGAGTAGTAGATCTTATTATACAGAATGTTGAGTGGTTGATGATACCTTATTATCATATAGTGATTCTGTCGTCCCAGTGATATATTTGATCTTTAGACTGAGACACTAAAAATGTCTTATATGAGTACTCCATAATTTGTACTAGACTTATAGGCTTGGAATTTTCAGATTTAGCTCAACCGGTCATCGGGAGTGGCAGCCAACCTTATAAGGGCTATTAAGCGTCGATAGAGGATCATCCGCTCTCGATGTCATGAGAGAAATATCTTATGTGTTTTTGCTCAAGCTCCCTAGCTAGGCTCATTCGGATTAAAAGAGAAAGAATTCTCCGAGAGAATCCGATTAGAAAGAGACTCGAGCAGATTTCGTATGAGCCTGACAACACCATGCCTAGTGTTGGTGTCAACATCTTTATGTCGTGGCCTCGGGGACCACATGGTTGGGTTTGGGTCCGAATGATTAGAGATATGCCTAAACGACCCTTAAGGCTGACGAGGAAGCCAACTTCGATGGTCAGCCGAGTCACTATTTTCTCCGAGAAGGGGACTCCTCGCCGGCGGCCCTCGGTGATTGGCGCTCTGTCTTCGTCCCTGCACACAGGTCGGGTCGAGATAGCTCGGCCCGACCCCTCCGATGGTCAAGTTAGTCAATTGTTAGAGGGAGTCTCTCTTATCATTCTTGTTTCCTTTTTCTCTTTTACGCCGAGCGCGAGGGTTTTTATAGGGAAGGTTACCGCCTCCTGATGTGCAGGCCTGCAAGGAGCAGCGTCGTACCTTGGATAACGTCTGACACCAGCACTGGCGTTGCGTGAAGGACCGGACTCCTATAGGATGGTGACATGCCTCAGTCGGCGTTTTGGTCTGCTTCGGCCAGGTGTTGTTAGGTCAGACTGAGGCGGGCGACCCCCGTGGCTCCTCGGTCTACGTGACCTTGAAGACGTCACCTCGGAGTAGGTGACGTTAGTTCGCGTCTGTTCATCACAAGTGACGTTAGTCCGTGTCCCATCATTATTATTACCCCCATCACTCGGTATACGATTTCTAGGATATTAGATAGATGAATGACTATAGATATACGGTAACTAAAGACAAATATGCATAATGGATTGGATTCCCTTGTGTCTTTTGGGGACTATGGCATAGTGGCATAATACGTTCATAGTCGATTAGTCGAGTGAATCATTATAGAGATAATAATTCATTAAGCTAGAAAGGGTTCTGACAATGGCTCATGACCAGCTCGATATTGGGCCTAGAGGGTCACACACATATGGTAGGTGTTGCGATGAGTAGAGGTTCGAATATGAGACATCCGCTAAAGCCTC
The DNA here is from genome assembly GCA_004837865.1 of Musa balbisiana. Classification (NCBI taxonomy): domain Eukaryota; kingdom Viridiplantae; phylum Streptophyta; class Magnoliopsida; order Zingiberales; family Musaceae; genus Musa; species Musa balbisiana. The sequence goes on along the minus strand of CM017188.1, from coordinate 25,632,916 downwards.
TATCTTATTGGATATCCAATAAGCCCATGAATTATTAGATCCTTTGGATGAGATCCAATAAAAGCCAATGAGAGATTATTGGGTAGAGATCCACTAATCTAAGAGGCTTGGGTAGTTGGATGGAGATCTAGTATCCAATAAGGTAGGATCCATTAGGGTTTAGTAAATAGGGGGTCTCTATAAATAGGAGGGAACCAAAGAGCCATAGGCTAGGCCTTTTTTCTTATCACCTCGAGGAGACGCACACATTTGAAGAAACTAATAGGTGGCACATAATAATGTTCATACTTAGTAGGCTAGCGACAACCGCAATGCAGCGATAGGGAAGGGGAATTAGGGTTTTCAGATAAAAGATAATTTTGCCCCCTTTGAATTTTAGAAATTCCAAGGTTTGTCCTTTCTATTAAATTATCTAAATACCCTTTATAATTTTAAAAATTCTCTACATATCTTGAATTTTATAAAAATATTAGTTAATTAAAATGTTTAATTAACTATCATTATTTATCTAGTAGTCTTATATAATGATATGTATATATGATATATGATGTGGACGGATGATCATGAACCGTGTGATGTGATGTATGTATGTGATATGATCATTATTATTATTATTGATGCCTATTAGTCTCTATTTTTTCTCATTTATTGTTGGGCATACGTGCTTGTGATTATGTTGTAATTACACGAGGAGGCGTAGCGGGAGCATAGAGGCTATAGCGGGACCTACGAGGTCGAGACGGATGATTGTGATACATGGAGATGCCGATGGAACCGATGAAGACGAGATGAATAATCACAGGGTATGAAGATGCGCCAATACACACATAGATCATGATATGTGTGATTGGGCCTATTAGCTCGGACTTGATCATATTAGGCTGTGGTCCATGATCATATTGTGTGATTGCTCATGTAATGCGTGATTGCTTATACACCTACTATATATATGTATATATATATGTATATATATATATATATATATATATATATATATATATATATATTATATATATATATATGTATATATATATATGTATATATATATATATTATATATATATATACATATTATATATATATATATATAATATATATACATATATATATAATATATATATATATATATAATATATACATATATATATATATACATATATATATATATCTATATATATATATATATCTATATATATATATATATATATACTATATATATATATTACATATATATATATATATACATATATATAATATATATATATACATATATATATATATACATATATATATATATACATATATATATATATATATACATATATTATATATACATATATTATATATATATATGTATATATATATATATCTATATATATATATGTATATATATATATTATATATATATACTATATATATATATACATATATATATAATATATATATATATACTATATATATATATTATATATACATATATATATATACTATATATATATATATATAGACTGAATCAAAATCCCCTCTCTCGATAATATTAAGTCGGTAAACGTAAGGAAATTAGATTGACCCACATGACCGTCCATCGTTATAGGAAGAAATTGATTCTCGACATAGGTTGAGTTGGTCGAGTCTATTAAGGCTCACCTATATTATAATTCGAGATCTTGCTTATGACATAGAGATGTCACCAGTGACCTGAAGATGTGGTATGCTTGGTTGAGTTTCTCGAGAGCATATAATCGAATCAGACTCATTTTATTACGATGTGATGACTTAACGAAACATCATGGTTGGTCGAGTCCCTCGAGGCCATGCAAGGCCATTGTGGTTCAGAGATAAAACATGATGGGAATCATAAGGAATTATAATCGGTAAGAGTTGCCTACCTTTTTGGGTTTAGTGTGATTGGTCGAATCCCTCGAGGTTACACTAAGCACTGATTGGATCCTGATCCCCACTAGAAATCTATTGGAGACTTCTGTTTCACGTGCTGAGGGTGTTGCGTGACTCGCTAGAAAAATAGTGGGAGCACATCAAATTAAAAGTTCTTAATTGTTTATTTTTCTACAAAATCTGTATGTTATTTATTTATACTATATCTCCTATTTGTCAGAAATATATCGCTTTCAAATTCCTTACGTGACATACTTGATGTCAACCGCCTCACTAGTCCAAATTATATGGATTAGCTCTATAACCAGAGAATCATTCTCATAGTGAAAAAATCACATATGTTCTTGATATAGTGATGCCTACACCCAAGGAAGGGGCAAGCAAAGATGAAATCGCTCGCTACATGAAATACATAGATAACTCCACTCTTGCTTAGTGTTACATGTTGGGCTCTATGACTCCTGAGTTATAGAGATAATATAAAAAGATGAATGTTAGATCTATTCTCCTACATGTCTATAAATTATTTGAGAAATAGGGAAGGACTAAGCGATATGAGATATCCAAGAGTCTCTTCCGCACTAGAATGACTGAGAGGATACCTGTTTAGAACCATATCCTAAAGATGATTGAGTGGATAGAGAAACTCACAGGAGTAGGAATGGTCCTAGAGGATAACCTATATATAGATCTTGTGCTTCAGTCCCTACTAGATTTCTTTTCTCAGTTTATCATGAATTTTAATATGAACAAGCTTGAGTCTCCTTGAACTCCTCAATATGTTGAGGGAGGCTGAGAGCACTATTAAGAATTATAAGCTAGTTCTCTATGCTGGTGAGACTAGAAAGAAAAGGAAGATAGAGAAATCCCTTAAGAAGGGTAAGAGCAAGGACCAATGGGATAAGGTAAAGGTTGCCAAGAATGACCCAGTAAAGAACAAAGGCCAGTGCTTCCACTACGACAAAGATGAGCATTGAAAGACGAACTACAAGCAATACCTTGTAGAAAAGGAGAAATAGAAGCTTGGAGAAGCTTCAAGTATATTCATGATTAGTCTCTATTTGTCATATTTTTGTTATAGTGCATGAGTATTGGATATCGGTAGTGCTTATCACATATGTAATTCGTTGCAGATTCTAGCAAAGCCTACGAGATTGGCAAGAGATGAGATGAACCTTAAGATGGGTAATAGAGCAAGAGTTGCAGCCATTGTTATCGGCGAGATCACTTTACATCTGCCTAATGGAGCTACTATTGCATTAGATGCATGTTATTTTGTTTCCTTTATTATCAAAAATATTATTTTTATTTCATATTTGATATTGAATGGTTATAAAGTAGTTCTTGAGAACAATACTTGTTCAATTATTAAGGATCATAAGATCATCACTAGAGAGACATCGTATAATAGTTTATTTATGCTAGACATTGCTCCACATATCATAAATGTAAGTGTGTCCAAGAGAAAATGAGATGAGGTGAATAGTATATACTTGTGGCATTATAGGCTAGGTCATATCCATGAGGGAAGGATTCGAAAGTTGCTAAAGGTTGGATACCTATATCCATTTGACTATGAGTTATATATAACTTGTGAGCCTTATCTTCGTGGAAAACTGACCAACTCTCCATTTAGGAGAACTGGAAAGAGAGCCACCGAGTTACTGGAACTCATACATAGCAATGTATATGGTTTCATATCAACTCAAGCCATAGGTGGTTACTCCTACTTCATTACTTTTATTGATGATTTCTTTAGGTACGGACATGTGTACTTGATGAAGTACAAGTCCAAAGCCTTCGAGAAATTCAAGGAGTATAAAAATAAAATAGAAAACTAGACTGAAAAGAGTATCAAGGCTCTTCGATTAAATTGAGGAGGTGAATACTTGAGTATAGAGTTCACTCAGTTCCTTAAGGACTATAAGATTCTATCCCAATGGACACCTCCTTATATACCCTAAGTCAACGGTGTATCCGAAAGGAGGAATCTCACGTTGTTAGATATGATGCGGTCCTTGATGAGTTTCGTCGACCTATCCGTCTCATTCTGAAGATATGCCCTAGAGTTCACAGCTTACCTTCTGAACAGAATATCAACTAAGTCGATAGTGTCTACACCATACAAGATATGGAAAGGGAAGAAATATGATCTTAAGGTTATTATGATTTGTGGTTGTCCTGCCCATGTTAAGAGACACAACTCTAACAAATTAGAATCCAAGATGGAGCGGTGCAAGTATGTGGGATACCCTAAGAAAACTTGTGGGTATTATTTCTATCAACCGAAGGACTAAAAGGTCTTGTAGCTAAGAGAGTAATGTTCATTGAGAATGAACACATTCTTGATAGAGACAATGGGAGCATGATAGAGTTGGGCAAGGTTAGAGAACCTAACTCAAGCATCATTCCATAGGCCAAGTCTGTTCAAGTACCTAGCACACAAGTTTCGACTTTACGTAGGTTCGATAGAATACCTCATTCTATTAAGAAATATATGGGACATATCATAAGAGAGGATGTTGAGAATATTAATCCATAGACCTACGAGAAGGCTATTATGAGTATAGACTCCGGGAAGTGGCAAAAAGCCATGAATTCTTATATGGATTCTATGTACTCCAACAAGGTTTAGAACCTAGTTGGGGCACCTGAGGGTATTGTACCCATTGGTTGCAAGTGGATCTTCAAGAAGAAGATCAGAGTAGATAAAAAGGTGGAGACTTATAAAGCAAGGCTAGTGGCTAAAAAGTATCATCAAAGGAAAATTGTTGACTATGATGAAACCTTCTCACCCGTAGTCATGCTAAAATTCATCTGAATTCTATTGGCTATTGCAGCACACTATGATTATGAGATCTGGTAGATGGATGTGAAAATCGCATTCCTCAATGACAACCTCGAGGAGGAGGTATATATGATACAACATAAGAGATTTGTGTTTAAAGAAAGTCCAGATAACATGTGCAGATTACTTAGGTCCATCTATGGAATAAAGTAAGCTTCCCAAAGTTGGAACATAAAATTTGATGAGGCGATCAGATCTTATGACTTTGTTAAGAATGAAGATGAGCCTTGTGTGTATAGGAAGGTAGTGGGAATGCTATCACCTTCTTGGTGTTATATATGGATGATATCTTAATCATTGGAAATAATGTAGGAATGCTCTTTACAGCAAAGGCTTGGCTATCTAGACATTTCTCCATGAAGGACTTAAGGGAAGCATTCATATCTTGGGGATTTGGATCTATAAAGATAAATTCAAGAGGATGCTTGACTTGTCCCAATCCAGGTACATAGACACCATTGTCAAAAAGTTTAACATGAAAATTTTCAAGAGAGATCTCACACCGATAAGACACGAGATATACCTTTTTAGGAGTATGTCTCTAAAGACTCATAATGAAAGGACAGACATAGATATGATACCCTATGCCTCAGCAATAGGGTCTATCATGTATGTTATGCTATGTACTAGGCCTGATATAGTATATACTTTGAGTGTCACGAGTAGGTATCAAGCAGATATAGGCTTGAAGCACTAGAAAGTGGTAAAGTGTATCATTTAGTACTTAAGAAGGACTATAGATCTTTTACTGGTATATGGAGGAAGTAGCCTTAGGGTTGAGGGCTAGATGGACTCAAGTTTCTAGTCCAATATCGATGACAATAATTCTAATCTAGGGTATGTGTTCACCCTAAATGGAGGAGCAATATGCTAGAAGAGTTCTAAGTAAGATATTACTACTGACTCGACCGCAAAGGCAGAGTATATTGCTGCGATAGAGATAGCAAAGGAAGGAGTTTGGATGAAGAAGTTCATCACAGATTTGAGAGCCGTGTCGTGCAGCGAGGAGCTAATTCCCTTATATTGCAACAACTATGGGGTGATTGCTCAAATGAGAGATCCTAAGTCTCATCAGAAGTGTTCAAAGGAGGTTCCAACTTATTAAAGAGATCATGACCTAAGGAGATGTAGTAGTGGAAAGAGTTTCATCCAAAGATAACATCGCAGATCCACTGACAAAGTCGTTATCTTAGATTGTCTTTGAGCATCACAAGGGTTTGATGGAGATTGGACATATATGTGATTGGCTTTAAGTCAAGTGGGAGATTAGATGGATGAGGGACTATAAGTACATAGTAATTAAGGACAAATATGCCTAATATATTGGATTCCCTTGTATTGTCTGGGGATTACGGCATAGTGGCCTAGTACGTCCGTAGTCGATGAGTCGAGTTAATTACTATAGAGATAATGATTCACTGAGTTAGAAGGAGTTCTGATAGGTATGACTCATGGCCAGCTCGATATTGGGCCTAGAGAGTCATACATATGGTAGGTGTTGTGATGAGTAGAGGTTCAAATATGAGATATCCGTTGGAGCCCTTATCTTAATGGATATCCAATAAGCTCCTGAATTATTGGATCTTATAGATGAGATCTAATATTAGCCAATGAGAGATTATTGGGTAGAGATCCACTAATCTAAGAGGCTTGGGTAGTTGGTTAGAGATCCAATACCCAATAGGGTAGGATCCATTAGGGTTAAGTAGACAAGGGGCCTCTATAAATATGAGGGAACTAAAGTACCATAGGCTAGGCCTTTTTGGCTGCCACCTATTCTCCTCTCCCCTTCTCCTCCTTAGCTAGTAGTCTTTATTTAGGGCATGTGGAGATTTGGGCAGTGATTCAATGAGCGTCTTCGTAGCCCCTACCGCATGGATCATCGCCAAAGAGGACAGTTGACCTCCTTTATCTTCTTTCATAAATCTGTAGGAATTCAAGGATATACAATCTCCCTAGGTAACACAACTATCTCACATGTGGTTTTTAATTTTGTAGATTTTTGTGCACCAATCTTCACAAAACAATGAACTCTTTTTTTTGTGAAAATCTAGGATTTTTATTTTTGTTCTTCTATTGCGCATATGATGTTACCCTAGATTTCCCAACAGGTCCATGTGAACTTGTTAGGACTGTATCGGTGCTAGTTATAGGTGCCCTGCAAACCAATCACATGAGTGATGACATGTATGACATGACACACTCTTTTTGCTTATCATATTATTTGATATTTCATCACTTTATATTGTTTGTTGCATTAATATATATTGTGATATCCATGGATCTGTGTAATGAGAATCGAATTATGATAAGATTACGATAATGAGATCGATTTGCCTTTAAACACAGACCTTAAATAATACTGGTCATAGGATACTCGAGAGGTGTTGAATCTCGAATTTTGATGATGAAATCAATTGATGAGTTTACGATCTAATCTATATTTTGAGTGACACAAGACTAATCTCGATCAAGAAAAGGCAAATCGATTGACGCAGGAAGAATTATACATTGGGCCGAAATAGAATATGTCAGAAGATTGGACGTCAGGTTGGTGGAATGGTCAACATGTTGGAAAGACTTCGTGCAATGAGTTCAGGCATCGGGCCGAAGGATAGGACATTGCGCCAAGGAAATCAGAAGTTGTGGGAATCAACATTCCGATTGAACAATACGCTGAAAGAGAGGATGATGCGTCGAAGGATCGGACGAAGCTGTGGATAAACCAATGACATGCCGGTCAATATAGGATTCATGTTTGTAATCAATTGTGTCTAGATCGAGTTAGTTTAGGTCTAATTGAGTCTGTATTAGAGTGAAATAATGTCAACTCAATTAGGAGCCCATTGAGCTTGAGTTGGAGTTGTTTTGGGCCAAGTGAGGCCCATGCAGCAACCCTTAGTAAGCCCAGGCGATGGCATCATTCGAGACTAGGCCTCCAAGGTTGTCTGCGTAGTGGTACTACCCAGACACAATCTTCAAGACTATGTTAGGCAATGGTACTACCATTTGTCAATCTGTTAGGAGGTGGTACCGCCAGTACCTCGAAAACCCGGGGTGAGACATCTTTTGACTCCAAATTTGAATCCATTTGGGGTCTATAAATACCCCAGCTATTTCTGCTTGGAAAAGCAAGAATTGAGCAGAAAGGGGAAAGAATTCTAAGTTGAAAAAATGTTATAATCTCTTTAAAGTTAGTGAGTCTCTTCCTCCTAGAGTTAGAAGGTTTCTAAGGGATGAGTGAGGTATAAAGGAAAGAGAGGTGCAAAGGTTCTCTCCTGAGCCTATGAAAAGGAGAAAGAGTTGTGAGGGTAGTTGATCTTCGCCCATTAAAAGAAGATCGGTAGTGGAAGCCGGTGGCCTCGAGTAAAGAGGAATCAGGAGTGGATGTAGGTCACAACAACCGAACCACTATAAAATTAGTGTGCCTCACTTTTTTTGCTTGTTTACTTATTTTACAACCGCTTTACCTACTAATTACTACTCTTATAAATGTTTTAAATTTAAACATCTTTCCTATATCGATTTTCATCGAATAAGAATTTTCAAACCGATATGTTTTTATGTAAGCACTAATTTATCCCCCCCCCCCCTAGTGTCGATTTCGGTCCTAACAATTGGTATCAGAGCCAAGTTTCTCTCTATTTGATTTAACACCCAAGAGAGAGAGATGGTTTTTTTGGCTTTCAAGAGGGCCATTCTATCATTCATCCTCCTATATTTAATGGGACGGACTACATTTATTGGAAAACTTGAATGAAAGTTTTCTTGCTTTTTATAAATTTTGACTTATGGAATATAGTCGAATTTGGTTTTCAAAAGTCTTCCAAATCAATGAACGAATAGAACAATTTGGAGAAGAAGAATTTTTCTTTGAATACTAAAGCGATGAATGCTTTATTTTGTGCTCTAAAGAAAAATGAATTTAATTGGGTTTCTATATACGAAACTGCACATAACATTTGCCACACTTTTAAAATTACATATGAAGGCATGAGTATAGTTAAAGATTTTAAGATAAATCTTTTGATGCATGACTTTGAATTGTTTCGAATGAAGCCAAGTGAAACTATTGTTGACATATATACCCGTTTTACGGATATCGTTAATATTTCGAATCCTGAACTTGTTAATAAAGTTTTATGATCACTTTCTAAAAATTGGGATTTGAAAGTAACTACAATACAAGAGGCAAATGACCTACATAACTTTTCGTGCGAAGAACTTATCAGGTCTTTGATGACCTATGAAATGACGTGTATAGTATATGATGAACTTGAGAACAATCTTCCAAAGAATAGGAAGGATTTAACAATTTGAACAAAAGAAGACCACTCGAACGAAAGCTTAAGTGATGATGACTTTGAAATCCTCACAAGTAAATTTAAAAGGTTTATAAAATAATAATCAAAAAATAAAAATAAACTTAAAAAGAAGAAGTTACCAAAGATAAACAAACTCAAGGTGACTTGGAACGAATTGAGTGTATCCGAAGACGAAGTGACGAACTACTCCTTGATGGTTCTCGATGATGAGGTAAATGACTCATCATATGAGAATACCCGCCTCCATCATATAGATGGGTATACAATACACTAGTCTATCTGGTTATCTCAATATCCCTCTCTAGTAACTTATGACCGGGATTATTTAGGGCTTGTGTTTAAAGATGAATTGGTCTCATTATCGTGATCTCATTACGATTCGATTCTCATTGCATAGATCCATGTAAATCACAATATATGCAATGAGCAATATAAAGTGATAAACATATCAAATAAATAATAAGCAAACATAGTGTGTATCGTGTCATACGTGCCATCACTCATGTGATTAGCTTGCGGAGCATCTATGACTAGCAATATCTACCATGTGGATCACCATTAGAGAGGAGAACAGTTGACCTCCTTCATCCACTCCTATAAATTTAGGATTTTTCAGGGATATACAATCTCCCTAGGTAATAAATCTTACTTGATATGCATGATTTTCGGTTTTGCGGTTCTCGCACACTAATCTTCGCACGACAATGAGATTTTTTTTCTAGAAAATCTAGGATTTTGTTTTTCTATGTTTCCATTGTGCGTGTGATGCTATAATTAGATTTTCCTATTGAATCTTGGATTTTGATGATGAAGTCAATTGATGGGTTAATTGATCTAATCCATATTATTGAGTTAAATATGCAGGATTAACTATGATAGCTTGAAGACATAGAGCAAGTTTATTGGAGTCAAGTTTGATGGGTGTTCGAGAGTCTGCCGAAAGTCCGAAGAATCATCGAAAGTGCTGCCGGAACCAACCAAGAAAGAATCAGGGACTTGTCGAAGTTTTCGGAAGTCCACTAGAAAGATCGTTGGAGGTTCACGGAGATCACCAAGAAGGTTCGGATACTTACCAAAGACTCGTTGAACTCGCCAAGAGACCAGGAGCCTGTTGGGAGTCCGCCGGAAGAAATCCGAGGGTGTATCAGAAGTCCGCCGGAAGGAAACTCGACATTGCCGGTTGAAAATTTGCTTAGTGCTATATCTTAGTTTGGGCCAGAGTTTGGACTAGTTTGGGCCAAGTTTGCAGCCCAATCAGTGAGCTAGAATAGTCTAGGTGGTGAGACCACCCAAAACCGAGAGGTCCGACGGTGGCACTGCCAGTACATTGTCAGTGTTAGACACTGATAAGCGGTGGCACCGCCAAAACCAAGAAATCCAAAAGTAATTCAAATTTGGAGCCCAAATTTGAATCCTCTTGGGGCCTATAAATACCCCTCAATTCTCAGCAGAGCATACACCTTTTTGAGAAGTTAGAAAGTGAGAAAAAGCTATAGTAAAGTCTTATTTTCAATAGCTTAAGTGTTTACCTCCCTCTTTCTTTTTGGAAAAATCTATAAGAGTGTGAACCACTTGTAATAAGGTTGTAAGAGGGGTATTTGGTCCTTCCCCTTGACTACTATACATCGTGGTGTTCCTTGAATGTGTGAGTGTTTAATTTTCTGAACCATTTCTCTACTTAGCTGCAAATTGTTCAGTTTTTATATCCCTACTCTTAACTACCTTTACTTGAGCTATTTTACCTAAGTCATCCTTCGACGAATCGAAATCTCTACACATTTACAAAATCGATTTCAAACTTACGAGTTTTAATTCGCTGCACTAATTCACCCCCCCTCTTAGTGCCGCTTTAATCCTAACAATTGGTATTAGAGCAAGGCTCACTCTCATATTTGGTTAATACCCAAGAGAGATTGTTTACTCCGGCATGCAAGAGGGTCACTCTATTACACGTCCGCCTATATTTAATTGGTCGGATTATACGTATTGAAAGACTCATATGAGGATCTTCCTTATTTCCATAGATTTTGAGGTTTGAAATATTATCAAAAATGGATTTCAAAAATCTTTTCTTTCGATGAGCGAATGGGATAAATCAGAGAAGAAGGTTTTTGCTTTAAACGCAAAGGCTATGAATGCCTTGTTTTGTGCACTTGACAAAAATGAATTTAATCACGTTTCAATTTGTGATTTGGCTTTTGATATTTAGAGAACTCTTGAGGTCACTCATGAAGGCACTAGTCGAGTGAAAGAGCCTAAAATCAACATTTTTGTGCATTCTTACGAACTTTTCTGGATGAAACCAAGCGAGTCCATCGGAGACATGTACACCCGTTTCACAGATGTCATCAATGGACTCAAAGCTCTTGGTAAAGGTTTTTCTAACTTTGAATTAGTAACTAAAATTTTAAGATCCATTCCAAAGAGTTGAGATCCAAAAGTTATGGCCATTCAAGAGGCCAAGGACCTTAAAACATTTCCTCTCGAAGAACTTATTGGGTCTCTAATGACCTACAAACTGACGTGCCATGCTCATGAAGAGCTCGAGAACCCCCTTCCAAATAACAGGAAGGATATAACACTTAGAACACAAGAAGACCACTTGAAAGGAACATCAAGTGATGAGGACAGTAACGATGACATTGCACTTTTAACTTGAAAAATTAAAAAATTTATAAGAAAGAACAAATTTGAAAATAACACCAAAAACAAACTTGAACATAAAAAGGACAAAGTAATATGCTACGAATGCAAGAAGCCGGGGCACTTCAAAAATGAATATCCCGAAGCCAAGAAGAAGCAACCGAAGAAGAAGAAAGCTTTAAAAGCAACTTAGGATGACTCAAGCGATTCCGAGAATGAAGAAGCTAGTAGCAAAGAGGAGGCAAACTTCGCGCTAATGGCTTTAGGGGGAGAGGTATATGATTTAATTAATGAAGATTTATCTTTTGATGAACTTTCTATCGCTTTTCACGAATTATTTGATGAGTGTAGAACTATTAGTAAGAAGTTCAATCTATTAAAGAAAGAGCATGCCTTACTACAAAATAAGCTTGATAGTCTTCAAACTCTTCTATGCTCTAAGTGTGAACACTTAGAAACAATAAAAAATGAGAATTTGCTACTTAAAGAGACCTTAAAAAAGTTTAAGGTCGATAGCAAAGGCTTGGACAGGATCCTTACAAACAAGGGTCATGTTGCAAATAGAAGTGGAATTGGTTTTGTGAGAGGATCTCACCAAAATCCTACCACCTTCATTAAATGACCCACATTACATGTTTTATCTCATTTGAAATGTAACTTTTGTTGTAATTCTGGACATGTTGTTTACAAATGTCTATTTAAGAAAATTAGTCCACATAAGTTAATATGGGTTCCTAAAGGAACTATAAATAATTCAATGATGAATGACAAAATTAGTAGATCAATTTTTGAGGCACCCAAAATCAAATGAGTACCTAAAATCCATATTCTTTTGTAGACAAACTCATAAGCTAGGAGCAAGAGATGGTATCTTGATAGTGGATGCTCAAAGCACATGACCGGAGATCCATCTCATTTCTCTATGCTCACTAGTAAAGAAGAAGGGTATGTCACCTTCAAAGATAACAACAAAGGTAAAATCATTGGCAAGGAAACCATAGGTAACAAATTAAGTTTTTCAATTGATGATGTGTTGCTAGTTGATGGATTATAATATAATCTCTTAAGCATTAGTCAATTATACGATAAAGGTTATGTAGTTAGATTTGAATCTAATGTGTGCATTATTGAAAAACCAAATAATAACATATCAATGATTGCCTTAAAACAAAATAATGTCTACACCATCAACCTTGATGAACTTAGTAATGAAATGTGCTTTTCCGCTTTAAATGATGATGCTTGGCTTTGGCATAGGAGATTAGGCCATGCAAGTATGAAACTAATATCTAAGATTTCATCTAAAGAGTTAGTACGAGGGATTCCCAATATGAAGTTTGTTAAGGACAAAGTGTGTGAAGCTTATCAACTAGGAAAATAAATAAAAACTAGTTTCAAACCAAAAAATCAAATTAGCACCACTAGACCATTGCAATTGATCCATTTGGACTTATTTGGACCAATTGACATAACGAGTCTAGGAGGAAGCAAATATGCCTTCGTAATTATAGATGACTATAGTAGATACACTTGGACCTATTTCTTGGCTCACAAAAGTGATTGTTTCAAATATTTCTCTAAATTTTGTAAACTTACTCAAAATGAAAAATGCTTCATGATTTCATCAATTCGGAGTGATCATAGTGGCGAATTTCAAAACCGTAACTTCCAAAGTTTTGTGAATCCAATGGATATAACCACAACTTCTTCACTTTGAGAAATCCTCAACAAAATGGGATAGTTGAAAGAAAAAATAGAAATTTACAAAAAATGACAAGAACCATGTTAAATGAACATGGTCTACCTAAGTATTTTTGGGCCAAAGCTGTTAATACGGCTTGCTATGTCATGAATAGGGTTCCAATAAGGCCATCTCTATTTAAAACTTCCTATGAATTATGAAATAATAAAAAACCAAATGTTTCTTATTTTAAAGTTTTTGATTGCAAATGCTTTATTTTGAATGAAAAGGATGCCTTAGAAAAATTTGATGCTAAATCCGATGAAGGCATCTTTCTTAGTTACTCTTCCGTTTCTAAGGCTTTTCGTGTTTTTAACAAAAGAACCTTAGTTATAGAAGAGGCTATTCATGTAGTTTTTAATGAAATTTCCGAGTTAAAGAAAAATGATTTTGATGATGATCTTGGTTTTTCTAATTTGAATTTAAATGAACCCTCTCTTCAAAATAGCAACTTGGATGCATCTTGGAAGTATGTAGATGCTCATCCAAAGGAGCTAATTATAGGAGATACATCAAAAGGGGTTCAAACTCATTCTTCCTTCAAGAATTTTTGTGCTAACGTTTCCTACCTTTCTCAAATTGAATCTAAATGCATTGACGAAGCCTTGAAAGATGATTCATGGGTTATTGCAATGCAAGAGGAATTGAACTAATTTGAGAGGAATGAGGTATGAAAGCTTGTTCCTAGACCTAGTGACCATTTAGTCAATGGTACTAAATGGGTCTTTAGAAACAAGCAAGACGAATGTGGTATCATGATTAGAAACAAGGCTAGACTAGTGGCCAAAGGTTTCAACCAAGAAGAAGGTATCGACTACGAAGAGACCTTCGCTCCTATGGCAATATTAGAAGCCATTAGGATGCTCCTTGCCTATGCTAGTAGTAATGATTTTAAATTATTTCAAATGGATGTCAAAAGTGCCTTCTTGAATGGTTTTATTTCCGAAGAAGTGTATGTTGAACAACCTCTCGGATTTGAAAATTCTCTTCTTCCTAATCATGTATTTAAATTGACTAAGGCTCTATGTGGCTTAAAACAAGCTCCTAGAGCTTGGTATGAAAGGCTTAGTTCCTTTCTTATTTTAAATAATTTTACAAAAGATAAGGTTGATACTACATTATTTATCAAATATTTTAAAAATAATTTTCTTATTGTTCAAATTTATGTTGACGATATTATTTTTTGTTCTTTGGATGAATCACTATGTGAATCATTTGGTAAGTGTATGAGTCATAAATTTGAAATGAACCTAATGGGAGAATTAACCTTCTTTTTAGGATTACAAATTAAACAATTCAGTAATGATATATTTCTTAATCAATCTAAATATACATTAGAATTGTTAAAACGATTTAACATTGATGATTCAAAAGCTATAAATACTCCTATGAGTACTTCCACTAAGTTAGACATGGATGAAAGTGGTGAAAGCTTTGATCAAAAAACATACAGGGGAATGATTGGTAGTTTACTTTACCACACCGCAATAAGACCGGATATCATATTTAGTGTAGGACTTTGTGCTAGGTTTCAAGCTAATCCTAAATTGTCTCATCTGAAAAGTGTTAAAAGAATCCTTAGATATCTTAAAGGAACTCCTAATTTAGGATTATGGTATCCAAAATCTGATAATTTTGATTTAATAGCTTATGCAGATGCCGATTTTGGCATATGTAAGATAGATAGAAAAAACACATATGGAACATGTCAATTTTTAGGACATGCACTTGTTTCTTGGACTTTCAAGAAATAAAATTCGGTTGCACTATCTACGGTGGAAGCCAAATACATAGCTGCAAGTGCATTCTGTTTATAAGTTGTTTGGATGAAAAATATGTTAGAAGACTATGAAATTTACTTAAAGAACATTCCCATAAAATGTGATAATACAAGTGCTATTTGTCTAACCAAAAATCTAATTCAACACTTTAGAACTAAGCATATTGATATTAGACATCACTTTATACGAGATTATGTCAATAATAATAATGTCATTCTAGAATTTATTGATACAAAGCATTAATTAGCGGATATTTTCACTTCACAAAAGCCTTAAATGAGGATCAATTTGACTTCATTAGAAGGAAATTAGGCATGTTGAATTGTCCTTGTGAATGAGCTTGATTGTATATATTTTTCGAAAATTTTTCATCATTTTTTCGGTTTTCGTGGATTTGACTTTTTTCTTTTCGATTTTAAATGACATCTTAAAGAGTGATCCAAGACACTATCCTATCTTAAATCAAACATATTAAAACTTTTGAAAATAAAAATAAAAAAACATTTTTTAGCTTACCAGCGGTGGCACCGGCAGAACCGACGGTAGCACCGCTTGGGCGCTCGGTCCCCAGGCGGTGGCACCGCTCGATTGGCAGTGGCACCGCCCGAGAACCCCCTTATAAAGAGGGGGTTAGGGTCGGCGGTGGAACTGCCCCAACCCGACAGCACCCTCCCTAGCACTCTCACAAAGCCCTCTAAACCTCTCTCAACCTTATTCTAAGCCTCTAGAAGCCTAAGAGAGAGGTTCTTCTTGGATCAAGCTCTCTACCTCCTAAGGAAACTTATATAAGGTAAGATCTGAAATTTTTTTCTTTCTCTCATTATTTGGCCTATTCTTTAAAGTTCTCTCTTAATCTATCATCATGATTAGAAATGGCTCCTAAGAGATCATCAAGAACCAAAGAGAAAAGGGTGGAAGGAGATTCCTTTGACCAAATCCTCTTTAGATCTAATGAAGTAGCCTTTAGATATCCTAATTTCGAAACAAGAATAATATATAAGGGCAAACATGTTGATCTAGATGAACTTGAAAACCTAGAACTCATTAGATAGTTTACAAATTTAGATGTCTTATCTATCCTATAAATTAATGAACCATTTTACCCTAGGTTGGTTAGGTTATTTTACGCAAACTTAAGTGTGGACAATGATAGCTTAACTACCTACCTCTTAGGAACACAAATTCAAATCTTTGATAGCACTATACATGAGTTAATTGGAATTGCTGAAAAGGATAGGGGTTGTTATTTTAGAAGTAAATGAGATATCAATGTAATCGGAGCAACTTACTCTGAAGCCTTAAAAACTGTTTTTGCAAATCCAAACTTAGACATAATTCTCAAAAGTTACGAGCACTTGTTCCCCTTTAACTCTAAATTTCTTCATCATATCATGATAAGCATCCTACTTCCTAAACAATTTCATCATGATGAGATTAGTCAAATAGAGTTAAGTACTATATATTGGATTATGACCGGCCAAAATAATTGTTTTGAGATACTTAATCCGGCAACATATGCAAGACATAATAGCTAAAGACTCAATGTTATTGTATGAGGGGTTAGTCACTCGATTAATGCTTGTCTATAATATTTGTGTCTCACCCGATGAAGAAATAATCCAGGTCGATCGATTTAAAACTATCAACAAAAACCTACTCAAGAGACTTAGGTGCACTTTTGGCAATGGTATATGGATTAGGCAACCTAGAAGGACTGATCTAGTTCCCCCACTAGTAGAATACCCCGAAACACCTATTTTTAGGGGAAATGAATCTTCTTCTCCTAGTCCCTTTGGTGCAGCACCTTTAGAACCAGTTCCTGCTTCATCTTTTGAAGATCCCATCATGATAGAATTAAATCAAATCAAATCACAATAAGAGCAACTCAAATCACAACAAGAGCAAATTCAATTACAGCAAGTTAAAATTTTGAGGGAACTACGACAAATGAACCAGAAGATAGATGTCATGTATAGGAACTCTGGAATTCCTCCTAAGGAATAATCATTGTGTTAAACCTTTCTTATTATTGTAAACCTCTATGCTACCTTGACATTTGCATTATCCTAGTATATGATATTGGATGTTTCTTTCTGAAATTTTGTCCACATTTTGATGGCACCTTCGTGTTATTTTAGATATTTGATATCTTCCTTGAATGATTGATCTTAATGCCAAGTTGAAGCTTTGTCAATTTTGCCATCTCCTTTTCAAGATTCTTTCTTATAAGATGATTTTATGAATGGCTTCAATGATCAAGAGTTTATGCTTGAAACCTCATCTCCTTTTTGTTAATGAAAAGGGGGAGAAGCATGTGCGAAAGATTGATGACTTGTGCAAATATGAAATTAGCATGACTTATATGTATCATATTGCAATAGCTTATATGTTGTATAATGTAATGAAAAATGTCTTATATGTGTTATATTCCTTAAAAGCATCGTAAAACTTTTTGAGCATATCGCATATGAAAGTTTTTAGATATGTAACGATAAGTTCAACGGATAGAACTTATCGGTTTAGGCTTGAATTCAAAGAGATTGAATTCAAGTGTTTTTATCTTCTCATAATATGCCATATAGATAGGGGGACTTATGATTAACTCCGTCATCAATTGATTGTCATCATCAAAAAGGGGGGAGAAGCATGTGCGAAAGATTGATGACTTGTGCAAATATGAAATTAGCATGACTTATATGTATCATATTGCAATAGCTTATATGTTGTATAATGTAATGAAAAATGTCTTATATGTGTTATATTCCTTAAAAGCATCGTAAAACTTTTTGAGCATATCGCATATGAAAGTTTTTAGATTGGTTGTCGTATCATGTTTATCAATTTTTTTTATAAATGATAAGCAATCATCTCATGATCATATGAAATCATGCCTTGAAATTATGAGAAATACGAAGTTTCATATTTGCTCATGCTTATTAAGAATAACGATAAGTTCAACGGATAGAACTTATCGGTTTAGGCTTGAATTCAAAGAGATTGAATTCAAGTGTTTTTATCTTCTCATAATATGCCATATAGATAGGGGGACTTATGATTAACTCCGTCATCAATTGATTGTCATCATCAAAAAGGGGGAGATTGTTGAATCTCGGATTTTGATGATGAAGTCAATTGATAGGTTAATTGATCTAATCCATATTATTAAGTTAAGTGTGCAGGATTAACTATGATAGCTTGAAGACATAAAGTAAGTTTACCGAAGTCAAGTTTGATGGGTGTTCGAGAGTCCGTCGGAAGTCCGAAGAATCGTCGGAAGTGCTGCCGGAACCAACCGAGAAAGAATCGGGGACTTACCAAAGTTTTCAGAAGTCCATCGGAAAGATCATTGGATGTTCATAGAGATCACCGAGAAGGTTTGGATACTTGCCAAAGACTCGTTGAACTCGCCACAAAACTAGGAGCCTGTTGGGAGTCCGCCGGAAGAAATCCGAGGGTGTATCGGAAGTCCGCCAGAAGTTCGCCGGAAGGAAACTCGACGTTGTCGGTTAAAAATTTGCTTAGGGCTATGTCTTAATTTTATAGTTTGCATATAATTTGGGTTAGGATTAAGGGTTAATCCTATAACCCGGTTAGGGGCCAATTGGGCCCAAGTTTAGATTGGTTTGAGCCAAGTTTGGAGCCCAACCAGTGAGTTGGAATAGTCTAAGCGGTGGCACCACCCAGAACCCGAGAGGTTCGGCGGTGGTACCGCCAGTACACTGTTAATGTCAGACACCAACAGGCGGTGCCACCGCCTGCACCGGGAAACCCAAAAGTAATTCAAATTTGGAGCCCAAATTTGAATCATCTTGGGGCCTATAAATTCCCCTCAATTCTTAGTAAAGAATACACCTTTTTGAGAAGTTAGAAAGTAAGAAAAAATTGTAGCAAAGTCTTATTTTCAATAGCTTAAGTGTTCACCTCCCTCTTTCTCTTTGGAAAAATCTGTAAGAGTGTGAACCACTTGTAAGAAGGTTGTAAGAGGGGTATCTAGTCCTTCCCATTCAAAGTGATTTGCTAGTAGAAGTTGGGAGCCTCATCGAAGAAGGCTTCGAAAGTGGATGTAGGTTATTTGATCGAACCACTATACATCATGGTGTTCCTTGAATGTGTGAGTGTTTAATTTTCTGAACCATTTCTCTACTTAGCTGCAAATTGTTCGGTTTTCATCTCCCTACTCTTGACTACCTTTACTCGAGTTATTTTAAATAAGTCATCCTTCGACAAATCAAAATCTCTACACATTTACGAAATCGATTTCAAACTTACGAGTTTTAATCCGCTACACTAATTTACCCCCCTCCCCTCTTAGTGCTGCTCCGATCCTAACATTTCTAATAAATCAGATAGATTGGTGTGATGTATATCTGTCCATATGATAGAGGCGGTTGATCTCATAGTCGCTTATGGGAGTGTTGAATCTCTTATTTTGATGATGAAACCACTTGATATGTGTTTATGATTTAATCTATATTTTGAGTGACGCAGGATGCTTCGATCAGGATGAGACAATTAAAGCAGGAAAATCATGTTGGGCTGAAGGAACATGTCAGAAGATTGGATGTCGGGCCGGTGGATTAGTCGACGTATCGACATAAGGCTTTAGGCTGTGGATTTGGGCATCAGGCCAAGAAGAGCGGGTATTGCACCAAGGATATCAGAGTTGCGGAGTCAACTGGCCGATTGGGCAATAGGCTGCAAGAGAAGACGATGTGCCAAAGAATCGGACGAAGCGTCGAGAGACCAATGACATGATCGGACAACGTGATTAATGCTTAGTATTAATTGTCTAGATCGAAGTATGTTTTACATGTGCAAGATTAACTACGATAGCAAGGCATGAAGCAAAATGAAGTCCTGAAGTCAAGGACGCGATCACATTGGGAGTTCGAGAGTTCGTCGGAAGTCCGGACGTTCGTCGGAAGTTCTAGAGGAACCAACCGAGAAGTCTCGGAGCTTGCTAGAGAAACTCATCGGAACTCACCAAGAAGATCGTCGTGAAGTCCAGGAGCATGCCGGGAGTCCACCGGAGCATCGCCGAGGGTTTGTCGGATGTTCGCCGAGGACTTGTTTAGCTTAGCAAATATTTTAGGATTTCATAGTTAGCACGTAATTGAGCTTGGATTTGGGCCAATCCAATTAGGGGTCAGCTAGGCCCATGTAAGAACTGTGTTGGGCCCAATAAGAAGCCCAAGCAGTGCCCAAAGAAGTCTCACCGTCGTGGCACAGTCTTCGAGACTATGTCAGGAGTCTGGGCAGTTGTACCGCCCTTGGCAGGTCAAACTGATACTGGGCGGTGGTACCGCCAAACTTGGGTGGTGGTACCACCCAAGACAGTGTCAATCAAACTGATACTGGGCGGTGGTACCGCCAAACTTGGGTGGTGGTACCACCCAAGACAGTGTCAATCAAACTGATACTGGGCGGTGGTACCGCCAAACTTGGGTGGTGGTACCACCCAAGACAGTGTCAATCAAACTGATACTGGGCGGTGGTACCGCCAAACTTGGGTGGTGGTACCACCCAAGACAGTGTCAATCAAACTGATACTGGGCGGTGGTACCGCCAAACTTGGGTGGTGGTACCACCCAAGACAGTGTCAATCAAACTGATACTGGGCGGTGGTACCGCCAAACTTGGGTGGTGGTACCACCCAAGACAGTGTCAATCAAACTGATACTGGGCGGTGGTACCGCCAAACTTGGGTGGTGGTACCACCCAAGACAGTGTCAATCAAACTGATACTGGGCGGTGGTACCGCCAAACTTGGGTGGTGGTACCACCCAAGACAGTGTCAATCAAACTGATACTGGGCGGTGGTACCGCCAAACTTGGGTGGTGGTACCACCCAAGACAGTGTCAATCAAACTGATACTGGGCGGTGGTACCGCCAAACTTGGGTGGTGGTACCACCCAAGACAGTGTCAATCAAACTGATACTGGGCGGTGGTACCGCCAAACTTGGGTGGTGGTACCACCCAAGACAGTGTCAATCAAACTGATACTGGGCGGTGGTACCGCCAAACTTGGGTGGTGGTACCACCCAAGACAGTGTCAATCAAACTGATACTGGGCGGTGGTACCGCCAAACTTGGGTGGTGGTACCACCCAAGACAGTGTCAATCAAACTGATACTGGGCGGTGGTACCGCCAAACTTGGGTGGTGGTACCACCCAAGACAGTGTCAATCAAACTGATACTGGGCGGTGGTACCGCCAAACTTGGGTGGTGGTACCACCCAAGACAGTGTCAATCAAACTGATACTGGGCGGTGGTACCGCCAAACTTGGGTGGTGGTACCACCCAAGACAGTGTCAATCAAACTGATACTGGGCGGTGGTACCGCCAAACTTGGGTGGTGGTACCACCCAAGACAGTGTCAATCAAACTGATACTGGGCGGTGGTACCGCCAAACTTGGGTGGTGGTACCACCCAAGACAGTGTCAATCAAACTGATACTGGGCGGTGGTACCGCCAAACTTGGGTGGTGGTACCACCCAAGACAGTGTCAATCAAACTGATACTGGGCGGTGGTACCGCCAAACTTGGGTGGTGGTACCACCCAAGACAGTGTCAATCAAACTGATACTGGGCGGTGGTACCGCCAAACTTGGGTGGTGGTACCACCCAAGACAGTGTCAATCAAACTGATACTGGGCGGTGGTACCGCCAAACTTGGGTGGTGGTACCACCCAAGACAGTGTCAATCAAACTGATACTGGGCGGTGGTACCGCCAAACTTGGGTGGTGGTACCACCCAAGACAGTGTCAATCAAAGTACCACCCAAGACAGTGTCAATCAACTGATACTGGGCGGTGGTACCGCCTAGCGCAGGCGGTGGTATCGCCCGTACCCGGGGAACCCGGGATGGGAAAGATTTAAGCTCCACGTTTGAATCAACTTGAAGCTTACAAATATCCCACCCATCCCTGGTTAAAGAACACAAGCACAGAGAGCATAAAAGTGGAAAAACACTATTAAGATCACTTGAGAGATCCCCTCCTCTTTGAGTCTAAGTGTTAGAATAGTTTGAGATGAGTGAGTGCTTGTAAGGGTTATCTCCTAAACCCGGTAAAAGGAGAAGAGGGGTGTAAGAAGGAGTTGGTCTTCGCCTATTGAAGGAAGACTTATATTGGATGCCGGTGGCCTCGACGGAAGAGGAATCGGAGGAGTGGATGTAGGTCACAATTGACCGAACCACTATAAATTGTCGTCTTCTCTGGTTTGCATTTATTCTTGCTTTTATCTTTGCTGCAAACCTCTTCAGTAGCTTACTACCTTCTATTCATTTACGAATGTGTTTTAAAGTTAAGTTTCTGAAATCGATTTTACATCGGAAATAGTTTTTATGGTACGAAAGTTTTTGAACCATCGTTATTTTACCGCTGCACTAATTCACCCCCCTCTTAGTGCCGACCCTGATCCTAACAATTGGTATCAGAGCCACGATTTTCTACTTTGGTTTAACACCCAAATAGAAATGGCTCGTTTCAGCTTTCAAGAGGGTCACTCTCTCTTACGTCCTCCCTTTTTCAATATGTTAGACTACACTTATTGGAAAACTCGAATGAGAGTTTTCTTGCTTTCATTGAATCTTGATTTATGGAATTTAGTCGAAAATGGTTTTCAAATATCTTCTCTTCCAATAAACCATTGGAATGATTTGGAGAAGAAGACATTTTCTCTAAATGCTAAGGCTATGAATGCCTTATTTTGCACCTTAGATAAAACGGAGTTTAATCGGGTTTCTTTGTGCGAAACAACTTTTGACATATGGCACACTCTTGAAATCACACACAAAGGCACAAGTAGTCTAAAAGATTCTAAAGTAAATTTTTTGATGCATGATTTTGAACTATTTCATATGAAACCAAGCGAAACCATTGTTGACATGTACACTAATTTTACGGATGTCGTCAATGGTTTAAAAGCTCTTGGTAAAGGCTTTTCAAATTTTGAACTTGTTAACAAGATTTTACGATCGCTTTCTAAAACTTGTGATTCAAAAGTAACTGCTATACAAGAATAAAAAAATTTGAATATCTTTTTGATCGAAAATCTCATAGGGATTTTGATGACCTATGAAATGACGTGCAATGCACGTAATGAACATGACAAACAAAACCACCTTCCAAAGAATAGGAAGGACTTAGTACTTAGAACATTTGAAGACCACTCGAGCATAAGCTCAAGTGATGGTGAACTTGAACTAATCATTAAGAAATTTAAAAAGTTCATGAAACAAGAATTAAATAACAAGAACAAAAAGAATGCAATGACTTGTTTTGAACGCAAGAAGAAGAACACAAAGTGGGATGAATCGAGCTCCTCTGAAGACGAGGAGAAAATCAAGAAAGGCGAGGTGACAAACTACACCTTAACGACTTTCGACGTTGAGGTAATAAAAAAGCCTTTAGTTTATTTCGAAATTACATGATGCTTTTCATAATGCATTTTCCTTATTTAGTTAAAAAAAATTATTATATATTTTCTTGAAAATTGCATGTTTAAAAAGGAAAATAAAAAAATTATGATCATGCTAGTAATTTTGAAAATAATAATGAAAATTACATGTTTTATGTTAATGGAATAAAATGTTAGATTTAAATCTAATGATGATTCTATGAATGTTTTTTTTAAAAAGAAGAAATAATGTGTATCTTAATTATTTTTTATTTTGATTGAAACCATGCTTGATGTCTTAATGAAAATATTAAGAAGTTTAATATCATGCTTAATGATGATGCATGGCTATTTTATGGAAAACTAAGCATGAAAAGATAGATTCACCTAAAAATAAAAATGCATGACTACAACAAATAACAAAATGAATTTGGTTGAAAATACCTTATGCTCTATGAAATCATGTTTGATTTGAAGTAATGCATAATGATCATGCTTAATGAGTTTTCTTTCGAAATTATGCATGATGATTTTAGTGATTTATGGATTATCGATTTTTACCATAATGAAAGTGGCTTTTTTGGTTTTAAAAATGATGCATATTTTGATTTAGCATAAATGAAAAAAAGGCATGCTTATATGAAATAATATAAGTACAATGCTTGATGATTTTATATTTAAATTATGCATGATAATTTGAAGTAATGATGATTTTTGGGTAATTTATGGTTTATTGATCATGTTGATTTCTATTATGAGATTTACTCTTTCGATTTTAAACCATGATGTATTATTTTCATACGAAAAACTTGAGCATGCTTATATGAAACAAATCATATGAATTTAAACAACTAAAAAGAGAAAAGTATTTTTCTTGAAAGTTTTCTTTTCTCTATCTTATCGATTTTTCACTAAGAGACTAATAAAGTTGTTTATATCATTTTAATCTCTTGAAAGTAATGTTGACATTTTGATGTTTTGATGATTTGAATTTGAACAAGACTTATCTTGATTTTTTGAAATTTATAAATCAAGATTTTTTATGCAAGAATCAAGATGCTTTTTATTTGATCTCCTATATTTCTTGTTGACACTTTTAAAAAATTAAGGAGATTTGTTGAAATAAATCATGTCTTTTGTAATTCAAGTGGTCTTATCTTTGATGACATAATTTCTTTGTGTTTATGACACGAATACTTTGAAATGATTGAAATAATTTACACCATTATGCTCTTCCCTTATTCTTTCTTGTTTACAATGATAAAAGAGAGAAAAGTTATGATCATGCATGGTAGGATACAATTTAACAAATTAATACCATGATGATTTGAAATATTTATGATTTGGAATGATGCATATGCTTTTTATTATGACGATGTATGTGATGTATTGCATATGATGTGTATCATGAATGCTTTAAATGATAAATATTTGGTATCATTATCAAAATGTTGATAAATGCTTAAAATTTTGATATTTAAGTATCATGCATGATATGCTCATAATAATGATTGATTTATTTTTTAGTATTGTGCATGAAAAATGAAATGTAAGGTATTGAAATTGTGCATATCTTAATTTGAAAATGTAATGATGCACAAATAAGATTGATACTTACCTTTGTCATAATTTGAAAATTGATGTAAAGGGTCTTTCCTTCTTTTTGCCAATGACAAAGGGGGAGAAAGAGTTGCTAATGTGCACATCTCAAAGAGAAAGATGTAGCTTGCACAATTTAAGAATGTAGCAAAATTTTGCTAGCTTGCACTTTGCAAAGGAAGCAAAAATGGCACTTCCCAAAGGAGAAGAAAGAGCTTGCTATCTTGAACATCACTAGCTTGCCTATCTTAAGAAACAAAAATTATAAAAGTGCTATTTTGTCTATTTCAAGAAGCAAAAAATGCTAACTTGCACTTTGCAACAGAAGCAAAATTGCTAGCTCTAACATTGCAAAGGAAGCAAAATTTGCTAGCTTGCAACTTGCATATTTCAAGAAGCAAGAGTTGCTTTCTTGAACATCTGAAAACTGCTAGCTTGCATGTTCTAAAATGTTGTAAATATTGCTAGCTTGTATGATGTAAAACTTGCCTTCTTTTTCAAACACTTGCTAGCTTGAATGTTGTAAAACTTGCGTATCTACAACTTGATAGCTTGAATGTTCTAAGCATGATGTAACATTGCTAAATTTTCTAGCTTACAAATTGCATGATGATAAAACTGCATATTATGTTTTTCATGCAATGATTTGAACTTGTATGTTTAAACATATGAGAGTTGGAACTTCTCCTTTTTGTTGATGACAAAGGGGGAGAAGTATGATCATGTTATGCATGATGAAGTGTTGCAAATATTCATGATGAATATTTGCAAGGACTTGAATTCAGCTTGAATTCAAGAGTTTCTATCAATAATCCATATAGATAGGGGGAGTTTGTTTAAACTCCGGGAGTTAAGGTTAACTCCGTCATCAAGTGGTTGTCATCATCAAAAAGGGGGAGATTGTTGAATCTCATATTTTGATGATGAAACCACTTGATATGTGTTTATGATTTAATTTTCATTTTGAGTGACGCAGGATGCTTCGATCAGGATGATACAATTAAAGCAGAAAAATCATGTTGGGCCGGAGGAACTTGTTAGAAAATTGGATGTCGGGCTGGTGGATCGGTCGACGTATCGACAGAAGGCTTCGGGCCATGGATTCGGGCATCGGGTCAAGAAGAGCGGGTATTGTACCAAGGATATCAGAGTTGTGGAGTCAATTGACCGATTGGGCAATAGGCCACAAGAGAGGACGATGTGCCGAAGAATCGGACGAAGCATCGAGAGACCAATGACATGACCGGACAACGTGATTAATGCTTAGTATTTATTGTCTAGATTAAAGTATGTTTTACATGTGTAGGATTAACTATGATAGCAAGGCATGAAGCAAAATGAAGTCCTGAAGTCAAGGACACGATCACATTGGGAGTTCGAGAGTTCGTCAGAAGTCCGGACGTTCGTCGGAAGTTCTAAAGGAACCAACCGAGAAGTCTCGGAGCTTGCCAGAGAAGCTCATCAGAACTCACCAAGAAGATCGTCGTGAAGTCCAGGAGCATGTCGGGAATCCATCGGAGCATCACCGAGGGTTCGTCGGATGTTACCGGAAGTTCGCTGGAAGCTCACCGGAAGAATAGACATAGGGACTTGTTTAGCTTAGCAAATGTTTTAGGATTTCGTAGTTAGCTCGTAATTGGGCTTGGATTTAAGCCAACCCAATTAGGGGTCAGCTAGGCCCATGTAAGAACTATGTTGGGCCCAATAAGAAGCTCAAACAATGCCCAAAGAAGTCTCACCATCGTGGCATAGTCTTCAAGACTGTGTCAGGCGGTGGTACCGCCAGTCTGGGTGGTTGTACCACCCTTGGCAGGGTGCCAAGCGGTGGTACCGCCCAGCACAGCCCCCCAGGCGGTGGTACTGCCCAAGACAGTGTCAATCAAATTGACACTGGGCGGTGGTACCGCCCAGCACAAGCGGTGGTATCGCCCGTACCCAGGGAACCTGGGATGGGACAGATTTAGGTTCCAAGTTTGAATCAACTTGAAGCCTATAAATACCCCTCCCATCCCTGGTTAAAGAACACAAGCACAAAGAGCATAAAAGTGGAAAAACGCTATTAAGATCACTTGAGAGATCCCCTCCTCTTTGAGTCTAATTGTTAGAATAGTTTGAGAGGAGTGAGTGCTTGTAAGGGTTATCTCTTAAACCTGGTAAAAGGAGAAGAGGGGTGTAAGAAGGAGTTGGTCTTCACCTATTGAAGGAAGACTTCTAGTGGATGCCGGTGGCCTCGACAGAAGAGGAATCAGAGGAGTGGATGTAGGTCACGATTGACCGAACCACTATAAATTGCCATCTTCTCTAGTTTGCATTTATTCTTGCTTTTATCTTTACTACAAACCTCTTCAATAGCTTACTGTCTTTTATTCATTTACGAACATGTTTCAAAGTTAAGTTTCCGAAATCGATTTTACATCGGGAATAATTTTTATCATACGAAAGTTTTTGGATTGTCGTTATTTTACCGCTACACTAATTCACCCCCCCTCTTAGTGCCGACCCTAATCCTAACAGGGAGGACACTAGGGGTATAGTACAGGTATTCATTAAAGAATGAGTTCACTAATTGATTTATTTATGGAATGCTAGATGATTAATGATATCTCATTGTTAAACAGTAGTTCTTTAGTCTGGTCTTTAGAGTTGTGTGTCTGGTCTTTAGACTTGAGATACTAAGGATGACATATATGAGTACTCTATTTTTTGATATCGGACATATAGATCTAGAAGTTCCAGATTTAACACAACCACTGATCGAGAGTGGTAGTCAACCTTATGAGGGCAATTAAGTATCAATCAAAGATCATCTACTCTCGATGTCATGAGAAGAATATCCTATGTGTTCTCGTTCAGGCAAATCCCTGTCCAGGGTCATTCAGATTGGGACAGAAAGGAGTTTTCCAAGAGAATCCAATTAGAGCAAGACTCGAGTAAATTATGTTAGGATCGGAGAGGCACTAAGAGGGGGGGGTGAATTAGTGCAGCGGATTAAAACGTCAGTTTTGAAAACTTTTTCGTACGATAAAAACCGAACTTGAAAGCGTATTCGTATAGTAGAGCAGCTAAGGTAATGAGTAAATAAAGCAAGTAAGAAAGTTTGCAGTAATGTGAATAGCAACAATGAAATGCAAACCAGAGATTACGCCGTTTTTAAAGTGGTTCGGTCAAATGACCTACATCCACTTGCGAGGCCCCTCTTCGACGAGGCTCCCACTTTCCACTAGCAAATCTCTTGAAATGGAAGGGTAAATACCTCTCTTACAACTCTTTATAAGCAGTTCACACTCTTACAGATTTTCAAGAAAGAAGGAGGTGAACACTAGCAAATTGAAAACCAAGGATTGCTAAGACTTTTCTAAGACCTTTCTCTCAATCACTTGCTGCTCAAAAAGTTGTTCTCTCTGCTGAGAATTGAGGTGTATTTATAGGCCTCAAGAGGATTCAAATTTGGGCTCCAAAAATTTGAATTCTCTTATGTTCCCGATGCTAGCGGTGCCACCGCCCAGCTCTCGGGTGCTGGGCGGTGCAACCGCCCAGCCCAGGTGGTGCCACCGCCCAGCTCTCGGCCTCTGGGCAGTGCCACCGCCTACACTATTTCAGCTCACTGGTTGGGCTCCAAAATTGGCCCAAACCAGTCCGAACTTGGGCCGAATTGGCCCCTACTTGGGTCATAGGATTAACACCTAATCCTAGCCCTAATTAACATGCTAACTACAAATTTAAAGATATTTTCTAAGCTATTACAAAGTCCATAAGTCAAGACTTCTTCCGGTGAGCTTTCGGCGAACTTCCGGCGGTCTTCCGATAAACTCTCGGAAACCATTCTGCGGACTCCCGGCAAGCTCCTAGACTTCACGATTTGATCTTGGCGAGTTCCGACAAGCTTCTTCGGTAAGCTCCAATCTTTCTCGGTGAGCTCCGTGAACTTCCGACGAACCTTTTGGCGAGCTTCCGAAAAACCCTTTAGCAAGCTCTCTACTCATTCTCGGCTAGTTCCGGCAGCATTCCCAACGAACCTTCGGACTTCCGTCGAACTCTCGAACTCCCAATGAATCCTTCGCGCTTGACTCCGGTACTTTGTTTTGCTTTATGTCTTCATCGTTATCGTAGTTAATCCAGCACACACAAGCCAAAACTCTACTCCGATCTAGACAATTATTACAACGTGAATTGACATTCTGTTGCCCGGTACGTCATTGGTTGGTGCTTCGTCCGATTCTTCAGTGCATCGTTCTCTCTTGCGGCTTGTTGCCTAATCGGCGGTTGACCTCCGCAACCCTGATATCCTTGGTGCAATTCCACTCTCCTTAGCCCGATGCCCAACGTCCGAAGCATTCTGCCATCCAATATCCTGACGTGATCTCCTTCGGCGCAACGTCAATTCCTTCTGCGTCAACTGTCTAATCCTGATCGAGTAGACCTGCATCACTCAAAATGCAGTTAAACATCTAAACACAATCAATTAGTTTCATCATCAAAATCCGAGATTCAACAATCTCCCCCTTTTTGATGATGACAACTAATTGATGACTACCGGAGTTAACCTTAACTCCCCGGAGTTTAACCAAACTCCCCGGAGTTTAACCAAACTCCCCCTATCAATATGCCATTGATAGAACACTTGGATTATCCCAAATCCAAGCAACATTCATCACATATTATGAAAAACATTTAAACTATCATGCAAATATATAAAATATTCAATTCAATGCATGAAGTCATCAATATACTTCTCCCCCTATGTCATCAACAAAAAGGAGAAGTAGCTCTAGCTATTTTAAAAGATATTCAAGTTTGTTTAACGTGAAGCTAGATTTTCATCACAACATATAAGCACAAAAGTATAGTAAGATTCTTAAGTTCAATCATAGCAATTCAACACTTGCTTCTTGTGCAAGATTGCACTTTACTTTTCTTTGCATGTTCTAACTAGCAAAAGCTTTCTCCCCTTTGTTTTTGTCGAAAAGAAGGGATGAGTACAAGCTAGCCAACATTTGCCTTGAGCCAGCAATCTTTCTCCCCCCATGTCATTGCCGAAAAGAAGGAGAGGAACCAATGATAAATTATGAATTTGCATCAATCAATATTTCGATCATCACATGATACATACAAGACAAAAATGCAAAGAAATCATGTCATGAAAGACATCAATTGTTAAACATGATATGATAATAGTCTCATAAATTTCAATTTGCAATACATGTGATACATTGCGATACTAAAAAAATTTAATGCGATGCTTTTAAGGATATCAACCTATTTTTGATACAAAGCATGGCAAGAGCAATTATTTTGCAAGTTTTCTAAGTTTTATAATTTTTGCTTCTTTTGAGAAAGCAATTCTTTGCTTCTCTACAAGCTAGCAACTTTTACGATATGCAAGTTTTACTACATACAAGCTAGCAAATTTTACAATATTTTTAGAACATACAAGCTAGCAATTTTGAGATGTTCAAGAAAGCAACTCTTGCTTATTAAAATATACAAGTTTGCTAGATGTGCACGTTAGCATGTTTTGCTTATTGAGATAGGCAAGATAGTGATGTTCAAGAAGACAACTTTTGTTTCTTGAAATAAGCAAGTTAGCAATCTTTGCTACTTAAGATAGGCAAGCTAGCAATCAAGTTTTTGCATCTTCTTGACTTGTGCAAATTAGCTATCTCCCCCTTTGTCATTGTCAAAAAGAAGGGAAATCCCTTTACATCAATTATGACAAAGGTAAGTATCAATCTTATTTGTGCATCATTATATTTTTAAATTAGAATATGCACATTTTCAAAAACCTTATATTTCATTCATGTACGATATTGAATAAATCGATTAACATTATGACGATATCATACATGATACTAAAATTTTTAATTATTTATAAACATTTTGATCATGATACCAAACATTCATCATTTAGAGCATTCATGACACAAAACATTAAATAAACATTTCTAATACATCATTTTAGCAACAACTCATAGTATTTTAAATCATGATTTACATCATATGCAATACATCACATCATAATTAGAAAGCACAAGTATTGCATGGATCATTGTAAATCATAAATGTTTCATATCATGATGGTATCAACTTGTCAAATTATATCCTACCATGCATGATCAAAACTTTTCATTTGTATGCATCAAAATAATATCAAGAGTATTTCATGCATATTATCAAATCATCATTTATAATTACATTAATATTTCAATCATTATTTCAGTTTACACATCATGAGATTAATAAATTTGCATTATAGACAATCTCATGTTTTATCATTCATATTATTTCAATCATTGTTTCAATCATCACTATAACTCATCATGCACAAAATATAAAATCAACTAACATGATTCAAATATTTATTTTCAAAATATTTATCACTATTTTCATGTATGATAATAAAGTATTCATGATACCGAACATTAAATCAACATTTTAAGTATTAATCTCTTCATGATTGTTGGTACCAAACATTTATCATTTAAAGCATTCATGATACACAGTATATGCAATACATCACATACATCATCATAATAAAAAGCATATGCATCATTTCAAATCATAAACATTTCAAATCATCATGGTATTAATCTGTCAAATTGCATCTTGCCATGTATGATCATAACTTTTTCAAATGATAGTATCTAAATGTCAATATTCATTACATCCTATCATGCATGATAATTAACTTCTCATTTGTATTTCATGCATAATTTCATTCATCACATTAGGAATATCAAGAAGAATTAATTGGGTGATGAGATGAATATTTTCATGAATACAAGCAATTGCATAAAAATCATATCATGAAGGATTAGAATATGCGTATACCAAAAAGCATGATTTCTTTTGAAAAACCTCCTCTTAAATAATCAAAAGAAAATCTTAGGAGATCAAATAATAAAAGATATTCAAAAGAAATTTTAAGTCATGAATTTCGAAAAAGATATTCTCTTTAGTAAAAGAACCTTAGGAGAAAAGGATTTCAATTCAAGCATATAAAATCTTGACTTAAGCATAAGAAATCTCAATTTACAAATTTTGAGAAATCAAGATAAAGCTCATTTAAATTTAAATCATCAAATCAAGATCATTTTCAAGAGATTCACAAAAGTGATACAAATAGATTCTTGATTTTAATTCCCATGATAATATATTTTCCTTTTAAAGTGTTTCTATTTATGTGATTTATTTCATTTATGCCAAATAAAAAATATGCATCAATGTTCAAAAACCGAAAAAGCCATTTTCATTACCGTAAAAATCAATAATCCATAAGTCTCAAGAATCATCATGCATAATTTCGAAATCTATTAAGCATGATCATTATGCATGACATCAAGACATGGTTTCAAAATATTTAATATTTTTATTACATAATTACATCATTATGCATCATCGAAATTGATTTCATAAAGTATTTTCCATCAAGATCATTTTGTTTGTTGTAGTCATGCATTTTTCTTTTTAGGTGAATCTAACTTTTCAAGCTTAGTTTTTGATACAAGATCCATACATCATCATTAAGCATGATATCAAACTTCTTTATATTTTCATTAAGACATCAAGCATGGTTTCAATCAAAATTGGAAATCATCAAAATACACATTATTTCTTCTTGAAAAATATTTATCATCATTTAAACCAAAAAAGAGCTTTCATTACGGCAAATATCAATAATTCATAAATCACAAAAATTATCATGTATAACTTTAAAATCTCATGCATAAAATCGTCAATCATGGTATCAAAACATTTAATATTTTCATTACATCATTATGCATTACTTCAAATCAAACATGATTTCATTTAATCAAAATCGAGAAATAATAATGGAAATCAACATGAAACACATTATTACTTCTTAACCACATATAGCATAATTTCATAAGGCATTTTTAATCAAAATCATTTTGTTTATCATAAACATGCAATTTTCATGATTATTTTTAAAATTACTAGAATCATAAGCATGATTCCTAATTTTTGCATTTTCATTATTAAATTATTAGACATGCAATTTTCAAGAAAATTAATTCTAAACTAATAAAAGAGGAAAATGCATCATAAAAAGCATCATGTAATTTCAAAATAAATTAAGGGAGTTGAGTTACTTACCTTGTAGTCGAAGCCCATCAAAGCCCAATTCGCCATTTCACCTTTGGAAGTTCTTGATTCATCCTTGGTTGCCTTCCTCTTCTTTGGCCTCTTCCTCCATTCAAGTTCATTGTTTATTTTAGATTTTTGTTTAATAAACTTATTAAGATTTAGTGTTCGAAGTTCAAGTTCATCATTGTCCTCATCACTTGAGTCATCGCTCAAGTGGTATTCATTTGTCCGGAGTTCCAAATCCTTCCTATTCTTCGGAAGGTAGTTCAAGTGCTCATCGGGTTCAAAATGTTCCAAAAGTGTCATTTCATAGGTCATTAGTGACCCGATTAATTCTTCTAATGGAAAATCATTTAAATTTTTTGTCTCTTGTATTGCGGTTATTTTAGGATCCCACCTTTTTGGAAGGGATCTTAAGATCTTACTTACGAGATCAAAATTCGAAAAAGATTTACCAAGAACTCTTAGATTATTGACGACATCCGTGAAACGGGTGTACATGTCGCCTATAGTCTCGCTTGGTTGCATTTGAAAAAGCTCAAAATCATGCAATAAAATGTGAACTTTCGAGTTTTTGACTCTACTAGTTCCCTCGTGCGTGATTTCAAGTGTTCGCCAAATATCAAAAGCCGTTTCGCACGTAGAAATCCGATTGAACTCATTTTTGTCCAAAGCGCAAAATAAGGCATTCATAGCCTTTGCGTTTAAAGAAAAATACTTCTTCTCCAAATCCGACCATTCGTTCATCGGTTTAGAGGGAAGTTGAAAACCGTTTTCAACAATATTCCATAAATCCAAGTTCATAGAAATCAAGAAAACTCTCATTCGAGTTTTCCAATAAGTGTAGTCCAATCCGTTAAACAACGGTGGACGAAAAACCGAAAAGCCCTCTTGAAAGCCATGAAGAGCCATTTCTCTCGAGTATAAATCCGAAATGAGAAATACCGGGCTCTGATACCAATTGTTAGGATCGGAGCGGCACTAAGAGGGGGGGGTGAATTAGTGCAGCGGATTAAAACGTCGGTTTTGAAAACTTTTTCGTACGATAAAAACCGAACTTGAAAGCGTATTCATATAGTAGAGCAGCTAAGGTAATGAGTAAATAAAGCAAGTAAGAAAGTTTGCAGTAATGTGAATAGCAACAATGAAATGCAAACCAGAGATTACGCCGTTTTCAAAGTGGTTCGGTCAAATGACCTACATCCACTTGCGAGGCCCCTCTTCGATGAGGCTCCCACTTTCCACTAGCAAATCTCTTGAAATGGAAGGGTAAATACCCCTCTTACAACTCTTTACAAGCAGTTCACACTCTTACATATTTTCAAGAAAGGAGGTGAACACTAGCAAATTGAAAACCAAGGATTGCTAAGACTTTTCTAAGACCTTTCTCTCAATCACTTGCTGCTCAAAAAGTTGTTCTCTCTGCTGAGAATTGAGGTGTATTTATAGGCCTCAAGAGGATTCAAATTTGGGCTCCAAAAATTTGAATTCTCTTATGTTCCCGATGCTGGCGGTGCCACCGCCCAGCTCTCGGGTGCTGGGCGGTGCAACCGCCCAGCCCAGGTGGTGCCACCGCCCAACTCTCGGCCTCTGGGCGGTGGCACCGCCTAGTCTAGGCGGTGCCACCGCCTACACTATTTCAGCTCACTGGTTGGGCTCCAAAATTGGCCCAAACCAGTCCGAACTTGGGCCGAATTGGCCCCTACTTGGGTCATAGGATTAACACCTAATCCTAGCCCTAATTAACGTGCTAAATACAAATTTAAAGACATTTTCTAAGCTATTACAAAGTCCATAAGTCAAGACTTCTTCCGGCGAGCTTTCGGCGAACTTTCGGCGGTCTTCCGATAAACTCTCGGAAACCATTCTGCGGACTCCCGGCAAGCTCCTAGACTTCACGATTTGATCTTGGCGAGTTCCGACAAGCTTCTTCGGCAAGCTCTAATCTTTCTTAGTGAGCTCCGTGAACTTTCGACGAACCTTTTGGCGAGCTTCCGAAAAACCCTTTAGCAAGCTCCCTACTCATTCTCGGCTAGTTCCGGCAGCATTCCCGATGAACCTTCGGACTTCCGTCGAACTCTCGAACTCCCAATGAATCCTTCGCGCATGACTCCGACACTTTGTTTCGCTTTATGTCTTCATCGTTATCGTAGTTAATCCTGCACACACAAGCCAAAACTCTACTCCGATCTAGACAATTATTACAACATGAATTGACATTCTGTTGCCCGGTACGTCATTGGTTGGTGCTTCGTCCAATTCTTCATTGCATCGTTCTCTCTTGTGGCTTGTTGCCTAATCGGCGGTTGACCTCCGCAACCCCGATATCCTTGGTGCAATTCCGCTCTCCTGAGCCCGATACCCAACGTCCGAAGCATTCTGCCATCCAATATCCTGACGTGATCTCCTTCGGCGCAACGTCAATTCCTTCTGCGTCAACTGTCTAATCCTGATCGAGTAGACCTGCATCACTCAAAATGCAGTTAAACATCTAAACACAATCAATTAGTTTCATCATCAAAATCCGAGATTTAACAAATTTCATATAGGCCTGATAGCACTATACTTGATATACAGTCTTTGGGTTATTAGATGGATGAGAGACTATAAATATATGGTAACTAAGAACAACATGTCCAATAGATTGGATCTCTTGTATCGTTTGGGGATTATGACATAGTGGCCTAGTACATCGATAGTCAATAAGTTGAGTGAATCATTATGAAGATAATTATTCACTAAGTCAAAAGTTCTTGCTAGGAAATTATGGGTCAGCATCTCATACATAGCGAAAAATAAAAATAAAACTAAATTTCCTAAAGTCAAGTACTTGGTCATTGTGCGACGATTGGTGCGCGAGAAAATCGCAAAACCAAAAAATCGCACGTATCATGTTAGTAATATTATATGGGGAGATTGTATATCCCCAAAATTTTCAGATCCGATGGAGTGGATGAAGGAGAACTCGCATACTCCTTTCTAGCGGTGATCTACACAGCGGACATAGTGATAATGGTCCTCAGATCGCTGCGGGATCTCCCTCTTCGCGTGCACTACAAGGCTACCAGAGCCGAGGAGGAGGAGGAGAGGATGCTAAGGAGTATAGAAGGGGCAACCATTATAAGTTCTAGCATATGAACAATGAGGTTTCTCTTATTTATAGAAGTGCAAGCAGCTTAACCCTTAATGGATCTTATCCTCATTAGATCTCTATCTAATTATCCAATTGGATCTTATCCAATTATTTAGTTGGATCTCTATCCATTTATCCAGTTAAATCTCATTCAATTATCCAAGTAGATCTTATCCATAGGATCCAAACTAGGGGCTCCACGGATATCTCATATATCTTTACTTGTCGCAATATCCACCATATATATGTGACCCTCTAGGCCCGATACGAAGCTGACCATGAGTCGATCATGTCAGAACTCCTTCTGATATAGTAAATTATTATCTCCATAATAATTCACTCGACTCATCAACAATGGATGTACTAGGCTACTATGTCATAGTCCTCAAATGGTATAAGGGGATCTAATCTATCAAACATGTTTATCTATAGTTACTATGTGTCTATAGTCCTTTATCCATCTAATATCCCAAAGACCGTATATTAGCATAATAATGTCATACCCATATAGAATCCTATCCAAGTCTCGCTCTAATCGGATTCTCCCAAAAAACTCTCTCAATATGAATTGTTAGGATCAAGAGCACTAAGAGGGGGGGGGGGGGGGGGGGGGGGGGTGAATTAGTGCAGCGGAAAACTTTTGACGATTAAAACGACGTTCGTACGATAACAACGATTTCGGTATGAAAGTCGATTCGGAAATTGCTTTAACTTAAGATCAAGAAAAGTGCAGTTAAAGTAAAGCTATGGAAGTAATTGCAGTTAAGATAGAGAACAAAATGTAAATGCAAACCGAGATTTAGAGTGGTTCGGTCAATCTTGACCTACATCCACTTTTGGCTTCATCCTCCGATGAGGTCACCGACGTCCACTAGAGGCCTTCCTTCAATAGGCGAAGGTCAACCACCCTTTTACAGTTTCACTCCTTTTGACAGGCTTAGGAGACAACCCTTACAGATTTTTCACTCCTCTCTTGAATGATCAAAACTTTGAAGAAAAGAGGGAGAAGAACTTCTAGCCTTTTACAACACTTTTAAGCTCTCAAAATCTCAGAATAAATGCTAAGTTTCGGTGCCCTTTCATGCATGAAAGGGTGGGGTTTATATAGGCCCCAAACTGATTTGAATTTGGAGCTCAAAAATGTCATATCCCATGTTTTCGGGGTCCTGGCGGTACTACCGCCATAAATGGGCGGTACTACCGCCTGACAGAGCTCGAAGACCGAGCTCGGGTGGTACCACTGCCTGTCAGGGGTGGTGCTATCGCCTAGTCTCACTCGGAGACTGAGCCCAGGCGGTGCCACCGCCTGACAAGGGCGGTGCTACTGCCCACCCAGTCTCACTCGGAGACTGAGCCCAGGCGGTGCCACCGCCTGACAGGGGCGGTGCTACCGCCCAGTCTCACTCCAAGACTGAGCCTAGGCGGTGCCACCACCCAGCCTCACTCCGAGGCTCGGCAGTTGGGCGGTGCCACCGCCGGCCAGGGAATTTGGGTCCGAATGGGCTGATCCATTCGGCCCAATTTGGGTCTGTCAAGGGCCCAATTGCCCCAAGATTAAGTTAATGGGATCACCTCCCATTTCTAACTTAATCATCATGCTAACTATGATATTTTTTAAGATATTTACTACAACTTGCTCCGGTGCGTCAATCGCTTCTTCCGTCGAGCTTCCGGCGAACTTCCGGCGATCATCCGACGAACCCTCGGCGATGCTCCGGCGGACATCCGGTAAACTCCTGGACTTGCGACGATCCACTTGGCGAGTTCCGATGAGCTTCTTTGGCAAGCTCCTGGACTTCTCGGATTTGTTCCCGTAGAACCTCCGATGACCGTCCGGACTTCCGTCGAACTCTCGAACCCCCAACGTGATCATAGTCTTGACTTCGGCGCAACTCCTGCTGCATGTATTACTTTCATTGTAGTTAATCCTGCACACTTATCTCAACATATGGATTAGATAACAAATGACAATTGACTTCATCATCAAAATCCGAGATTCAACAATCTCCCCCTTTTTGATGATGACAATCAATTGATAACGGAGTTAACTTTAACTCCCCCTATCTATATGCCATACTCAAGATAAGTCATTCTTGAATTCAAAGCCTTTGAATTCAAGAGACATATTGATAAGTTAAGATTGTTTAACCTTATCAATACTTTCATCATGATTCGTATCATGATGTATCTCTCTGAAAATGATGTCAAGGCTTGACATCCATTTTCAAGTTTTACATTTCAAATGTGAATGATAGTAATGGTAGCAATTCATCATATGGTAAGATATCAACATGTGAAATTACGATGCAAGTTCTTGATATCTTAACATAATGCAAATATTTCAAGTGTTTAGTAATTATAGCATTTCTATCATCAATTTACCATATATTTCGATGCAAGCTTTTTTTAACATAATTCAAATTCAAATATGGCACTCATAGCATTAATTCATATATTTCTCCCCCTTTGTCATCAACAAAAAGGAGAACGATATAAACAAATTTTAAACACAAGTGAGTGATAGGTAATTTTTCAACAATGAGTGATAGGATACCAATTATACAAACATCTCAAGGAAAGATTAAATCACGCTTCATTTTTACAAGGATCAAGATATGTATGTGAATCAATATCCTTGCAAGTAAAAAATCTTCCTTTTTCAAGAAGGAAATTATAAGAAGGAATCATTTTATCAAATCCATTTCTCGAAAATATTTTTCACATTATAAGCCTATGAAAGATGTATTTGCTAATTGATTCCATATGTCAAAAATCAATGATATGAATCAAACTCGATATGACATATGCTTATGAGGGCTACATTAAGTTCGGAAGAGAATAAGGTATCAAGAAAATCCGAAAGTAAAATTTAACACTTTCATGCATTCGGACAAGGTTTTGCTATAGATTTTCCAATATAATCATGAAGATAAATCATGCTCATTATCATGGAAATTTTTATATCCAAAACACATAATTTCTAACATATTATTAAGGTATGTAGAATCATCATAGCAATTAAGTGATTTGATCATTGAATCAAGAAAGTCCGAAAAATAAATTTAATGAATTCAAGCATTCGGACACATTAACATTCCTAATTCTCTTCTAATGAAATCAAATTGTTCTTCACTTAAAGGCTTTGTAAAAATATCAGCTAGTTGATGTTTAGTATCAATGAACTCTATTACTACATCATGATTAGTGACATGATCTCGTATAAAGTGATGTCTAATATCAATATGTTTTGTTCTTGAGTGTTGAATCGGATTCTTTGTTAAACATATAGCACTTGTGTTATCACATTTAATAGGAATATTTTTAAGATGAACTTTATAATCTTCTAAGGTGTTTTTCATCCACACAACTTGTGCACAGCATGCACTAGCTGCAATATACTCAGCTTCGGTTGTTGATAGTGTAACCGAGTTTTGTTTCTTAGATGTCCAGGAAACAAGAGAATGTCCCAAAAATTGACATGTTCCTGATATGCTTTTTCTATCTAATCTACACCCACCAAAATCTGCATCAGCATAAGCAATTAACTCAAACTTCTCGGTTTTTGGATACCATAATCCTAGATTTGTGGTACCTTTAAGATATCTAAGTATTCTTTTAACCTCTTTGAGATGAGATATCTCAGGGTTTGATTGAAACCTAGCACAAAGTCCTACACTGAACATGATATCTGGTCTAGTTGCAGTGAGGTAAAGTAAATTTCCTATCATACCCCTATAAGTTTTTTGATCGAAGCTTTCTCCACTTTCATCAACTTCTAACTTAGTGGATGTGCTCATAGGAGTGTTAATAGCTTTTGAGCTTTCCATATTAAATCTCTTTAGCAAATCTAAAGCATATTTAGTTTGACTAATAAAGATGCCATTTCTTAGTTGCTTAATTTGTAAGCCTAAGAAAAAGGTTAATTCTCCCATCAAACTCATTTCAAATTCTAGACTCATGGTTTTAGCAAAGGATTCACAAAGAGATTCGTTTGTAGAACCAAAGATAATATCATCAACATAAATCTGAACAATGAGAAAATTATTTTCAAAATTCTTGATAAACAATGTAGTATCAACCTTGCCTTTTGTAAAATTATTTTTAATAAGAAAAGAACTAAGTCTCTCATACCAAGCCCTTGGGGCTTGTTTTAAACCATAGAGAGCTTTAGTTAATTTAAACACATGATTAGTGAGGCTATTATTTTCAAATCCGGGAGGTTGTTCAACATAAACTTCTTCGGAAATAAAGCCATTAAGAAAAGCACTTTTAACATCCATTTGAAATAACTTAAAATTATTATTACTAGCATAGGCAAGGAGCATCCTTATGGTTTCTAATCTAGCCACAGGAGCGAAGGTTTCTTCGTAATCGATACCTTCTTCTTGGTTGAAACCTTTGGCTACTAATCTAGCCTTGTTTCTAACCACGATATCATTTTTATCTTGCTTGTTTCTAAAGACCCATTTAGTACCAATAACTAAATGGTCATTTGGCCTAGGAACAAGCTTCCACACCTCATTTCTCTCAAATTGATTTAACTCATCTTGCATTGCGATAATCCATGAATCATCTTTCATGGCTTCGTCAATACATTTAGGTTCAATTTGGGAGAGAAAAGCGGCGTTGGCACAAAATTCTTTAAGAGAAGAACGTGTTTGAACCCCCTTAGATGTGTCTCCTAGAATTAGCTCCTTAGGATGAGCATCTACATATTTCCAATCCTTGGGTAAGGATGTTTCGGAAGTGGATGCATCCAAGTTGCTAGTTGGAGAAGGGGTTTTATTTAAATTCAAAGAATCAAAATTAACATCATTATCAAAATCATTTTTCTTGATTTCGGAAATCTCATTGAAAACAACATGAATAGATTCTTCTATAATTAAAGTTCTTTTATTGAAGATACGAAAAGCTTTAGAAATCGAAGAATAACCAAGGAAATTTCTTTCATCGGATTTAGCATCAAATTTTCCTAAGGCATCCTTTTCATCCAAGATAAAACACTTACACCCAAAAACTTTAAAATATGAAACATTGGGTTTTTGTTGTTCCACAACTCATAGGGAGTTTTGGTGAGTAAGGGTCTTACTAGAACTCTATTCAAAATATAGCATGCAGTGTTTACGGCTTCGGCCCAAAAATATTTGGGTAGGCTATGTTCATTCAACATGGTTCTTGCCATTTCTTGTAAATTTCTATTTTTTCTTTCTACTACTCCATTTTGTTGAGGATTTCTTGGAGTAGAGAAGTTATGATTGTATCTATTAAATTCACAAAATTCTTAAAAATCATGGTTTTGAAATTCACCACCATGATCACTTCTAATTGACGAAATCATAGAACCCTTTTCATTTTGGACAAGTTTGCAAAACTTGGTAAAATATCTAAAGCATTCATTTTTATGTTTTAAGAAATAAGTCCATGTGTATCTACTATAGTCATCTACAATGACGAAAGCGTATTTGCTACCACCTAGACTTGATGTAGAGATAGGTCCAAACAAATCCATATGGATCAATTGTAAGGGCCTAGAGGTGCTTATTTGATTCTTAGATTTGAAACTACCCTTAATTTGTTTTCCTAATTGACAAGCATCACACACATTATCTTTGATGAACTTGATATGAGGAATTCCTCTTACAAGTTCTTTGGATGATATTTGAGTGATTAGTTTCATGCTAGCATGACCTAATCTCCTACGC
Source organism: Musa balbisiana (assembly GCA_004837865.1). Taxonomy (NCBI): domain Eukaryota; kingdom Viridiplantae; phylum Streptophyta; class Magnoliopsida; order Zingiberales; family Musaceae; genus Musa; species Musa balbisiana. The sequence continues at coordinate 25,590,738 of CM017188.1, read as the reverse complement.
CAAAGCCAAGCATCTTCATTCAAAACTGTGAAACACATTTCATTACAAAGATCATTGATGTCAATAGTGTATATGTTATTTGTTTTAATGCAATCATAGATGTATTTTTGTATGGTTTTTCAATGATGCAAGCATTAGATTCAAATTTGACAATATATCCTTTATCACATAATTGACTAATGCTCAAGAGGTTATGTTTTAAACCATCAACTAACAAAACATCTTCAATAAAGAAGTTGGATTTGTTACCTATGGTTCCTTTGCCAATGATTTTACCCTTGTTGTTGTCTCCGAAGGTGACATAGCCTTCGTCTATGCTAGTGAGCTTAGAGAATTGAGATGGATCTCCGGTCATATGCCTTGAGCATCCACTATCAAGGTACCATCTCTTGCTCCTAGCTTGTGATGGTGTATGTTTCTACAAGAAAGGATTATTTTTAGGAACCCATTTACTTTTGGGTGCCTCAAAAACTGATCTAACTTGTTTATCATGTTGCATAGAATTGATTATGGTTCCTTTAGGAACCCAAATCAGTTTGTTCGGACTAGTTTCTTGAATGGACATTGATAAGTTTTATGTCCATATTTGCAACAAAAGTTGCATTTGCTTTGGTGCCGAACATGTAAGATAGGGCCTTTTATGAAGGTGGTTGGATTTTGTTGAGGACTTCTCACAAATCCGATTCCACTTCTTTTAGGAACGTGACCCTTATTTGTAAGGATCATGTTCAAAGACTTGCTACCAACCTCGAATTTCTTCAAGGTGTCCTTAAGTAGCAAGTTCTCCTTTTGGAGAGTTTCTAGATCATGACATTTTATACATGGAGCTAAACTATCATGATATTCAGATTTTAATTTATTGAAATTACAAGTAAGACTATTATGCTCATTTTTTAGCAATTTGTATTTTCTACTAATAGTTTTGCATTCATCAAATAAGTCATGGAAGGCATTTAATAATTCATCAAATGATAAATCTGCATCAATTAAATTGGTTACCTCCTCTCCGATGGCCATTAGGGCATAGTGAGCAACTTGCTCGGTATTGGACTCCTCTTCTTCGGACGCGCTTGAGTCATCCTACGTTGCTTTGAGCGCCTTCTTCTTTGGTGTTCTTTTCTTGACTTGGGGACATTCACTTTTGTAGTGTCCCAGTTTCTTGCATTCGTAGCAAATAACTTGGTCCTTCTTGGGTTCAAATTTATTTTTTGTGTCATTTTTAAACTTGTTTCTTTTAATGAATTTTTTAAATCTTCTTGTTAGAAGTGCCAAGTCATCGTCAAAGTCCTCATCACTTGAGTTCTCTCTCAAGTGGTCTTCTTGAGTTCTAAGTGCTATATCCTTCCTGTTCTTTGGAAGGATGTCTTCTTGCTCTTCATGAGCTTGCAAGTCATTTCGTAGGTCATTAATGATCCGATTAATTCTTCAAGAGGGAAATTGTTTAGATCTTTAGCCTCTTGAATAGCAGTGACTTTAGGGTCCCAACTCTTAGGAAGGGATCTTAGAATCTTATTTACGAGCTCAAAATCCGAAAAACTTTTGCCGAGTCCTTTTAGACCATTGACGACATCCGTGAAACGGGTGTACATATCGCCAATAGTCTCGCTCGGTTTAATTCGGAAAAGTTCAAAAGAATATATCAAAAGATTGATTTTTGACTCTTTCACTCTACTTGTGCCTTCGTGAGTCACTTCGAGTGTATGCCAAATATCAAATGCGGTTTCACAAACCGAAACATGATTGAACTCATTTTTATCAAGCACACAAAATAAGGCATTCATAGCCTTTGCATTAAGAGCAAAAGTCTTCTTCTCCAATTCATTCCAATCGATCATTGGAAGAGAAGACTTTGAAAATCCATTTTCAACAAGATTCCAAAGTTCAAAATCCATTGAAATAAGGAAGATCCTCATTCGGGTCTTCCAATAGGTATAGTCCATCCCATTGAACATGGGTAGATGTGTAATAGAGTGGCCCTCTTGATTTCCGACGTAGCCATCTCTCTTGGGTTTTAATCCGATTGAGAGTTAACCCCGCTCTGATACCAATTATTAGGATCAAGAGCACTAAGGGGGGGGGGGGTGGTGAATTAGTGCAGCGGAAAACTTTTGACGATTAAAACGACGTTCGTACGATAAGAACGATTTCGGTATGAAAGTCGATTCGGAAATTGCTTTAACTTAAGATCAAGCAAAGTGCAGTTAAAGTAAAGCTATGGAAGTAATTGCAGTTAAGATAGAGAACAAAATGTAAATGCAAACCGAGATTTAGAGTGGTTCGGTCAATCTTGACCTACATCCACTTTTGGCTTCCTCCTCCGATGAGGTCACCGACGTCCACTAGAGGCCTTCCTTCAATAGGCGAAGGCCAACCACCCTTTTACAGTTTCACTCCTTTTGACAGGCTTAGGAGACAACCCTTACAGATTTTTCACTCCTCTCTTGAATGATCAAAACTTTGAAGAAAAGAGGGAGAAGAACTTCTAGCCTTTACAACACTTTTAAGCTCTCAAAATCTCAGAATAAATGCTAAGTTTCGGTGTCCTTTCATGCATGAACGGTGGGGTTTATACGCCTTCAAATGATTTGAATTTGGAGCTAAAAATTTCATAATCCATGTTTTCGGGGTCCTGGCTGTACTACACGCCCTAAATGGGCGTTACTAACTGCCTGCAGCTCGGACCGAGCTCGGGCGGTACCACCGCCTGATGGGCCATGCTACCGGCCCAGTCTCACTCGGAGACTAACCCATGCGGTGCCAACCGCCTGCCAGGGGCGGTGCTACTGCCCACACATTTTAGACATGGAGCTAAACTATCATGATATTCAGATTTTAATTTATTGAAATTACAAGTAAGACTATTATGCTCATTTTTAGCAATTTGTATTTTCTACTAATAGTTTTGCATTCATCAAATAAAAGTCAGGGAAGGCATTTAATAATCATCAAATGATAAATCGCATCAATTAAATTGGTTACCTCCTCTCCGATGGCCATTAGGGCATAGTGAGCAACTTGCTCGTATTGGACTCCTCTTCTTCGGACGCGCTTGAGTCATCCTACGTTGCTTTGAGCGCCTTCTTCTTTGGTGTTCTTTTCTTGACTTGGGGACATTCACTTTTGTAGTGTCCCAGTTTCTTGCATTCGTAGCAAATAACTTGGTCCTTCTTGGGTTCAAATTTATTTTTTGTGTCATTTTTAAACTTGTTTCTTTTAATGAATTTTTTAAATCTTCTTGTTAGAAGTGCCAAGTCATCGTCAAAGTCCTCATCACTTGAGTTCTCTCTCAAGTGGTCTTCTTGAGTTCTAAGTGCTATATCCTTCCTGTTCTTTGGAAGGATGTCTTCTTGCTCTTCATGAGCTTTGCAAGTCATTTCGTAGGTCATTAATGATCCGATTAATTCTTCAAGAGGGAAATTGTTTAGATCTTTAGCCTCTTGAATAGCAGTGACTTTAGGGTCCCAACTCTTAGGAAGGGATCTTAGAATCTTATTTACGAGCTCAAAATCCGAAAAACTTTTGCCGAGTCCTTTTAGACCATTGACGACATCCGTGAAACGGGTGTACATATCGCCAATAGTCTCGCTCGGTTTAATTCGGAAAAGTTCAAAGAATATATCAAAAGATTGATTTTTGACTCTTTCACTCTACTTGTGCCTTCGTGAGTCACTTCGAGTGTATGCCAAATATCAAATGCGGTTTCACAAACCGAAACATGATTGAACTCATTTTTATCAAGCACACAAAATAAGGCATTCATAGCCTTTGCATTAAGAGCAAAAGTCTTCTTCTCCAATTCATTCCAATCGATCATTGGAAGAGAAGACTTTGAAAATCCATTTTCAACAAGATTCCAAAGTTCAAAATCCATTGAAATAAGGAAGATCCTCATTCGGGTCTTCCAATAGGTATAGTCCATCCCATTGAACATGGGTAGATGTGTAATAGAGTGGCCCTCTTGATTTCCGACGTAAGCCATCTCTCTTGGGTTTTAATCCGATTGAGAGTTAACCCCGCTCTGATACCAATTATTAGGATCAAGAGCACTAAGGGGGGGGGGGTGGTGAATTAGTGCAGCGGAAAACTTTTGACGATTAAAACGACGTTCGTACGATAAGAACGATTTCGGTATGAAAGTCGATTCGGAAATTGCTTTAACTTAAGATCAAGCAAAGTGCAGTTAAAGTAAAGCTATGGAAGTAATTGCAGTTAAGATAGAGAACAAAATGTAAATGCAAACCGAGATTTAGAGTGGTTCGGTCAATCTTGACCTACATCCACTTTTGGCTTCCTCCTCCGATGAGGTCACCGACGTCCACTAGAGGCCTTCCTTCAATAGGCGAAGGCCAACCACCCTTTTACAGTTTCACTCCTTTTGACAGGCTTAGGAGACAACCCTTACAGATTTTTCACTCCTCTCTTGAATGATCAAAACTTTGAAGAAAAGAGGGAGAAGAACTTCTAGCCTTTTACAACACTTTTAAGCTCTCAAAATCTCAGAATAAATGCTAAGTTTCGGTGTCCTTTCATGCATGAAAGGGTGGGGTTTATATAGGCCTTAAACTGATTTGAATTTGGAGCTCAAAAATGTCATATCCCATGTTTTCGGGGTCCTGGCGGTACTACCGCCATAAATGGGCGGTACTACTGCCTGACAGAGCTCGGAGACCGAGCTCGGGCGGTACCACCGCCTGTCAGGGGCAGTGCTACCGCCCAGTCTCACTCGGAGACTAAGCCCAGGCGGTGCCACCGCCTGACAGGGGCGGTGCTACTGCCCACACAGTCTCACTCGGAGACTGAGCCCAGGCGGTGCCACCGCCTGACAGTGGCGGTGCTACCGCCTAGTCTCACTCCGAGACTGAGCCTAGGCGGTGCCACCGCTTGACAGGGGCGGTGCCACCGCTTGACAGGGGCGGTGCCACCGCCTGACAGTGGCGGTGCTACCGCCTAGTCTCACTCCGAGACTAAGCCTAGGCGGTGCCACCGCTTGACAGGGGCGGTGCCACCGCCTGACAGGGGCGGTGCCACCGCCCAGCCTCACTCTGAGGCTCGGCAGCTGGGCGGTGCCACCGCCGGCCAGGGAATTTGGGTCCGAATGGGCTGATCCATTCGGCCCAATTTGGGTCTGTCAAGGGCCCAATTGCCCCAAGATTAAGTTAATGGGATCACCTCCCATTTCTAACTTAATCATCATGCTAACTACGATATTTTTCATGACATTTATTGCAACTTGCTCCGGTGCGTCAATCGCTTCTTTCGTCGAGCTTCCGGCGAACTTCCGGCGATCATCCGACGAACCCTCGGCGATGCTCCGGCGGACATCCGGCAAACTCCTGGACTTGCGACGATCCACTTGGCGAGTTCCGATGAGCTTCTTACAGCTCCTGGACTTCTCGGATTTGTTCCCGCAGAACCTCCGATGACTGTCCGGACTTCCGTCGAACTCTCGAACCCCCAACGTGATCATAGTCTTGACTTCGGCGCAACTCCTGCTGCATGTCTTACTTTCATCGTAGTTAATCCTGCACACTTATCTCAACATATGGATTAGATAACAAATGACAATTGACTTCATCATCAAAATCCGAGATTCAACATGAATGACCCTAGCCATAGATTTTGTTTGAGTGAGTACACATAGAATATTCCTCTCGTGATACCAAGAGTAGATGATCCTCTATTGATACTCAATTACCTTTGTAAGGTTGGCTATCATTCTTGAGAATTGATTGTACCAGATCCAGAACTTATAAACCTGTAAGTTTGGTGTCAAAGAATGGAGTACTCATATAAGGTATCTTTGGTGTCTCAAGTCTAAGGACTAGACACACAACTTGAACTACGAAATTGCTGTCTAACGTTAGGTATCATTAACCATCCAGCATTCCGTAAACGGATCAATCAGTGAACTCATTCTCCAATGAGCACCTGTATTGTATCTCTAATGTCCTCACATGAGTGACTATGAGACCAGCCACCTCCATTATATGGACAAGTATACAGTGCATCGATCTATCCGATTATCTTGATGTCCTTCTTAAGTAACCTATGATCAGGATAATTTAGGGTCTATATTTAAAGAGGAATCGATATTATTATCATGATATCATCATGATCTGATTTCCATTGCACAGATCCAAGGACATCACAATATATATCCAGATAATATATGAAAAATGCTAGTAATAATAAGCAAAGAGATCGTCGCAACATGTCACAAGTGTCATCACTCATGTGATTGGCTTGTAGGACACCTATAACTAATAGTTTTGATAGGTATGATTCACGACTAGCTTAGTATTGGGCCTAGAGGATTACAGACATATGGTAGGTGTTGCGACAAGTAAAGGTTTAGATATGAGATATCCGTCGTGCCATTGTCTTATTGGATATCCCATAAGCCCCTATATTATTAGATCCTTTGGGTGAGACCCAATAAGAATAAATAGTGATTATTGAATAGAGATCCATAATCCAAGAGGCTTGGATAGTTGGATACAAATTCAGTATCCAATAGGGCAGAATCCATTATAGTTAAGTTGACAAAGATCTCTACAAATATGAGAGAACCAAAGGGGCATAAACTAGATTCATTTTGGCTGCCACCTCCTATGCTCCTCCCTCCCTCTCCTCCTTAGCTGATAGCCCTCTTAGTGGTGCAAGAGGACAATAAGAAGGGGTCGACCATTCTTGATCTTTATTATGAGGTGGTGCGTGAAGATTATGAGGATTCACAATGCAAAAGGAGGAGCATTACTGCTTTATCTATTATATGGATCACCACTAGAGAGGAGGACATCTAACCTCCTTCATATAGACAGTTGGATCTATATTTTTTGGGGATATACGATCTCTCTCAAGTAAATTATCTCATACGTGTCATACGGTTTTTGGTTTTATGATTTTCGCGCACCAATCTTCACATGACGATCTGATATTAAATCTTTGGGAACCAATTTTGTTTTCCATTCTTCCGCTGTGCATGTGATGCCTCCCTAAGATTTCCCAACATATACTACTCCAACACTAGGCAATACTACTATCGTAACTTTTGATGCTACAATTCTGGACTCTAATGGTACTATCATTGCAAAATTTGAATTTTAAATGGTACTACCACCACTGCCATAGGTTGATAAGCACAAATAGTGCTTGTTGATTGACTTAGACGATACTACCGCTTCGACCTGATGGAACCATTGCTCAGACCTGCTTTAGACCACTAGTTTAGCATTCTAATAGGCCCAATTCAGCTAAGCTTCAATCTCAATGGCTTTTTTGATAAGTTGGTATTGTTTCGATCGAATACTAACTCAGATTATCCCAAAATGACCTTAATCAAGACTTTAACAAATTATCTATATATCTGACATATTTACGAAGCTTTCGATATGTTGAATGCTCTTCCGACATATCATTCAATATTTTAACACTTCGTCCAAACCTTCGACACATTGCCCTTTCTTTTGGCATATCACCCATTCTATCAGCATGTTGATTTTTTCACAACATCCAATATTTCAATGTAATATCCGGTTCTTTCAACATGATGTCTGAACTTATAGAACAAAGTCCAATCTTCAACACATCGACTCATCCTTTAACTCAATGTCTAATTTTTGGCATGATAATTTCTCAATGTAAGGTCCGACTCTCCTACTCGATAGTTGGTCATTCGGTTATCCAAGTCTATGATTGAAGTATTTCCTCTATTAACTATCTCAAAAATATATTAGTCTAATAAACTCATCAATTGATTTTATTATAAAAATCCAAGATTTAACACTTAGAAGTATCAACTCTAGAAGGATAGAAGAAAATTCCTCGTCACTCGAGATCGAATTTGTTCGATGGAAAACTTAACATCCATTCATCAAGCAAAGAGAATAGTGAATACTTATCAAAATCTCATGGCCCTTTTTTCGATATGCAAAGAACTAAATTATTCCTCCAATATGATAAAAGAGGAGGAGAAATCAAATGGGGCAATAGTAACCTTAAAGCCCCAAAAAGTCTAAAAAAATCCTCGGGTCAATGGTGATCGACAATAAGGAAAACTCCATCAATACGACATGTGTATATGACATGGTCGAGCATCGCAATGCCGACCACATCGATGGACTAAAGGAAAATCTCAAATTTACAGATGGAGAGAGAAGAAACCACATAGCAAGATTCAACGGGATGTTAATATCCCAATTAGGGAAACCGTGAACAAGGACGATCTCAACAACTTTCAACCAAATTGGCCAAGCACTATTGAAATGCCTCTTGAAGTCTTAAAGCCCTATTTAGCCAAGCGTATATTACAACAACCCACTTATCTCAATCCAAGATTTAATATGACTCGAATTAGGGTTGCCCTTACCCAAATAGGGGCATCTACTAAGCAATGAGGTGTAGTTGTCCTATAAGAAAAGTAGTAGATGTGTGTGCCCTATAAGGAAAGACCTACAAGATAAATCCCAATTGCTATATCCCACAAGAAAAGTTAAATTTTAAGGACTTAAGGCACCCCTCTCCCTATAAAACAAGAGGTGTGCTTCTATATAAAGGAAACCAAGAAGCCCCAACAGGAGTTCAGTCAGCCCTAGCTATTTCAATCTCATAATAGAAAAGAAAAGAAAGGAGAAGAGAGAAGGGAAGAATTTTGCATGGTGCAACCCATCTTTCCGAATGTAGCCTTTTTCTTTAAGTTCTAACAGCCAAAACCCCACATCAAAGCTTTGTTCAACTACTACAAGAAATTCCAAAAACATGTTATTCAAGCTTTAGGAGGAGATTCCAATAGCAAGAGAGATGGAGAAAACCAAAACAGATAGCAATACGAAAACAACAAAGAGCACCCAACTGTTGTCTAAAGACAACATGCTTTCTTACGCATTTATAAGCTTTCTATTATGCCTTTATTTTGTTATTTTAAGTATTATAGTTATCACTTTGATTTAAAAACAAATTTTTTTTTTAAATTTTATGCCTGATTTTTTTTACATAGTTCTTTCCTTCATTGAAACTTTCATATGAAAGATGATATTGAGTCGACGAATTGTTGAATCCTAACCACATATGGATCAGTATACGATCATCAAATGAGATATTATGTATATATCTTTAAATACACATAGTAGAGGATCTTGAAGCGGGCACATATCTCCATCCTATGAATTCTTATCTTTCTCTTTTCTAAAAGGGGATATGTGACATTCATATAAGGGTGAATGCTCATCCCCGGATTCTTATCCACCACTATTATAGAAAGAGACATATGACACCCATCCAGGGAGATTTATTTTTATAAAAATATTATAGACACCATGTGATGCTTAAGCAAAGAGAAAGTCCTTAAGGGCATTATAACAACATTAACACTATCACAACAACACAACTAATCATCGTCAATATAGCTCATGTTGATAACCACTTATCACATCTTCTACCATGTCATCTAATCGATCACTATTTCATCATTCAAGGACAAAAACATTATATCCTTTTCAGTTATGTAAAGAGTTGTTTATAGGAGAAATGTTTTCTCTCAAGGCTTAAGTGATATATGATTAAAATTGATCCAATATCTTAATTGTATGATTTGTTTAGGATTAACTCTTGACATATTTCTTTTTTATCCTTCCACTCAAAAGTGAACTTTATAATCTTTCTTATTTTTCTTTACTTAGTTATTTTATACTTACTTGTCTAGTTTATTAAATTATTATCTAAACTAATCGAAAAGTAAATTAAATCACAGATGAAAGATGAATTAGCATCTTCATTGTCACCTCCCATCTTTCTCAATTTCTTTCAACTTAATCACTTCTTATTATAATTTTATTCTTTTTATTGATCAGTGGAACACTTAAAAATTTGATAAGTAGATGACTGATAAGGGCTTCTTATGGTAATACATATAACTTGGATATCCTGCTGGCAGCGTGCAATAAATAAAGAGACTTATTATACTATATATCAAGCATGATATATTAGTTTTCGAGAAAATAAAAATACCATTTGTGAATATTAATGAGCAACCAAAAGGATTGATTCGTGGTCAGAGTATGATATTTCACAAAGTTTGATATTTTTATTAGTCAACTAATATTATCGATATAGTCTCGCTCACTTTGAAATATGTGATCAAGACATAATATTTCATTACGTTTGTTCTTATAATCTATCGAGTATTATTGATATAGTTTTGTTGGCTTTGAGATTCGTGATCTAAGTGAAGAGATTACTATTTACAATCTCTTATTTATTATTTTATTTAATTTTTTTTTATTATTTTAAACTATCTTTTATTCTCTTTTTTTTTCTCCTCTTCTTTTTCATCTTTCCTTTTCTTTTCTTATTTCTCCTCAAAGGATAGTGTCGAGGCTAACGATGGATGACAGAAAACATAATAACATCAGTATAAATAATAACATAATAACACCAGTATTTATTTTTTAAAAGAATTATAAATAATAAAAATTGTTAATAATAAATGAGAGCTTCTCAGAATAATAACACCAGTATTATGACCATCCATTGCTCGCAGCAAAGGGTCAAACGGCAGTCACGTCGGTCCTCGCCCGTTCTCCCTCGACCTGCGCACCGCCACACCTACCCTTCACCACCGCCTCGCTGTCGCTCGCTGCACATCTCATTTTGCTTCGAGCACCGAGCCGCTTCGCTTCGGAGGAGACAGGGTAGACACGGAGCTTACAGCCACTGCGACGGGTTCCTTTCTCTCTTCTCATCTTTCCTTCTTTTCCGACACACACAGAAGATAAAAGAGAAAGGGGACCAGACATGTGAGAAGCTAAAGTACGTGAGATGGAGATCTCGTCTCTTCCACTTCACCTTTGCTTTTCCCTCTGTGGTCGTCATCCACGTCCAACTTTGGGGAAGTCAGAGAATATTATTGCCCACTGGATTGCAACTTAAAGGTGGCACCTTCCACGAGGCTGCCTCCGGGAACCCATAGCATGCATCCCATATCTCTCTCTCTCTCTCTCTCTCTCTCTCGCTGTGTGACTCTCCGGCCCTGTGAAATTGAACGTGTTGATTTCTCTGCCGGTTGAAATTGAATAAGGTTCTAACTCAGTCTCAACATGTTTTACTTCATGTTGTAATTGTGAGATACATCAGGATTTAAACTAATCCGGATCCAACGTTTCAGCTAGTCATAAATCTGATGTTAAAAGTGCTGATAGATTCCATCTATAGGTGTTTTTGCAAAAGCTGTATCAGGATATACCTAATAAAATTCCTCTCATATTTAAATTAGTAAAATCATAATATTCGAAAGAAAAAAAAATAATTTGACATTGACAGATGGTATAATGGATGTACTTAAGATTTTTTATAATAAATTTAATTAATCATCAAAATATAAGTAAGAAGTTAATCCATGAAATAATTATATAAAATCATCGATTATTATTCAATTATATAAATATTCATCGAATCATCGATAATTACGAATTAACCTATGTTGACATCAAAAACCCATTATTATAACGTGCCGAGATGAGTGAACATTCATTCAATAAGCGTCATTATAGGATAGGTTATGCAACTAACATGTCGGGCCCATAAGGCTCAGTGGAACCTAACAAATTGTCGGGTTGTGTAGGTGTTAATTCCATTATTGTTGACAATCACCTGAGTTGTTGGACAATTTAATTGCCAAAGTCTTTTGGTTCTGTTATTTTAAATATTGTACGTGTAAAATAAGTATGGTAAATGATCATACGTTTGCTATCCAGAAATAGCTTGTGAACTGACAGACTTTGTATTTTGATGTGACTATTTAATTGCATAAGGGTGACCAGAATTGTGCCAACCTGACTAACTTTTATTGCCAAGGGATAAGTTTCTCAAACGAAGTCAATATTTTCCATCAAAAACTTGATTTTTGGGGCCCTTACCATATTAAAGACTTTGAATCCTAAGGAAGATGAAGATGATCATGCCAATGGGCAAGTCACCAGTGTCATTAATTGACGAGAATTATGTTTCATTCATGTGTTATTGCTTACGTATATGTATATAAATAAATACATTTTGAGGCCATATAGAAATATACGAAAAAAGCACTTAAAAGAATTCCAACGCAGGCCTCTTTCCGCTCACCTACTGTTCCTAACGCCACGTCATCCTCTGTTTCTTCAACGGCCCCCGACCCATTCACCGTTTCCTTACCGCCACCTCGGTGACTCTACCCCGACACAATCTTACTCCTCCATTACCTTTACTTACACGCAGCGCGTCGTCGCCTTTGACTCCCGTTCTCCGCCTCCGTTCGCCTCTCCTCTATCTCCTCCCATCGATTACCCCGGTGGCAGTCTCCTGACCAACTTCCTCCTCTCACAACCGCGGCGTCCGTACCGTCCCGCTCCGCCCCCGCGGTCGAAACACCGCCGTCTTTTGCTCCCAATTAAAACCCGCCGTCCCTTGTGTGAGAGAAATCGTCTTCTCCTCTCGATCTCATATCGTTTCGGGAGAAGTAAATCTTAGGGTTTGGAGAAGAGTCGTTCTTTTTGCGCGTGGAGATCGATGAGAGTTCGGCGGGGGATCCGCCATGGATGACGGCTGGAGGTCCCGGAGGATCGGGTTCAGCGGCGGCGCGGCGACCGCACTCACATGGAATGGCAGATCTCATTGGTACTGGAAGCGCTGACCGGGACATCGACAAGGTAACGGGCTTTGTTCTTTCTCACAGATTCTTCTTCTCATCAGATTATTGGATCTATTTTTCATGTTCGATGGTTTCTGTGGCTCAAAGTAGTTTTTTCTTTTGTTTGCTTTCCCATGTTGAATTTTGTGGGTGGGGTGAAGAGATTACAGGCTATGAAGATAGTTGTGTTTGTTTCTCTTACCAACTCACGAATTTTTTTGTCGATGTCCATGGATCTTCTTCTTGTATAAATGCTATTTTGCAGTAAGTGAAGAATTGGGGATGTTAATGGGAGTGTCTGAGGATTTCTGATTACAGGAATAGGTAGAAAGAGATAGCTTCAGTCTTTCTTCATCAGAAAAGGTTCCGAGGAGGGAGCTGTACATATATTTTGTCAAGATGTTGTATAGCATAGATTAGGGCAGTTGTTGCGCAGAGTGCTGGAATTGACAGGAACCAGTTAGCATGGAAGAATGTGTGAAAATAGAGAATAGGAAGGATGTTGGTTCATTGTTGAATGTTGAAAGAAATTTGAAATGAATTTTATAGGTGTGACAGAAAAATGCAATGGCTTTCCTGTGAGAACCGGCAAGGTAGGACCACTGCCTTCCAACTTTGACTGGGTGCTAATATAGTTAAATTGACCTTTACTTTCTAATAAAAATAATCACCAATAGATTCACATCAGAAAGCAGTGACCTTCTGATAAAATCTGAGAATGGGTTATTAAATTATGTAGCCCTATCTAATTAGATAAGATAAATTATAGATATAATTGAATTCTAATCATTGTTATCGATCAAACAAAAGGAAGTCAAATTATGGTATGATTCCTTAGGAGATGACCTTGATGAGAGGGACTCTCCTGATTACCATTCTAGACCCTCTGCTCTCGCTTATAAAAGGACATGACCTCTTAAGGATGAAACATTAGATATTAAGATTACATATCTATTCTCAATATCTCTTAGTCCCTATTTCATTGCCCATGGCGGTCCTGTAAAGGATAGGAAGAGAACATAAGGAGAGTCTAGCTCTTCTTGCATATCAGCATTATTGTAGCTTTTGGATCCAACGATGGTTCGTTTGCAAATCAGATAAAGGTTTTCCGAATGAGATTGAAATGTACATAATCTCGATCTTGATCTATCGTTATTTGATTTGGATTCTAACATTAAAGTTTTTCGCATAACAGTAGTATAATTATAATTTTCATACTTATAATTGACATCAAAGCTATGTTTTGAAATCAAATACCTTAGATTGTAAAAGTATATCAGATCTGTTTTATATTTAGATTTATTTATTAGCACCATTCGTTTGCGAAAAGGTGTTGTTCGGTTTTGATTGTATGATGCTTGAACAATCCGTCTGTGTTGTTGATCTGCTTTCTTATCTCATCCGTCATGTTGCCTGCTTATGGGCGATGTGAGGTTCCTCGTGTTGGATCGATGGACTACCATCGACATCTTGCTGTTGGCAATAGTATTGTTGAGGGCGGCAGCCTTCGGTGGTCGCTGATCCACTCGTAATCAACAGTTGCATACAGGTGCTACTATATGCAGCGAAAGCGTAGTGGGGTGCGAAACCGACGGCGGTCACATACACGGTTGCCTATGTGCAGTAGCCTTGCGACGGTCGGCCTGCCTTGGTCGCAAGCAACTGTACACGTAGCAATGCCGCTGCTTGCGATAATGGTAGTTGTGTGATGGTTGCAACGTTGCCTTTAACCGACGATTGTAGTAGTGCCGTTGCCTATGACGGCTGTGGTGGCAACAACGCTGCCTTTGATTAGTGACAACAGCAATGCCATTGCGATGACATTTACTGGCCATAGCTAGTATCAATTAGATGCCAAAGGCCACAGTTTCTAGCGGTTGTGCGGTGGACTAGTGGGGTCGGTCGTTGCAATCCAGTAGACGATGGTTAGCGGTGCATGGCCACGGAGGTGTTTTATCGGTGAGGAACCCACGCGCAGTGAGCTTAGTCGCGCGTGGGCGCGATGGTGTGACCACTGGTGGGGTCGCAAGTTGGCCGCGTGAGGCTTGCTGCACATTACGATGGTCGTAGGCGACACATAGGCAATGGACGGTCACACACTACGACGGCTATATGCCTTATAAAGCAGCGGTTGAGAAGAAAAGAAAAGAAAAGAAAGAAAAAACTTATGATTTCACCATTAAAATTATAGTTTTGCCATTATGAATCCTTTTAATTCCAATCTATGTCCCCTTGACAATTTTGCCTTTTAGAAATCATATATTTCCATTATATATCCGAATCAAATTATAATTTTACCTTTAAGAAATTAAATATTTATGATTTGTGTCCTCAATTATAAAATTGACTAATTTGATTTATTTTAATCAAATGTTTTGATTGGATTTGATCCTGATTGTATTTTGGCTATTTGACTATATATAGATTCGATCAATCACGTTTTGATCGAATATAGAGAAAGTCAATTTTTGATCAATTTTTGACTTTGATCAACTTTAATTTTGATATGCTTAATGAGGCTAATATTTAGCCTAATTATGGGTCAATTGGTTTAATATATAGTTCCATACGAAATTTAAAAAAAGAAAAAAAATATAAATTATGGTTTTCTTTTATAGTTTTCTCATATGACATATCTAATATATGAAAATTCTTAAGTTGTTGACACTCTTGAGGTATACATAAATGAAGTCGAGAGACAATTAGCAAGAAAAATCAAAATTGTCAAATTTGACAAGGGTGGTGAATTTTATGGTAAATATGATGAGTTCGATCATAATTCTGGTCCTTTTACTAGTTTGATCAAAATCTTGGTCCTTTTACTAGATTCCTAAAAAAACAAGGTATTTGTACTCAATATGTCTTACCAGGTGTGCCACTATAAAATGACATTGCTTAGAGGTGAAATCATACTTTTATTGACATGATTATGAGCATGAAGAGTTATTCCTTTGTACTTGAGTCAATGTATGGTGAAGCTCTTAGGATAACTATGTATATCTTGAACATGGTTCTTAGTAAGTCAGTTCTATTAACTCCATTTGCGTTATGGACTAGTAGGAAACCCAATTTGAGATATTTACATATTTGAGATTGTCCTTCAGAGATAAGTATCTTCAATCGACATAAAAAGAAATTGGATTCAAGAATTATAGTTCTGGGTATTTTATTGGTTATATAGAAAAATCCAAGGGTTACAAATTTTATTGTTTTAATCATAGTACAAAGATAGTAAAATATGGTAATACAAGATTACTAAAAAATGACGAAATCAGTAGTTGTGAAAAATCTCAAAAGATTAATTTTGATATAGAGGAGATACAGGTTGATACTCTTTTATTATTTTCTATTCAAGAGATTATTGTTCGTCAAATCGCTAAACGGATTGATGATGGTGAACAACAAAATAATATTGATGAACTCCCATATGATGTTGATGTTATCGCTAATGATCCTATTAAACAATCATAACTGATAATTTTGATAAGATCTTAAAAGAAAAGGAGACTTGCCATTTATGATGATTATGTAATATATCTACAAAAGTACGATTATGAAATAAGAATCAAAAGACCCTTATCGTTTTCAAAAACCATGAAAAGCAACGATTTAGAAAAGTGGTATGATGCAATGAAAACAGAGTTAAAATCAAGATGTTTGAGAACTCGTTAAAATGCCCAATAACTGTAAAAGTGTCGATTGCAAATGGGTCTTTAAGACAAAACATAACTCAAGGGGCAATATTGGACTATATAAAGCTAGACTTGTGGCTAAAGGTTTTTCTTAGAAAAAAGGTATCGACTATAATGAGACTTTTTCTTTAGTTTCTAAAAAGGACTTGCTTAGGATTGTTATGGCATTAATAGCTTATTATAAACTTATGTTACATCAGATGGATGTACAAAAAACATTTCTGAATAAGGATTTAAATGAGGAAATCTACATAGAATAATTTGAAGGATTCGTAGAAAAGGGAAAGAAAAGTTGGGCTTGTAAATTTAAGAAATCTATTTATGACCTTAAATAAGCTTTCATATAATAATATATAAAGTTTCATGATACTATTACTTCTTTTGAATTTAAGAAAAATGCTATTGATCAGTGTATATATTTGAAAGTTAGTGAGAGCAAGTTTATTATATTGGTCTTATATATAAATAATATTTTGTTTGCCAGTAGTGATCTTGGTTTACTGTATAAAACCAAGATGTTTCTTACCAAGAATTTTAAGATGGCTGATATGAATGAGCTAGCTTATGTTATTGGCATTAAGATATTCAGAAATAGATATCAAGGATTGCTAGGATTATCTTAGAAATGATATATAGATCGAGTCTTGGAGAGATTTAGTATACAACTTTGTTCAGCTAATAATATACCTATTACTAAAGATAGAAGATTTAGTCAAAGCAGTGTCTTAAAAATGACTTAAAAAGGAATCAAATGAAGGATATTCCTTATGCATGCGTAGTTGAAAGTCTATTATATGCTCAAATTTGTATGAGACCAGATATTAGTTTTGTAGTTAGAATACTAGATAAATGCTAAAGCAACCTAGGAATGAAATATTGGAAAGCTGCAAAGATAGTGATGAGATATCTATAGGGGATGAAAGATTATATGCTTACATACAGGAGATCAGATTAGCTTGAAGTAATGGGATATTTAGATATTGATTTTACAAATTGCTTCGACAATAGGAAGTCTACTTTAGAATTTATATTCATATTAGCTGAAAAGGCAATTTCTTAGAAAAGTGCAAAGCAATCATTTATTCATTCATCAACAATGGAAGCTGAATTTATGGCATGCTTTGAGACCACAAATCAAGTTCTATGGTTGTACAATTTCATATCATGATTTGATGTGATCGATTTAATTGTTAGGCCGTTGAGGATATTTTGTGATAATACAATAACAGTTTGTGATAATTCAATTGTTTATAATTGATGTGACCGATTCAATTGTTAGGCCATTAAGAATGATAAGTACTCTACTACTTCTAAGCATATCGAGATAAAACTCTTGGTGGTTCGAGAAAGAGTCTAGAAACAAGTGTCAATTGTAAACCTAAGCACTACCTTGATGACCGCTAATTCATTTACTAAAGCTTTACGGTCTAAAGTATTTAAAAAATATGTTCTTAGAATGGGGCTTATGAGTAAACCATAAATTATTTATATTTTATGTTATGTTTAATTAAAATTATTTATTTTTGCTATCTTATTTATATTTATGTTTATGCATATTATAATTGAATATGATCAAGGTTCGCCTTATCGGTCTATACCAGTGTGTCAACCAATCGTCGGTACGATACGTACCGAGTCATATCGACGTATTATAAGTTGGTACAGTGGGGCATATTGATGGCATAAAAAAATAATCGAAAATAGCTAAAAAATTTCTAAAAATAAAAAAAAGTTAGATTAAGGTTTTTAAGTTAGAAATAAATATAAATTTAGTATAATTTTAGCAAAAATAATCTAAATTAAGAAAGAATAGTGACATATATTTTTTGGGCTTTGAGGAGTAGCCTTATGGTATGTTCTAGACCATCCTTTTATTAATATTGAATTATCTACAAAGAAATGATTTGAATTGCTAAGTTATTTTTTAAATAATTTAAACTTTAAGATTCAAATGAATCAAGTAATCAATTGATGGATATACTTGGTTCTACCACCAAAAAGAACAATAGGACTCCACGAGCGGTGGATTGGGGTCCTCAATCCTATATATCTATATATCAATTTGATATATTTGTAGGACCCAATC
The DNA here is from genome assembly GCA_004837865.1 of Musa balbisiana. Taxonomy (NCBI): domain Eukaryota; kingdom Viridiplantae; phylum Streptophyta; class Magnoliopsida; order Zingiberales; family Musaceae; genus Musa; species Musa balbisiana. The sequence continues at coordinate 25,572,299 of CM017188.1, read as the reverse complement.
CTGAAATTGATCCCACGACATAGTATACTGATATACTGTATGTTATTGGTGCATCAATGTGGTGATGGTTATAGTCTGATCGTTTGAGGTGGCTTTCGAGGCAAGGATGATTATAACATGTATTGGTGTAGAGTATAGAAAATATCAGAACTTCTACTCTCGCCATTGATCTACTGCTCCATATAATAAGATCGATCATCGTACTATTGCTAAGAGAAGATGATCATAACTGTACTATTATTAGTCGTAAGATTCTCCATAATACAACGGCTATGAATACGATAAGCTTCACTCTGTGTCTACGTCATAGGCTCTATCGCATTTGGTCAAAATCATTCCCTACCTTCCTATTTCCCTTTCATGTATAAACTTGATTAGTATCTCGTCGAGTTCCATGATTTGAATCTTGGGTGACATGTATAAAATACTACTCATTGGTCCATGCTGTCACAGACTTAGCTGGTTTTGCCTAAGTCGTGCGGCACCCTTGCGTGTCCGTCCGCAAAAGTCAGCCTCCCCGAAACCTCCCATGGTCCCTTAGGACCTACAAAAGAGAAAACGGGTTAGAGAAAACGCCTCACTCGGGATCCACAAGCAATCATCTCCGGAAACACTTCTTAGACAATGCAAATTACAAACAAACTTTACAAGCTCTGAACAGTTGCACAACAAAGGGGTAAAATGGTCCACTACAGACCGAATCTAAAATGGGACTATTAAGCTTTCGGTCGTCCCTCTACATGCTGTTCAAAGTATGAACATACCAAAAGACACGGACATACATAAGCATTACATCAAACATCCTATTTTGAAGTTTGTCCATGACATTCTCCCCCACTTATTCCTTCGACGTCCTCGTCGAAGCCATTGCCGACACTGCAACTCCTCGCCTTTACTGAGTCTTCAATCTTCTATGCCAGCTGCAATGCGCCCCTTGGCTCATAGCTGCTCTCCGCTGTTGTTTTTGAGTAGTCGAACCTTTGATCCACCATACTGCTTCAACTCGCCAATGACTCTGACTTTAGTGTGGGGTTGGCTGAGTTGTGTTGATCCCTGTTGGTTCCTGTGGATCCTCCAGATGAAGAAAAAGACCATCCTTATTATGCGCCAGTCTCTCAAATGCCTCATGATGCTTGAATTGGGTGGATGCTTGTTGGAGCTTTAACGAGCATCGCCTCACAAACTTTTGAAGTTTTTGGGTCCTTCCTCCACAAAATTTGTTCATCGACTCTTCTTTCACTTAGTTGTCATTTCCAAGTAGATTCGCATCACTTCCGCTTTCGATTGGCATTCTGTTAGGAAATGAAGCAGATAATCTACTCTCAATAGCACTGATCACCATTGGTGAGGATTTGACAACTATTGTCTTCTAATATCTTCGAAGGGTCTTTGAACCTGTGCAGAGCTCCTCTGCTGGATAGGTAAGATAATTGGGGTACTCGATTTTGCCCATTCTCTTAAGAGTTGAGAAGGCAATGGTTACTTGACTTCGCCCGCCTCCTCAAGGGTTGTACTCCATGCATCGAGCTGGTTACTGGTTTTCGCCTGCTCTTTGCTCACACTTCTGAAGCACTCGAAGTGTTTGCACTCCTTGCATTGAGTTAGCTACTGTGATTCACCTTCTCAATGCCATTGAACTTCTGGAATGTAGGAAGTTTTCACCCCAACTTGGAATAAATCTCTAATAGTTTTGGTCACCTTTGGGATTGTACCGTCTTCTTCATCAACCCTGCCGCCTACTCCACTGAGTAGCAAAGGTATAGCACCACGTACTGCCTGCTTCGTTCCTTGGTCGTGCACTCTTGCACGACCCGAAGTCCTTCATTTTCGGCTATCTTGATGAGAAGCTCGTTGACACCGGTCTTATGAAGTCCCTTGGCCTCTGCCCTTCAGCCTTGTCTTGGTACTTGGAGTTTGCCTCTGCATGCTCCACCTTCTCGGCCCCATTCACGACCAAGCACTCTCCCCCCATGAGAGCCAGGGATCGATGACTCCACAGAAGTCCCACCTCTGTGGTACCATGGTGCTGCCATGCCCATGGCTCTACTATCCGTCGCCTCACATCTGCATCCCTTTCTTCACGATCGGTAGATATGTCTCTGTGGCACTCCTCCGAGTCCACCTCCATTCTAACCGATGCTTGATTTTGGGTAGCTAAGCCCCTCTGGACTCGTCGTCGCTTCCTCGCCCCTTTCGACCCCCTGCTTCAACACCTCTGTGTTCTCCAAGCAGATCCCTTTGGTCGATGGAAAGACAGACTACAACTCCCATGCATGGCCTCTACCATAACATTGTAGGGTTTACATCGATTCTGTTCTCCTTAGCTTCATTGGTAGCAACGTTCGCTTACTCGACCTTGTCCTCTGACTTGCCGGGCTCCCTTAAGCGAATATTGGCTCTGGAGTAGTCCAACTCTCTAGCTGCTTCGATCATACCTCTGCATGATCAAGTCCCTCTCATGGGACTCACTGGTACTTGCATTCGAACTTTTCCCTTGGTAGAACACAGCCCCCATATGCTGATGACCAAGGCTTTCATCCGATGCAAAATTCGATGCACGCACGGAAGACCCGCCTCTGCGGTACCATGGCCTTCACTCCTTGAATCCATAGCCCTTCTTACCGTCGTGTTGTTCACCGAAGTGGAGCTGCCAGTAGCTCCTGATCATACCTCGTATGATAAGTCCCTCACGGGACTTTACCCGTGTGTATCGCATCGCACGAACTGTTCCACCACGATCCGCTTGCACCATGTCGCCTAGCTCCTGATCATACCTCTGCATGATCAAGTCCCTCTCATGGGACTCACTGGTACTTGCATTCGAACTTTTCCCTTGGTAGAACACAGCCCCCATATGCTGATGACCAAGGCTTTCATCCGATGCAAAATTCGATGCACGCACGGAAGACCCGCCTCTGCGGTACCATGGCCTTCACTCCTTGAATCCATAGCCCTTCTTACCGTCGTGTTGTTCACCGAAGTGGAGCTGCCAGTAGCTCCTGATCATACCTCTGCATGATCAAGTCCCTCTCATGGGACTCACTGGTACTTGCATTCGAACTTTTCCCTTGGTAGAACACAGCCCCCATATGCTGATGACCAAGGCTTTCATCCGATGCAAAATTCGATGCACGCACGGAAGACCCGCCTCTGCGGTACCATGGCCTTCACTCCTTGAATCCATAGCCCTTCTTACCGTCGTGTTGTTCACCGAAGTGGAGCTGCCAGTAGCTCCTGATCATACCTCTGCATGATCAAGTCCCTCTCATGGGACTCACTGGTACTTGCATTCGAACTTTTCCCTTGGTAGAACACAGCCCCCATATGCTGATGACCAAGGCTTTCATCCGATGCAAAATTCGATGCACGCACGGAAGACCCGCCTCTGCGGTACCATGGCCTTCACTCCTTGAATCCATAGCCCTTCTTACCGTCGTGTTGTTCACCGAAGTGGAGCTGCCAGTAGCTCCTGATCATACCTCTGCATGATCAAGTCCCTCTCATGGGACTCACTGGTACTTGCATTCGAACTTTTCCCTTGGTAGAACACAGCCCCCATATGCTGATGACCAAGGCTTTCATCCGATGCAAAATTCGATGCACGCACGGAAGACCCGCCTCTGCGGTACCATGGCCTTCACTCCTTGAATCCATAGCCCTTCTTACCGTCGTGTTGTTCACCGAAGTGGAGCTGCCAGTAGCTCCTGATCATACCTCTGCATGATCAAGTCCCTCTCATGGGACTCACTGGTACTTGCCTTCATTTGTGTTGCTTTGGGTCGCTCCCCCCACTTGATCTCGCAATGCATCCACCGATGCATTCTCTCAAGCGAGATCATACGACGACTCCTTGCCGCTCGCTCGGTCCATTGAGCTTCGTGAAGTTGTTTTTGAGGTACTACTCCTCAACATGTGCAGTCTATTGCACGTGATTCTCCCTCTGGAGGGTCGGGATTTATCCCTCCTGGATATCCATCCCGTTGGAGCAACATCTCTTTTCGTTTTGGAGACCACCATCCCCTTGGACTACTCCGATTTGCTGAACAAACTGCGCATTGTTCTGCCTCCTGCAAACACACTTGCTAGATTGCGATTCCACGTCAATACAGCCCACTGCACCACTCAAGGCCTAGCAACATGCTGAACTCGCTGCACACTCAGCCTCCTACGGACGTATCCTTTACATGCCGAAGAGAAAGTTTCAATGCTCCATGATCGAGTTTCGGTCTCCTTGGGATGGTCACGAACATTCCGTCATCCGCATACAAGCCCTTGCATGAGTACCGAATTTTTCGAGTTAGCAATTCCCCTCACCTCTGTGAGCTTTGCACAACTCTTTCGGTCGCTGAGCAACTCATTCCACCTTGCATGATCTCATCCTTTACCAAGCGCCTCGCTTGCCTTGAGCACCATCAAGTATAGTTGCCAACGTTGAGCCATAGCTCAAACTCAACCATCCCAACCTTTGTGCGCTTCGCATTCTTCCCAACTTGCTCGTCCTCGTGGTGCCTCTCACGCGAAGAGCTGGCCATTCCTCTGAATGCCAATCTCAGATGCTCGCTCCGCTTAGCGACTCTATTTCCCTACATCGCCATGCTCGTTTTCCTCAAAACGATCGCGTGTGCTGGCTGCCCTCAATGCAGCCCCGCTAGGTCCCCCACGTTTGCATGCTAAGTGTTTTTATGAGTGCTTGTCCCGCTCTGATACCATCTGTCACAGACTTAGCTGGTTTTGCCTAAGTCGTGCGGCATCCTTGCGTGTCCGTTCGCAAAAGTCAGCCTCCCCGAAACCTCCAATGGTCCCTTAGGACCTACAAAAGAGAAAACGGGTTAGAGAAAACGCCTCACTCGGGATCCACAAGCAATCATCTCCGGAAACACTTCTTAGACAATGCAAATTACAAACAAACTTTACAAGCTCTGAACAGTTGCACAACAAAGGGGTAAAATGGTCCACTACAAACCGAATCTAAAATGGGACTATTAAGCCTTCGGCCGTCCCTCTACATGCTGTTCAAAGTATGAACATACCAAAAGACACGGACATACATAAGCATTACATCAAACATCCTATTTTGAAGTTTGTCCGTGACAATGCACCACCCTCAAATTGTGGAGACGAGACTATCTACTCCTTGGCGTCGCCGCCATCATCGGTCGAGGCACTGTTGTCTACGTCGCTACTATGTCTTCGGACCGAGCAGGTTGTTGAATGTGATCGAGAAGGTGTCTCGTCACCTGACTTGATTTTTTCCAATAGTGTGACCGATGCTACTGCCTTCTCCTTTGTCTTTACCTTTGCACGCTAGCGGATGACTGTGACGATTGAGTATCTCTAATTCCTCTTTATTAGAGTGTTGTTCCTCTTAATTCTCCTAAATTTGATCCAATCCATAAATCACAGTTTTGTTGAGTTTAAGAGAGTGAAAATGTGAGAATGAGAGAGAGAGATATGAGTGAGAAAGAGTATAAGGGAATTGAAGAGTTTGAGTGACATGAGTTGAAAGAGGGGGGGAGACCCTTTCCTCTAGTTCAAACGGTTAAATAGACTATTTGAAACAGGGCAATCTCAACCCTTGATTGGTAATGGTCGAAATCTGACCGTTACCAACTAGTAGAGGTCGGTAACGATCGGATTTCATCAATTACCAATTGGTACAGACCTTGTATCACACGATATGGGGTCATGTAACGTGTATTGCCCCGTATAGGGCAGTTCGCGTATCGGTCCCTTGTTGGATCGATACGTACTGCCTGTACCAAGAGATACACCTCGGTACAGTAAACCTTGAATGTGATAATAGGATTGTCTTGACAAGATAAATTATAGGGGTCATTATGTACTACATTAGGAGAGACTAACAATGTTGTGGTACTTAGAAGGGAGTATGATATTAATGACATACAATCGTTATGACTTACATTGGTAGTTGAATTTTAATATGGTATTATTGTACTTATTGGCTTGTCTTAAAATTCATGACCATGTATAAAATACTTTTCAAAATTTTCAAAATTCAATTAGATAAAATTATTTTTAAATAAACTTTTATTTTATTTATTTTAATTTTGAATTTCTTTTATATCTTACCAATTAATGGGCCAAGTGGGAGGATGTTATATTATGTGACCCTATCTAATTAGATAAGATATATTATATATCTGATTGGATTTTGATTACAGTTATTGGCTAATTAAAATAGAGTTCAATCATGGTAGCATTCCTTAGGAGATAACCTTGATGAGAGGGACTCTCCTAGTTACCATCTTAGACCCTCTGTTCTCACCTATAAAAAGACAAGACCTCTTAGGGATGAAACACTAGATATTGAGATTGCAAATCTACTCTTAATCTCCCTTAGTCCCTATTTCATCGCTTATAATGGTCCTATGAAGGATAGAAAGAGAGGAGAATGCGAGTCTAGTTCTCCTTGCATATTAACATCACTGTAGCTTTTGAATCCGATGACGATGCATTTGCAGATCAGATAAAGGTTTTATGAATGACATCGAAATGTACGTAATCTTGATCTTGATCTATCGTTATTTGATTTCGATTTTGGAATTAAAATTTTTCACATAACAGTAGCATTATTATAGTTTTTATGCTTACATGGGCATGTTAGGACCATTGCCTATCACCCGCCCTTGGTTATTGTTGTGGTGAATTAGCGTCGACTTTCTCATGCACATTTTATCAGTAGCTTGGCATATATACAAAATGGTGTCTTTCCTTCTAAAATTTTAAAATTAACGTGTCAGGACCACTGCTTATCAACTGGACTTTGCTACTCATATAGCTGAATTGGCCTTTTCCTTAAATACATTTGATCAATAATTTGAAAAGCCAAGCATACCACTTTCTCAAACAGTGCAATAGGCCATAACAAGGATATGCAGATGACATCTGTGATTCACAACTTCAAAAAGGGAGCTAATAATGCATGTCTTTCTATGGAGCAAGACATAACATCCATAACATGAAATTTTGATGTGGGAATACATTAGACACACTAAATTTTTATATCCACTTTTATTTGGTAGACATGAATATAGATGAGAAAAAGACAACATAGCCTGTATAATATACTTGTTTCATGAATTGGAAAAAATCAAGACGGTAAAGTTAGATACCAAAAGAAATCTTATATGGCTAATATCTTGCCTTGAATGATATAGAAAAACATATTGCTCAGCCAAATATGCTGTAGCAAAAATATGGATTTTCCTTGTATTTCAGTTAACATATAGAATGTAAAGAATATCAGCAAACAATTTTGAAAATAGCGAAGATAATACAAATCTAAACTATAAAATATAAATAAGGTGTTTTTGGAGATAAATTTCTCATGTTTCTACAAATGCTATGATAAATAAGTATAAAGGAGTTCGATCAGTTCATGATACAATGGACCAATGACAATACATTAAATTGGAAAAGAGAACAGGCTTTTGTGAAGGGAACATATGACAGGTCTAAGATTAGAGTTGAGAAGAACTAGAGAGACTCTGAAGGTTGCCTACTATAGGGCAACGGAGGGGAACCCCAGATGCATTCATTGATTGAAAATCTGGGGCTTCAAGAGGAGAGAAGAATGACATGGATGTAAGAGAAGAGGGCCTATACTCGATAGGTTTGGTTTCCTCTTGGACTTGGCAAGCAAGCAACTTTGATGTTAAATATTTGAACTTTTATACACATACAACATTACCTCACAAAAATTTGAAAATTAATTTAATTAATTTTTTAAATACATGCAAAAATTTAAAACATGTGGTTGTCATGAAGTCAAGTCATTGTAGACCTTACTTTTACTTTTTTTCTTTTATATTAAGGCTATTACACATTTTGATAATGGAGATTGTAAAAATAGAAATGATGATTGAAATTTCTCAAGTTGGTATTACAGAATAAATATCCATTGGAGGCCAAAAAAACCACAAAATATATGTCTTACCCATCCACTATGTCATATTTATACCATGTTAAGAAACTTGTGACCAGTATTATTGTTTTAATTGTTAAAGTTTGTCAATTTAATGTTAATTAGTGAAAAATATTGATCTAAGGGGTATAGGTAGCAAGACAATAGTTTGGTGTTGGGTTTAGAGGAAGATTGGAAATATGTTCCTTTGTTAATGGGACTCTCTTTTGGTGTCCAGTAAATACCATTCTTGATTTCATGTGTTAGTTAAGTTTCCTACTAGGTTTAAGTCATTTGGTAATATCACATGATTAATTTTATGACAAGAAAGAACTAAAGCTAACTAATTCATTTGGATAGCATGACAATATATTTAGTTCAAGTGATTTAAATAAAAAAAGACATATGAAGAAAGATTGTAAGAAAACTAAGTGTCATTTTTTACAGTTTGTTTCAATGTTTTGCACTAAAGAAATGGTTATCTGGTCTAACTTAATTTTACCAGGACAAAGACCGTGTCATAACATTGAGAAATGAATGCAAAGTGGATATACCTTGCAATTTAAGAGTAAGAACATAAAGAAAGTTTTGTACCTTAATGGCAAACACATGAAATGGAAGCCTAATATATAAACTTTGAGATGACTTTCTTTATGCATAAAGTGGAAAGGAAATAATATGAAGAAATAAGTAAAGGAGTAAGAACATGAACGGTGAACTGTACCTTTGTGGCAAATGCATGAAAAGAAGTTGAACAGATAAACTATAATATATATTATTTATGCATAAAGTAAAAGTAACTTTAATATAGTATAATAGCAAAAGAAGACAATTAAAAAAGAAAAAAGAGACTTCTTTGCAAAGCAAAAAAAAAGAAAATCTACTTTTGGCCTATGCAAATTGTTTGGAAGATAATGGGATAAGGTAGTAATGATTATGAATGACTCCATTGTAGCTTTTCAGTTCATATTTCTATTAAATCTTTGTAAAGTTGGTGGTTTTTTCCCTTTTAATACTTCAAAAAATATTCTCATAACATAATACTTGTACATATATATTTATGCATAGGTCAGCCTTCTCAAAATAATTTATGAAGTGAGTGTATATCATTATTAATTTTGAGTTCATCTATCTCATATCCTGGTTATATCTGTTTGGGGGACATAATTTAAGTGCTACTTCATTTGTGTCATATGCTGGTGATATCTGACAGGCCAATGTAAGTTTCTCATAATATTAATCTTGATCTGATATCCAATAGTTTGTTGTAGTTTCTTTTAGAAAAATAAAGTTATTAGATAACACATTTCTTCCTATCTTATATGCATCTCAGTCTCAACTAAACAAATAATGAAATATTATTTCATTTTGTTTATGTTAAATTTCAGATATGACATGTAACTGCTCGTTGTTTTAACTACTTTCTTTTTCTGCTTTGTAGATACTGGTTGCTTTAAAAAAGGGCACACAATTACTTAAATATGGTCGTAAAGGAAAGCCAAAGTTCTATCTATTCAGATTATCCAATGTGAGTCTGTTACAAGCATTTTTTTTCTGATTAATCAGCTTAAAATTTTATTGTATGATGGCTGGAAGATATCCTCATGAATATAATATGCTGGTCATATAACATTTCATTATTCGAATATTGAAATGCATGCTAATTTGCAAATTGTCATTATTAAACTTTCAAGTGAACATATGAGTTTATGATGTCTCTGAAAATTAGACTTAATTTTCAATTGGTGTCACAGGATGAATCAACATTAATTTGGTTTTCTACTAGTGGTGAGAGAACATTGAAGTTGGCCTCTGTTTCAAGGATTATTTCAGGACAAAGAACTGTGAGATCATCTTCATGTTTATTCTCTTTTTAATGTGAAGGGTTTAATTTATGCTGCTATGACAAAATTCCACGCTTTGTTGTTTTGTTTGCAATTCAATATGCAACCACTTTCCTCTAAATTGACTATATATCTTGTACCTACAGTCTGTTTTTCAGCGATATCCACGCCCAGATAAAGATTATCTGTCTTTTTCACTTATTTATAATGATGGAAAAAGGTCTCTTGATCTAGTAAGCACATCCGAAGTTTCTTCTAATATTTGTGTGTTCTTATCTTGTCATGATCTGTTTGTGCTGAATCTGATTCTTGTGTACAGATTTGCAAGGATAAGGTTGAAGTAGAAGTTTGGTTTTCTGGATTAAAGACATTAATTTCTGCTGGACAATATGGACGACCAAAAATAGATGGATGGAGTAATGGCCTCTATAATGATGTAAATTTTTTATGCTATTAGATCAATTTTCTGGTGTTTTCTCATGGGTACTTTTATGGTTAGCAAATAGTCTTTTAGTGAACATGCTATTATCTTGTAACATCACACAACCATTTAGAATTTTTTTTGTTATATAGTCTATATAGATTAATATGATACCTATTTTTTTTGTTAGAATTATCTAAGCATAAACTTAGTGTTTCTTTAATTAAGTTAAGTTGGCATTTCATGTAATTGCCTTATACTGGTTTCAAGGATTGCAATTTCATACCGAGTTACTATATTGGTTCCTGCCTGAACCGATACATACCAACTGATACCTATATACCAATATTGTACAACGATATGTACTAAAGAGAAAAAAGAAGAAGAGGAAGGAAGAATAGGAGGAGGAAGGGGGAAGGAGGAAGAATAGAAGGCAGTGGAGGAAAAGGAGGAAGGATGGGGAGAGGAAGGACGAAGAGGAGACGGTGGAGGAAAAGGAGGAGAAAGAGAAAGGAAGAAGGGGAGATGTTGGTAGGCAACACACAGAGGAAAACATAGTGGTAGGCTCTGTGAGAGATAGAAAAGGGCTCCGCATTCATGAGTCTTAATTGAAGGAGTTTTATTTTTTTTTTAATTAGATCAGATTGGGCCACCAAAATGGGGTGGTCTTCTTGGTTCGGGCTTGAACCTGTAAATACCAGCCGATACAATCCGAATCAATTGAAATTGACTTCCTTGACTCGTATAACATGAAAGTGACCAACTTGTATATTTTCTTTGTTGGTTTATCTGCTAATAGTTTGATGATATTTCCCTCTTCATGAAGTTTTCATGACAAATTTTAGCAAAATGTAACACATTAGCAAAGTCAGACTTGGAGGTGGTTGTGGGCCATCTCCATGCTCACTGGATCATTCCTTGTTTCACAACACCAGAGAAATGGAACAATATCTGTTAATAAAGCTTGGCTATAATCTGTCCTATATGTTATATAAAGGAGTAGTCTTGAAAGAATAATGCTAATAAATTCATTGTGTACAGTATCGCTTCTGTGTCAGATTTACACAAGGAATTTGCTTGTTTAGAAGCACATGAAGTATGAATCTGTACAAGAGTAAGTAGTTCCTTTATGCCTGAATACTTGTTATTCTAATTTCGATATTGAAGGTCATATTTGCACATATGTTCATGCAGAAGTCTGAAATTGCTTGTTTACCATGGTAAAACATGAAATTTCAATATTTTATATTCCTTGTCAAAAGATATATTTTATTCATGCTTGTTTTGGCAGTACATGTGCAGACTTGTTACATTATCACATGTATTCACCTGATAGGCGCATAAATCTAGAACCTAAGCTTCTGGGTGATACATTTGGAATTTTAAGTTTTCACATATGTAATATATGACACAACTAGTTTATCTATGACTTCATTAATGTTTCAGAAAACATTTTTTTTAAAAGCACCTAGAATTAACCATCCAATTCAGAATGTCATGTTTTATATCTGGAAGCTGTCAGCCTGAAGCGCGTTATCGCCTCTTCGATAGCGATGGTTGAAATATAGTATTTCTTGGTTTTTTTGAATTTGTATGTCCAGTTTGTAGGGTGGCTGATAATGGGAACATTATGACATGGTTCTACGTGATTGTAAATGAGAGCCTGTAGTCACTGCATGTTGGGATTATTTGTGTGTTCTTTCATGAGCAAAACTTTTCCCAATATATGATGATGACAATGTCATCTCCTCTGTTAATTTTATTCTGAAATTTAGTTCGGTGATCTATCTGACTATTTGTTTTTTAACAAATGAATATTTTCAATTAAAGATATAACATCATTCTTATGGTTTTCGGTCGCTTGCAAATTTCGTTTTTCAGGATGGCAGAGAATTTGCATCAGATAATATAAGCAATCATTCTATTGGTCCCACCTTAGATACTTCTGAGGGCAGACTAACTTCGTGTGGTTTGCAGAAAATCCAATCTTTTGAATATCCAGTATATTCTGAAAGATCAGATGTGTCAAATATGCACACAAAAGGAGCTTCTTCAGATGGAATTAGAATTAGCACTTCTAGTGTTCCTAGTACATCCAGTCATGGTTCTGCACCGGAGGACTTCGATGCTTCCAGTGATGTCTATGTTTGGGGTGAAGTAATCTCTGATATTTCTGCCAGAGTTAGTGCTGATAGGAATAGCAATCCTTCTAGTGCAAGGACAGATGTCCTCCTACCAAAATCCCTGGAGTCCAATTTAGTATTGGACATTCATCATGTGGCCTGTGGAGTGAGGCATGCTGCCCTTGTTACCAGACAGGGAGAAGTATTCACTTGGGGTGAAGAATCTGGCGGACGCCTTGGTCATGGAGTTGCTGCTGATACTGTTAACCCTCGCCTTGTGGAATCATTATCAGCTTCTAATGTTGATTTTGTTGCTTGTGGGGAGTTCCATACCTGCGCTGTTACCATGTCTGGTGAACTCTATACTTGGGGAGATGGCTCCTATAATGCTGGTCTTCTTGGTCATGGTACGGATGTGTGTCACTGGATGCCCAAAAGAGTGTCAGGAATACTGGAAGGTCTTCAAGTTTCTTATGTTTCTTGTGGTGTTTGGCATACAGCTTTAATTACTACAACAGGGCAGTTATTCTCATTCGGCGATGGAACATTTGGTGTCTTAGGCCATGGAAATCGAGAAAGCCTTTTACACCCCAGGGAAGTAGAATCACTTACGGGATTGAAGACAATGGCTGTCTCATGTGGGGTGTGGCATACTGCAGCGGTGGTAGAAGTTATCGTGACACAATCCAGTGCATCATCTGGAAAATTATTCACTTGGGGTGATGGAGACAAGCATCGCCTTGGCCATGGTGATAAAGAACCCCAGCTTGAGCCTACCTGTGTATCATCATTGATTGATTTCAATTTTCACAAATTGGCTTGTGGTCATAGTCTTACAGTTGGCCTAACCACTTCAGGACATGTTTTTACCATGGGAAGTACAGTATATGGTCAGCTTGGTAATCCCCATTCTGACGGAAGGCTTCCATGCATGGTAGAAGATAAGCTCCTTGGTGAATCTGTTGTAGAGGTTGCTTCTGGTTCATATCATGTTGCAGTCTTGACAGCCAGAGGTGAAGTTTACACATGGGGAAGAGGAGCAAATGGAAGACTGGGCCATGGAGATCTTGAAGATCGTAAAACACCTAAAATGGTTGAAGCTCTGAAGGACAGACATGTCAAACATATCTCCTGTGGCTCAAGCTTCACTGCTGCCATATGTCAGCATAAATGGGTATCAGGTACAGAGCAGTCCCAGTGCTCAGCTTGTAGACAGGCATTCGGATTCACTAGGAAAAAGCACAACTGTTACAATTGTGGGCTTGTACATTGCCATCAGTGCAGTTCAAGAAAGGCTCTGAGAGCAGCATTGTCTCCTAATCCTGGGAAACCATATCGTGTATGTGATACATGCTATGTGAAGTTGACTAATAGTTTTGACTCTGGTGGATTTATTAGCAAGAAAATTATGAAGCCCCGTATATCTGGTGAGAGCAAAGACAGGCTTGATAGATTGGATACAAGCTTATCCAAGGCTTTGCCATCTAGTACTTTAGATCTGGTCAACAATTTCGATAGTAAAGCATCCATAGAAGGGAAGAATTCTAACTCCTTGTCCGTGACTCAATCTCCTCAAGTTCCTTCAGTTTTACAGCTGAAAAGCATTGCTTTTAATGCTAGCACAGATGTGCATCAAGCAGTTCCTAGGCCAGCAGTTAAGTCTACAAATCGTTCTAGAGCTGTTTCACCTTTTTCAAGAAAGCCTAGTCCTCCACGCTCTACAACGCCAACTCCCACAATGGCAGGTCTTTCTTTCTCCAAAAGCTTCTCAGATAATCTGAAGAAAACCAATGATCTTCTGAATCAAGAACTTCTTAGGTTTCATTCTGAGGTATTCTGTCCCTCTTTAACTTAGTTAAACATCAGTTATCAGCAAAATTTCTTATGCATTATGATGCATATTGACTAGGTGGATAATCTAAGGCAACGCTGTGAGCGTCTAGAATTTCAGCTGGAGAAATCCGAAAAGAAAGCTCAAGAAGCCACAACACTTGCTATGGAGGAATCTGCGAAGTCCAAAGCCGCGAAAGAAGTTATAAAATCACTGACAGCACAGGTATTCTTTTTTGATGTTATGTTCATTTTTTGGTAAGACTTGAATGACTTTCAAAATGTATGCTCGGGAACATTGAGACATTGTCTTGCAGTCTATTCTTTAAATGTGCATGTGGCTGTGTGCTTTGTTCATCTTAGACTCGAATTTTTCTATGCTTGGAATTAAAACATTTTTTCTTGAGACAAACTAGTGAGCATGCTTTAGCATGTCTAGATTTCATAGCACTGGTTCTTCAAGATAAATGGTGTGGTAGGCTAGCAGCTGCTACTCATACTTCCATTTCTGGTGCCCAGTTTTTGTGCCTGTATAATAATGCCAGATTGAGCTTGACTAAACTGGATCCTGTAACATTATTTTTTTAATTTTCTAATGATCACATTCTGATGCACCAAAATATAGATTAAACAATTCTGCTCATCTCATAATATAATAATTACTTTCTTTCATGTAATGTGTTTCTTAGTTGGGTTCTTGGTTGTTGCTTTTTGTAAGAAAATTATGCCAAATGAGAATCTTTTTTTTTTTTGGTTGATAGTTGAAAGAAATGGCAAAGAGGCTTCCTCAAGGAGTATATGACACTGATCCAATAAAATTGATGCATCTGTCAAATGGTTCTACCGATTCACGTGCAATTCAGCAATCTGATTCAAGTTTTGGAAACCTTTCAAGCAATGGCACAAGTGATTGTCTGGATAGCAATGCACCAGGTTTCCATTCATCATCTAAAGATGAATTATCAGAGCAAAACCATGCAGCAAGAGGAACTTCTGGAACTACTAAGAATAGCACACACTTTTGGAATCATGCAGTTACATACTCCAACTATTTGGAAGATCTTTCAAATGTCGAACACAATGGTAATGGAGAAATGCCAGTAACTATCACCAGATCAGAAGATCTTGACAGCCCCAATTCAGACAGCAATCAAGTAGAGGCTGAGTGGATAGAACAGTTTGAACCTGGTGTATACATAACTCTAATTGCCCTTCGTGATGGAACTAGAGAACTAAAGAGAGTCCGTTTCAGGTAATCGAGCAAGTTATTGGTAATGATGATGTAATCTGCATTTACCATCTTCATATAAATTGACCTAATGGTAGGAATTTATCATATGTTACATGTGTTGTTACCTCTGAAATTGTATGCTGATGGTGATAATTTCTTTGCAGTAGGAGAAGATTTGGAGAGCAGCAAGCAGAAGCATGGTGGTCTGAAAATGCTGAGAGAGTACATGACAAATATAAGTTCCGTGGATCGAACGGTACTTTGTGAACAAGGTGGACAATCAGCAAGCTCTGAAAGCTGAACTCTCACTTTCATTACTCGAGAGCACCATACAAACCAAAATACTTGGAGGGAAGGCAACCTGACTTGGAAGAACATATATTTGAAGTCTAATTTTGTGGAATTGGATCCCTTGAACCAATCAGGGATTTCTTGCAGTAAGTAATCAACTTTTTTCTATCATATACCATGTAGAGTATCATAATTTCTGGCATGCATATTATTTGGTCTTCAGAACATTAATTTTTCTCTCTGCCTTTTGTTGTATTGTACTGTAAATAAAATTAACACATGAGAAGCATGGGCAGAGAAAATGCATTTTTTGGGTCTTCTTCTAAGACTAATGCCTCTTTTATTTTACTAGCAGACTTAAGTTTCATTCTTAAATGTACTACTGCTGGATGCAAGCCATCCTCTAATCTCAATGCTTCCAGGAACATTTGTAGATCTTGGTTGATGTGAATACACCTTGCTTATCATACTAAATTAGGTAAATTAAACCACAGCAGTGGATTCAGATAACGCTGGATGCAAGCCATTCCTCTAATCTCAATGCTTCCAGGAACATTTGTAGATCTTGGTTGATGTGAATACACCTTGCTTATCATACTAAATTTGGTAAATTAAACCACAGCAGTGGATTCAGATAACTCAGGCTGCATAAAAGAAGTTTGGGTTTTCATTGGTTGGCGTTGACATGTGTTCAATCAAAATCTGAAGTTAGCGAGGGTCATCTAGCATTCTAAAGATGAGGCTTAGTTGAAGTCAAATAGACTTGTCATGCATATTCTCTGAATCGGCTAAAGATACTGCTATTGGAAACATCTGCTGTATTCCACCATCATTTCCCAGTTTTTTTTGAAGCTATTCTACCATAAGCATACTGTATTCTCTGGTGATTGGCTTTAAATCATGTGCGACTATATAAATTGATTCTTCTTAGACTCCATATTAAAGAGTGCCTCATGCAACAGTCCATTTACAAGTCACTTGGATTTCCATAGGTATCAGAATCCATCTTTCACCATATAATATAATATTCTGCTAGTATACTCATTTCTATGATATGATAAATTTATCTTCATAATTATCTAGAAATATATATTTAGATTCTAATTGTTCCACATATGGATGAGATTCGTAGCACCGAGATCTGCTTCCGACTTCGTCTCATGTTAAGATGCTGAAGGTTAGGAGATTCAGTTCAAGATTATTTCAAAAAATTACATCATAACATATCGGTTTTCTAATGCTTAAGTTAGTAAAGGTTCATATTGTTGTCCTTTATGTCGTTGCTTGGGAGTCGACACGGCTTAGTTCGATCTTGATCGTGCTAGGGCGTCTGCATAGGCGTTTTGAGGTAGAGATGAGGGCAAAGTCAGAGTGACGGTAGGTGTCTCCTGGGTCGACCTGAGAAGTTGGGATTGCCTTCGGCATTGGGTCCTTATACAACAGGTCAATACTGGGAAGGGGATTCTCGACTCGACCTTTCTGAAGCTTAAGTTAGTTTTTTGTGGTAGCATTGAGTGTTCGAGTTTTGCTCCCTTGGCATTGGCTAAGGGGTTGGTGTTTATACCTCTCCTCGAGGGTTAGTTGCACGCAGGTTGTTAATGACCGCCAACACTCAAGGCAGCTAGTTTGTCTATCCCGGACAGCACCGACTGACTATTCCAGTTCCATGCCACGTGGGGCTACTTTGTACGATCTCGGGCACGATTGTGTGTCATTCTAGAGTCCACTACGTCACTTCAAGGTTGTATCACGCATGTGTGCCATGTCGATTCTAAAACACCACATTAATTTCAAGGTGGCTGTCGGCTATTATTGTGAGGTGATACCAAAATATTCCCTATCATTTTCTCCCTCCCCTCCCCTAGAGGCGTGCCTTGGGTTCCTTATAGGGGGGGGGCTCTGTTGAATCTTGGGTTTTGATGATGAAATCATTTGATAAATGATCTAATCCATATGTTGAGATAATTGTTGTAGGATTAACTATGATAATAGATAAGGTGTAAAGCAGATATTGGGCTAGAGTCAAAGATCAGATGATATGTCAAAGATTTTAACAATGTGCCGAAATCTCATGAAGAGTTCGTCAGGAGTTCATCGAGAGTTTGTCAAAAGCTCGACATGAGTTCATTAGGAGCTCGTTAAGAGTTTGTCGGGAGTTCTCCAAGAGTTCATTGAGAGTTCGCCAAAAGCATGTCGAAAAGTTCACTAGAAGTTCATCGAGACTTCGTCGGAAGAATGATTGACATACTGGACAAAGATTGCTTAGTTAATGCCTTAATTGTCATAGTTAGAACAAAGATTGAGTTAGGATTGAGAGGTAATCTCATTAACTCAGTTAAGGGCCAATTGGGCCTAAAATAGGGTTGAGTTGGGCCAGATGGAAGGCCCACTCGGCCACTTGGAGCCTTGCCAGGTGGTGGCACCGCCTAGGGTGGGCGGCGGAATTGCTTGAGGCTCAACCTCTAAGGTGGTCTGGGCGGTGGTACCGCCCTGTCAAGCGGTGGTACTGCCAGAGCCTAGTCTCCGAGGCTCTGTAAGGTGGTAGTACTGCCAGACTGGGCGGTGGTACCATCGAGTGTCAGAGTATTTGGCAGTGGTACCGCCCAATAATGGTGGTGGTACTGCTATTACCCTCGAAAATCCGAGAAGAGATACTTTTTAGCTCTAATTCTAAAACCTTTGGAGCCTATAAATACCCCACTCATTTCTACATGAAAGGGTAACAAAGGCTATAACAAAGTGTGAAAAAATCTTTAAATGTTGAGGTGTAAAAGTGTTGTAAAAAGAGCTAAGAGTCCTCTTTCTGCAGCTTTGTAATCATTAGAGAAGAGGTGTGAAGGTTGTAAGGGTTGTCTCCTAAACTCGTGAAAAGGAGAAACCTTTGTAAGAAGGTGGTTGGTCTTCACCTATTGAAGGAAGACCATTAGTGGATGTTGGTGACCTCAACGGAGGAGGAATCAGAAGTGGACGTAGGTCATAACGACCGAACCACTATAAATTCGGTGTGTTCTTTCCTTACTGCTTTCTTTCACTACTTAGCTGCACTTGACACTTTGCATTTACTTTAAGTCATTATTTTAATTACTTTTTGATACGAGCTTTGTCGAAATGATTGTATCGAAAGAAAATTTTTTATCGTTGCACTAATTCACCCCCCCCCTCTCTTAGTGCCGTATTGATCCTAACAATTGGTATCAGAGCAAGGTTACTCTCAATTTAGTTTAAAACTCAAGAGAGATGGCTTTTGCTGGCAATCACGAGGGTTATTCTATCACACGTCCTCCAATGTTCAATGGAATGGACTACACTTATTGGAAAACTAAAATGAAGATTTTCTTAATTTCTATGGATTTCGAGCTATGGAATATTGTCGAAAACGGATTTCAAAAGTCTTCTCTTCCATTGAACAATTGGAATGATTTAGAGAAGAAGACTTTTTCTTTGAATGCCGAAGTTATGAATGCTTTGTTTTGTACATTGGATAAAAATGAATTCAATCAAGTTTCTATTTGCGAAATGGCTTATGACATTTGGCATATATTTGAAATCACACACAAAGGCACGAGTAGGGTTAAGGGGTCAAAAATCAATCTTTTGGTTCATAGTTATGAATTATTTCACATGAAACTAAGCGAGACCATTAGAGACATATACATCCGGTTTACGGATGTCGTCAATGGTCTAAAAGCACTTGATAAAAGTTTTTCTAATTTTGAACTTGTTAATAAGATATTAAGATATCTTCCAAAGAGTTGGGATCCTAAAGTAACTACAATTCAAGAAGCTAAGGATTTGAACAATTTTTCACTTGAAGAACTTATCGGGTCTTTAATGACCTATGAAATGACGTGCAATGCACATGAAGAACTTGAGAACAACCTTCCAAAAAATAAAAAGGATTTGACACTTAGAACTCAAGAAGACCACTTGAGAGAAAACTCAAGTGATGATGATGATGATAATGATAACTTGCACTTCTAACAAGAAAATTTTAAAAAATCATAAAAAAGAACAAAACTAAACATGACATTAAAAATAAAAATAAACTTAAAAAGGATCAGATAATTTGCTATAAATGCAAGAAGTCAGGGCACTTCAAACGTGAATGTCCCTAAGTGAAGAAGAAGTAGCCGAAGAAGAAGAAAGCGCTAAAAGCTACTTAGGACAATTCGAGCGCATCCGAAGACGAGGAGCCAACTAACAGAAAAGTCACAAATTATGCTCTAATGGCGCTCAATGATGAGATATGTTTACAATCATAAGTTAAGAGCAAAAGATGGTACCTTGATAATGGATGCTCAAGGCACATAACTAGAAATCCAACACATTTCTCTAAGCTCACTAGCCAAGATGAAAGATTTGTCACCTTCGGAGACAACGACAAAGGAAAAATTATTGGAAAAAGAAATATAGTAATAAATCAAACCTTTTGATTGAAAATGTTTTATTAGTAGATGGTTTAAAACGTAACTTGCTAAGCATTAGTCAATTATGTGATAAAGGTTATAACATCAAGTTTGAATCTAATGCTTGCATTATAGAAATACCACACATGAGCAGATATTTGATTGCCTTAAGGACCAACAATGTCTATACCATTGATCTTGAACTTGCTTTTCGGTTTTAAACGATGATGCTTGGCTTTGGCATAGGAGGTTAGGTTATGCTAGCATGAAACTAATCTCCCAAATTTCATCTAAAGAACTTATAAGAGAAATTCCTAGCATCAAGTTTGTCAAAGACAAAGTGTATGATCCTCTAGACTATTGTAATTGATCTATATGGATTTATTTGGACCAATTGATATAATAAGCCTAGGAGGTAGCAAATATGCCTTTATAATTGTTGATGATTATAGTAGGTACACTTGAACATACTTCTTGACATACAAAAGTGATTGTTTTAAGTATTTTTTAAAATTTTGTAAACTTGTTCAAAATGAAAAAGGCTTTATGATTGCATCTATACATAGTGATCACGGTGGTGAGTTTCAAAACTGTGATTTCTAAAAATTTTATGAATCAAATGGGTACAACCGTAATTTCTCTACTCCAAGAAACCCATAACAAAATAGAGTAGTTGAAAAAAAAAATAGGAACTTATAAGAAATGGTAAGAACCATGTTAAACGAACATAGCTTATCTAAATATTTTTGGGCCGAAGTTGTTAACATGGCTTACTATGTCATGAATTGGGTTCTAGTAAGACCATTATTTTCTAAAACTCCTTATGAGTTGTGGAATAACAAAAAACCCAATGTTTCATATTTTAAAATTTTTGATTGTAAATGTTTTGTTTTAAACGAAAAAGATGCCTTAGGAAAATTTGATGCAAAATCTGACGAAAACATTTTTCTTGGTTATTCTTCTACTTCTAAAGCATTTTGTGTGTTTAATAAAAGAACATTAGTTATAGAAGAATCTATTCATGTTGTTTTCAATGAGGTTTCCGAATCTAAGATGTTTTTGATTTTGATGGTTGAAATTTGAATGAACCCTCTCCTCCCACTAGCAACATAGATGCATCTTCTACCAAAAAATCCTTCCCAAGGATTGGAAGTATATAGATGCTCATCCTAAGGAGCTAATCATTGGAGACACTTCAAAAGTTGTTTAAACTCGTTCTTCTCTTAAAATTTTTTATATGAATGCAGCCTTTTTATCTTAAATTGAACCTAAATGTATTGATGAGGCCTTGAAAGATGATTTATGGGTTATTGCAATGCATGAGGAATTAAATCAATTTGAGAGAAATGAAGTATGGAAGTTTGTTCCTAGACCTAGTGACCATTTGGTAATTGGTACTAAATGAGTCTTCAGAAATGAGCAAGATGAACTTGGTATCATAGTTAGAAACAAGACTAGATTAGTGGCCAAAGGTTTCAACCAAAAAGAAGGTATTGATTATGAGGAAACCTTCGCTCTTATGGCTAGACTTGAAGCCATAAGGATTCTCCTTGCTTGTGTTAGTTGTAATAATTTTAAGTTATTTCAAATGGATGTTAAAAGTGTCTTTCTTAATGGATTTATTTCCAAAGAAGTTTATGTTGAACAACTACTCGGATTTGAGAATACCACTTTTCCGAATCATGTTTTTAAATTGTCTAAGGCTCTCTATGGTTTGAAACAAGCTCCAAGGGCTTGGTTTGAGAGACTTAGTTTTTTTCTAATTAAGAATAATTTTATGAAAGACAAGGTCGATACTACATTATTTGTTAAATATTTTAAAAATGATTTTCTTATAGTTTAAATTTATGTTGATGATATTATTTTTGATTTTTCAAATGAGTCTTTTACCAAGAGTATGAGCCAAGAGTTCGAAATGAGTTAATGGGGGAATTAACTTTTTTTCCTAGGATTACAAATCAAACAACTTAGTAATGGAACCCTTTGTTAGTCAAACTAATATGCGTAGATCTATTAAAATGATTTAATATAGATAATGGTAATGCTATTAATACACCAATGAGACACTTCTGATAAAATTCGATATGGACATTAATGGAGAATATTTTGATCAAAGGACTTATATGGGTATGATAATAGTTTATATACCTACAGCAATAGAGGTATGATAATAGTTATTATACCTCACAATAATTTTATGAAAGACAAGGTCGATACTACATTATTTGTTAAATATTTTAAAAATGATTTTCTTATAGTTTAAATTTATGTTGATGATATTATTTTTGATTTTTCAAATGAGTCTTTTACCAAGAGTATGAGCCAAGAGTTCGAAATGAGTTTAATGGGGGAATTAACTTTTTTCCTAGGATTACAAATCAAACAACTTAGTAATGGAACCTTTGTTAGTCAAACTAAATATGCGTTAGATCTATTAAAATGATTTAATATAGATAATGGTAATGCTATTAATACACCAATGAGCACTTCTATAAAATTAGATATGGACATTAATGGAGAATATTTTGATCAAAAGACTTATAGGGGTATGATAAATAGTTTATTATACCTCACAGCAACTAGAGGTATGATAAATAGTTTATTATACCTCACATCCATCAAATGGATGTTAAAAGTGCCTTTCTTAATGGATTTATTTCCAAAGAAGTTTATGTTGAACAACCATTCGGATTTGAGAATACCACTTTTCCGAATCATGTTTTTAAATTGTCTAAGGCTCTCTATGGTTTGAAACAAGCTCCAAGGGCTTGGTATGAGAGACTTAGTTTTTTTCTAATTAAGAATAATTTTATGAAAGACAAGGTCGATACTACATTATTTGTTAAATATTTTAAAAATAATTTTATGAAAGACAAGGTCGATACTACATTATTTGTTAAATATTTTAAAAATGATTTTCTTATAGTTTAAATTTATGTTGATGATATTATTTTTGATTTTTCAAATGAGTCTTTTGCCAAGAGTATGAGCCAAGAGTTCGAAATGAGTTTAATGGGGGAATTAACTTTTTTCCTAGGATTACAAATCAAACAACTTAGTAATGGAACCTTTGTTAGTCAAACTAAATATGCGTTAGATCTATTAAAATGATTTAATATAGATAATGGTAATGCTATTAAAGATAAGGTCGATACTACATTATTTGTTAAATATTTTAAAAATAATTTCTTATAGTTTAAATTTATGTTGATGATATTATTTTTTGATTTTTTCAAATGAGTCTTTTGCCAAGAGATGAGCCAAGAGTTCGAAAGGAGTTTATGGGGGAATTAACTTTTTTCCTAGGATTACAAATCAAACAACTTAGTAATGTAATGGAACCTTTGTTAGTCAAACTAAATATGCGTTAGATCTATTAAAATGATTTAATATAGATTATAGATAATAGTAATGCTATTAATACACCAATGAGCACTTCTACAAAATTAGATATGGACATTAATGGAGAATATTTTGATCAAAAGACTTGTAGGGGTATGATAAATAGTTTATTATACCTCACAGCAACTAGACCTGATATCATATTTAGTGTTAGACTATGCACTAGATTTCAATCTAATCCCAAGCAATCTCACTTAAAAGTTGTTAAAAGAATTTTTAGATATTTAAAAGGAACTCCTAGTCTAGGACTATGATATCCAAATTTCAAAAACTTTGAATTACTTGCTTATGCTGATATTGATTTTGCTGGTCATCAAATAGATAGAAAAAGCATATCCAGAACATGTCAACTCTTAAGACACATACTTTAGAAGATTATAAAATTTATTTGAAAAATATTCCTATAAAATGCGATAACACTAGTGCAATATGTTTAACCAAGAATCCCATACAACACTCTAGAACTAAATATATTGATATTAGGTATTATTTTATTAGAGATCATGTTAATAATTATGACATTGTTGAATCTCGAATTTTGATGATGAAACCAATTGATGTGTTTATGATCCGATCTACGTTTCGAGTGATGCAGGAAGTTTCGATCAGGGAGAGGTAATTAAAGCTGGAAGTATCATGTTGGGCTAGAGTAGAACATGTCAGAAGATTGGACATCGAGCCAGAGGATCGGTCGACATATCGGTAGAAGGCTTCAAGCCATGGGTTCGGGCATCAAGCCAAGAAGAGCAGAAATTACGCTAAGGAAATTAGAGTTGCGGAGATCAATTGGCTGATTGGGCAATAGGCTGCAAGAAAGGACGATGTGCCAAAGAATCGGATGAAGCGTTAATGAACTAATGACATGCCAGACAATATTTGATTTAAGCTTTGTAATAATTGTCTAGATCGAAGTAGGTTTTAGGTGTAATTGGGTTGGAATTAGGCCAACTCAATTAGGGGCCAATTAGACCCAAGTATGGGCTATGTTGGGCCAAGTGAAATGCCCAAACAGTGACCCAACAAATGGAACCATCGGTGGCATAATCTCCGAGACTATGTCAGGCGGTGGTATCGCCAGTTTGGGCGATGGTACCGCCCAAACTCAATCTCTGAGACCGTTAGGTGGTGGTACTACCAGTCTGAGTGGTGGTACTGCCTAGACATAGTCTCCTAGGCAGTGATACCGCCAGACTGGGCGGTGGTACCACCTAGTGTTAGTATTGCAGGCGGTGCTACCGTCCAGCACTGGCGGTGGTGTCACCAATACCCGGAAGACCCGGGATAAGACCAGTTTTGGCTTCAAGTTTGAATTTATTTGGAGCCTATAAATACCTCTCTCATCCTTGGTTAACATACACAAGAATTGAGAGCAAAAAAGGAAGAAAACACTATTGTAATCTTATGAGAACTCCTCTCAAACTCTGAGTGTTAGTGAAGTTTAAGAGAGGAGGTAGTGGGGGTGTAAATGTTCTCTCTTGAGCCTATCAAAAGGAGAATAAAGTTGTAAGAAGGTGGTTGGTCTTCAGCTATTAAAGGAAGATCGTTAGTGGATGCCGATGGCCTTGACGGAAGAGGAATCGAGAGTGGATGTAGGTCACGACGATCTAACCACTATAAAAATCTGGTTTGCATTTCCTTCATGCTTTTTCCTTATATTATAAACTGAATTCTTATTTTCACTATGCTTCCATACGCTTTCAAGTTAAGCATCTTTCCGATATGAGTTTTTATTGTATGAAGATTTTTAACTCAACGTAATTTTACTACTGTACTAATTAACCCGCCCTCCCTCTTAGTGCCGACTCGATCCTAACAATTGGTATCAGAGCCATGTTTTTTCTCATTTGGTTTAACAACCAAGAGAAATGACTCTTTTCGGATTTCAAGAGGGACTTTCTATCATTCGTCCTCTTATGTTCAATGGGATGGACTATATATATTGGAAAACTCGAATGATAGTTTTCTTACTTTCTATTGATTTAAATTTATGGAATATTATCGAAAATAGATTTCAAAAGTTTTCTCTTCCAATGAACGATTGGAATGATTTGAAAAAGAAATCTTTCTCTTTGAACGCCAAAGATATGAATGTTTTATTTTGTGCTTTGGATAAAACTGAATTCAATCGAGTTTCTATTTGTGAAATGGCTTTTGACATTTGGTATACACTTGAAATCACACATGAAGGCACTAGTTAAATTAAAGATTCGAAAATCAATTTTTTGATGCCTGATTTTGAATTGTTTCGGATGGAACCAAGTGAGACCATTGGAGACATGTATAAACGGTTTACGGATATCGTCAACGGTCTAAAAGTGCTGGGTAAAAGTTTTTCATATTTTGAGATCCTTTCCAAAGAGTTGTGACTCTAAAGTAATGACAATTTAAGAGGCCAAGGATTTGAAATATTTTCCACTTGAAGAACTTATCAAATCTTTAATGACCTATGAAATGGGTTATATGACATAAAATGAACTTGAGAACAACTTTCCAAAGAACTGGAAGGATTTGATACTTTGAACAATAGAATACTACTTGAGTAATGAATCAAGTGATGATGATGAATGACCTTTAACTCCTCACAATAAGGCTTAAAAAATTCTTAAAACAAGAATCAAAGAATAAAAATGAACCTAAAAAGAAGAAGCTATAAAAGAAGAAGAAAACACTTAAGGTGGCTTAGGACAAATCAAGCTCATTCGAAGATGAAGAACAAATCAACAAAAGTGAGGTGGCAAACTATGCCTTAATGGCTTTTGACGACGAGGTAACCAAAACCCCTTTTCTTTATTTTGAAATTACTTGATACATTTCATGAGTTGTTTTTAAATTAGTTTAGAAAAATAATATGTAAATTGTTAAAAAAAATGGAATCATGCTTATCCTTCTAGTAATTTTGAAAATGATCATGAAAATTGCATGTTTGATGATAAAGGAA
Source organism: Musa balbisiana (assembly GCA_004837865.1). NCBI lineage: Eukaryota > Viridiplantae > Streptophyta > Magnoliopsida > Zingiberales > Musaceae > Musa > Musa balbisiana. The sequence continues at coordinate 25,545,889 of CM017188.1, read as the reverse complement.
CAAAATGTTAGACTTAAATCTAATACTTAAGATAAATCCTATGTATGTTTTTAAGAAAAAATAATGTATGTCTTGATGATTTAATGATGCATAGTGATTTGAAATCATACTTATGTTAGGATCAATAGCGACACTAAGAGGGGGGTGGGAGGGGGTGAATTAGTGCAGTAGAAAAATCATCGATTTTATAAGATATTCATTCGTTGAAAACCAATTTCGGAAAGTACTTGACTTTAGAGTAAATGAACTATCAATTAACTTAGAAAGTAATAACAGTAATAAAAAGCAGAATGGAAATGAGCACACTAGAATTTATAGTGGTTCGGTCATTGTGATCTACATCCCCTTCCGATTCCTCCTCCGTTGATGTCACCGGCATCCACTAATAGTCTTCCTTCAATAGGCAAAGACCAACCACTCTCTTTACAGCACTTTCTTCTTTTCACGGGTTTAGGAGACAACCCTTACAAGCCTCACACATCTCTTGAATGATCACAAGACTTAGAAAGGGAGGACTCTTAGCACTTTTATAATACTTTCACACTCCAAGACTTCAATATTTTGTTCACACTTTCGTGCCCTTTCATGCAGAAAAGGGTGGGGTATTTATAGGCCCCAATGGCTTCATAATTGGAGCTAAAAAGTGTCACATCCCCAGATTTCGAGGTATTGGCGGTGCCACCACATTCAGATTGACACTAGGTGATACCACCGCTTAGCCAGCTTTGGCGATACTACCACCTGACAGAGCTCAAAGACCGAGCTTTGGCGGTACCACCGCCTAATAGGGAGGTACCATCGCCTGACAGCATTAACTATTGGTGGTACCACCGCCCAGATCACTTGGGAGACTGAGTCCCAAGCGGTGCCACTATCGGCCCTAGCGGTGCCACTATCGGCCCTAGTGGTGCCACTACCGGCCGTGACTTCAAGTGCTGAATGGGCTGTTCAACCGGCCTAATTCAGCTTTGTTAAGGGCCCAGTTGACCTCTAATTGAGATAATGAGATTATCTCCTAATCCTAACTCAACTTATGGTCTAACTACGATAATTACGACATTTAAACAAGTAGTCTCTGTCCGGTATGTCAATTGTTCTCTCAGTGAACTTCTAGCGAACTTTCGGCGAACTCCCGATGAACTCTCAGTGAACTCCCGATGAACTCTTAGCGAACTTTCGACGAACTCTCGGCGAGCTCCCAACGAATTCTCAGCGAGCTTCCGGTAAACTTCCGGCACATCGTCTGAATCTTCGACGTATCATTCGATCTTTGACTCTGGCTCAACATCTACTTTATGCCTTATCACTATCATAGTTAATCCTACACACTTATCTCAAGATATAGATTAGATAAAATAATTTACCAATTGATTTCATCATCAAAATATGAGATTCAACAATCTCCCCCTTTTTTATGATGACAATCAATTAATGATGGAGTTAACCTTAACTCACCCTATCTATATGTCATACTTGTAAAAAAACACTCTTGAATTCAAGGCCTTTGAATTTGAGCATCAAACTGATAAGATACATGTATTTAAAGCTTATTGACATACTCATCATGATACTAGTCATGATCTCAAAATATGATACCACGTATTTTATTGCAATAAAAATGATGTCAAGGCATGACATCCATTTTTAAGTCCAATATCGACTGATGATAAATAATCATCATTTTCAAGTATGATACAAACTTCAAATATGAAATTTAGCAAGATTCAAATTTCAAGTTTGATAAAAGATGATAATTCATCAATCCGAGGCATGATCCCAATTGTAAATAAGAAATTAAGCATGATAAGTTTGATACCTCATCATAATGATAGACATTCATCATTTTGATATGAAATTAAGTATGATTTTAAGAATGAAACATTTTTAAGTATCCATGCCATATTACGATGCGTTTCAAGCATTCATAATGATTCATGATATATTTCAAACATTCATAATGCGAACTTGTTATCAATTTGCCATATTTCTCCCCATTTGTCATCAACAAAAAGGAAATAGGCAATCGTTTTAAGCAAAAAATTTATTTATTGCGATAGGATTTGTTTTGATAGGGAAAAGAGAAGGAAATATCCATGACTAGTGCATTGATCAAGAAGAATTGAGATATTGAAAGTTCATGAATAATATAAGGAGAAACAATGAGTGATTGAAAATTCATTTCATCAAGAGAGATTCACAATAAGAGCTAAAGATGTCTCATTTCATGACGTAGAATTCGTGAATGTTCTTTTATGAAAGAAAAATTTGTTGAATCTTGGATTTTGATAATGAAGTCAATTGTTATTTGTTATCTAATCCATATGTTGAGATAAGTGTGCAGGATTAACTACGATGAAAGTAAGACATGCAGCAGGAGTTGCACCGGAGTCAAGACTAAGATCACATTGGGGGTTCGAGAGTTCGACGGAAGTCCTCACGGTCGTCGGAGGTTCTGCGGGAACAAATCCGAGAAGTCCAAGAGCTTGCCAAAGAAGCTTGTCGGAACTCGCCAAGTGGATCGTCGCAAGTCCAGGAGTTTGCCGGAAGTTCGTTGGAGCATCGCCGAGGGTTCGTCGGAAGTTTGCCGAAAGAAGCACCGGAGCAAGTTGCAGTAAATGTCTTAAAAAATATCGTAGTTAGCATGATGATTAAATTAGAAATCGAAGGTGATCCCATTAACTTAATCTTGGGGCAATTAGGCCCTTGAAAGACCCAAATTGGGCCAAATGGATTAGCCCATTCGGACCTATATTTCCTGGCCGGCGGTGGCACCGCCCAGAAGCTAAGTCCCAAGACAACTGGGCGGTGGAACCGCCTAGGTCAAGCGATGGCATCGCTTGGGCTCGGTCTCCGAGTGAGGTTGGGCGGTGGTACCGTGCTTGTCCGGCGGTGGTACCGCCCGAGCTCAGTCTCCGAGCTCTGTCAAGCGATAATACCGCCCAATTATGGCGGTAGTACTGCCAGGACCCCGGAAATCTGGGATTTGACATTTTTGAGCTCTAAATTCAAACTAGTTTGGGGCCTATATATACCCCACCCTTTCCTACATGAAAGGGCACCGAAATCTTGATCTTACTCTATGATTTTTAGAGTTCAAAAGTGTTATAAAGGCCAAACGTTCTTCTCGCTTTTTTCTTCCAAGTTTTGATCATTCAAGAGAGGAGTGAAAAATCTGTAAGAGTTGTCTCCTAATCCCGTCAAAAGGAGTGAAACTGTAAAAGGGTGGTTGGCCTTCGCATATTGAAGGAAGGCCTCTAGTGGACGTCGGTGACCTCATCGGAGGAGGAAGCCAAAAGTGGATGTAGGTCAAGATTGACCGAACCATTCTAAATCTCGGTTTGCATTTACATTTTGTTCTCTATCTTAACTACAACTGCCTCTATAGTTTTACTTTAACTGCACTTCGCTTGATCTTAAGTTAAAGTAATTTCCGAATCGGCTTTCATATCGAAATCTTTTTTATCTTACGAACACAGTTTTAAATTATCGAAAGTTTTCCGCTGCACTAATTCACCCCCCCCCCCCCTCTTAGTGCTCTTGATCCTAACAATTGGTATCAGGGCAGGGTTAACTCTCAATCGGATTAAAACCCAAGAGAGATGGCATACGCTGAAAACCAAGAGGGCCACTCTATTACATGTCCACCCATGTTTAATGGGACAGACTACACCTGTTAGAAAACTCGAATGAGGATCTTCCTTATTTCAATGGATTTTGAACTTTGGAATCTTGTCGAAAATGGATTTTCGAAGTCGTCTCTTCCAATGATCGATTGGAATGAATTGGAGAAGAAGACTGTCGCTCTTAATGCAAAGGCTATGAATGCCTTGTTTTGTGCACTTGATAAAAGTGAGTTCAATCGTGTTTCGGTTTGTGAAATCGCATTTGATATTTGGCATACACTCGAAGTGACTCATGAAGGCACAAGTAGAGTAAAAGAGTCAAAAATCAATCTTCTGATACATTCTTTTGAACTTTTCCGAATGAAACCGAGCGAGACTATTGGCGACATGTACACTCGTTTCACGGATGTCATCAATGGTCTAAAAGGACTCGGCAAAAGTTTTTCAGATTTTGAGCTCGTAAATAAGATTCTAAGATCCCTTCCTAAGAGTTGGGACCCTAAAGTCACTGTTATTCAAGAGGTTAAATATTTAAACAACTTCCTTCTTAAAGAATTAATCGGGTCATTAATGACCTACGAAATGACTTGCAAAGCTCATGAAGAGCAAGAAGACATCCTTCCAAAGAACAAGAAGGATATGACACTTAGAACTTTTGAAGACCACTTGAGAGAAAACTCAAGTGATGAAGACTGTGACGATGACTTGGCACTTCTAACAAGGAAATTCAAAAAATTCATTAAAAGAAACAAGTTTAAAAATGACACAAAAAATAAATTTGAACCCAAAAAGGACAAGTTATTCGCTACGAATGTAAGAAGCCGGGACACTATAAAAGTGATTGTCCCCAAGCTAAGAAAAGAATACCAAAGAAGAAGGCGCTCAAAACAACGTGGGATGACTCAAGCGCATCCGAAGAAGAGGAGTCCAACACCGAGCAAGTTGCTCATTACGCCCTAATGGCCATCGGAGATCAGGTAATGAATTTAATTGATGTAGATTTATCATTTGACGAATTATTAAATACATTCCATGACTTATTTGATAAATGCAAAACTATTAGTAGAAAATACAAATTGCTAAAAACGGAGCATGATAGTCTTACTTGTAATTTTGATAAATTAAAAAATAAATATCATGATAGTTTAGCTCCATGTAAAAAATGCCATTATCTAGAAACTCTCCAAAAGGAGAACTTGCTACTTAAGGACACCTTGAAGAAATTCGAGGTTGGTAGTAAGTCTTTGAATATGATCCTTACAAATAAGGGTTATGTTCCTAAAAGAAGTGGAATCAGATTTGTGAGAAGTCCTCACCAAAATCCAACCACCTTCATTAAAGGCCCTATCTTACATGTTCGGCACCAAAGCAAATGCAACTTTTGTTGCAAATATGGACATAGAACTTATCATTGCCCATTCAAGAAAGTTAGTCCGAACAAACTGATTTGGGTTTCTAAAGGAACCACGATAAATTCTATGCAATATGATAAACAATTTAGATTAATGTTTGAGGCACCCAAAAGTAAATGGGTACCTAAAAATCATCCTTTCTTATTGAAACATATACCATCACAAGCTAGGAGCAAGAGATGGTACCTTGATAGTGGATGCTCAAGGCATATGACCGGAGATCCATCTCAATTCTCTAAGCTCACTAGCACAGACGAAGGCTATGTCACATTCAGAGACAACAACAAGGGTAAAATCATTGGCAAAGGAACCATAGGTAACAAATCCAACTTCTTTATTGAAGATGTTTTGTTAGTTGATGGTTTAAAATATAACAACTTGAGCATTAGTCAATTATGTGATAAAGGATACATTATCAAATTTGAATCTAATGCTTGCATCATTAAAAAACCACACAAAAATACATCTATGATTGCATTAAAATAAAATAACGTATACACCATTGACATCAATGATCTTTGCTATAAAATGTGTTTCTCGGTTTTGAATGAGGATGCTTGGCTTTGACATAGGAGATTAGGTCATGCTAGCATGAAACTAATCACTCAAATATCATCCAAAGAACTTGTAAGAGGAATTCCTCATATCAAGTTCATCAAAGATAATGTGTGTGATGCTTGTCAATTAGGAAAATAAATTAAGGGTAGTTTCAAATCTAAGAATCAAATAAACACCTCTAGGCCCTTACAATTAATCCAATATGGACTTGTTTGGACCTATCTCTACATCAAGCCTAGGAGGTAGCAAATACGCCTTCGTCATTGTAGATGACTATAGTAGATATACATGTACTTATTTCTTAAAACACAAAAATGAATACTTTAGATATTTTACCAAGTTTTGCAAACTTGTCCAAAATGAAAAGGGTTCTATGATTTCGTCAATTAGAAGTGATCATGGTAGTGAATTTTAAAACTGTGATTTCCAAGAGTTTTATGAATTTAATATATATAATCACAACTTCTCTACTCCAAGAAATCCTCAACAAAATGGAGTAGTGGAAAGAGAAAATAGAAATTTACAAGAAATGGCTAGAACCATGTTGAATGAACATAGTCTACCCAAATATTTTTGGGCCGAAGCCGTAAACACTGCATGCTATATTTTGGATAAAGTTCTAGTAAGACCCTTACTCACCAAAACTCCCTATGAGTTGTGAAACAACAAAAAACCCAATGTTTCATATTTTAAAGTTTTTAGATGTAAGTGTTTTATCTTGAATGAAAAAGATGCCTTATGAAAATTTGATGCTAAATCCGATGAAGGAATTTTCCTTGGTTATTCTTCGGTTTCTAAAGCTTTTCGTATCTTCAATAAAAGAACTTTAATTATAGAAAAATCCATTCATGTTGTTTTCAATGAGATTTTCGAAATCAAGAAAAATGATTTTGATGATGATGTTAATTTTGATTCTTTGAATTTAAATGAAACCCATTCTCCAACTAGCAACTTGGATGCATCCACTTCCGAAATATCTTTACTCAAGGATTGGAAGTATATAGATGCTCATCCTAAGGAGCTAATCCTAAGAGACACATCTAAGGGGGTTCAAACACGTTCTTCTCTTAAAAATTTTTGTGCCAACGCCGCTTTTCTCTCCCAAATTGAACCTAAATGTATTGACGAAACCATGAAAGATGATTCATGGATTATCACAATGCAAGATGAGTTAAATCAATTTGAGAGAAATGAGGTGTGGAAGCTTGTTCCTAGGCCAAATGACCATTTAGTTATTGGTACTAAATGGGTCTTTAGAAACAAGCAAGATAAATATGGTATCGTGGTTAGAACCAAGGCTAGATTAGTAGCCAAAGGTTTTAACCAAGAAGAAGCTATTGATTATGAAGAAACCTTCGCTCCTATGGCTAGATTAGAAGCCATAAGGACTTGCCTATGCTAGTAATAATGATTTTAAGTTATTTCAAATGGATGTTAAAAGCGCTTTTCTTAATGGCTTTATTTCCGAAGAAGTTTATGTTGAACAACCTCCCGGATTTGAAAATAATAGCCTCCCTAATCATGTGTTAAATTAACTAAAGCTCTCTATGGTTTAAAACAAGCCCCAAGGGCTTGGTATGAGAGACTTAGTTCTTTTCTTATTGAAAATAATTTCACAAAAGGCAAGGTCGATACTACATTATTTATTAAGAATTTTGAAAATAATTTTCTCATTGTTCATATTTATGTTGATGATATTATTTTTGGTTCTACAAACGAATCTCTTTGTGAATCTTTTGCTAAAACCATGAGTCTTGAATTTGAAATGAGTTTGATGGGAGAATTAATCTTTTTCTTAGGCTTATTAATTAAGCAACTAAGAAATGGTATCTTTATTAGTCAAACTATATATGCTTTAGATTTGCTAAAACGATTTAATATGGAAAGCTCAAAAGCTATTAACACTCCTATGAGCACCTCCACTAAGTTAGAAGTTGATGAAAGTGGAGAAAGCTTTGATAAAAAAACTTATAGGGGTATGATAGGAAGTTTACTTTACCTCACTACAACTAGACCAGATATCATGTTCAGTGTAGGACTTTGTGCTAGGTTTCAATCGAATCCTAAGATATCTCATCTCAAAGCAGTTAAAAGAATACTTAGATATCTTAAAGGTACAATAATTTTAGGATTATGGTATCCAAAAACTGAGAAGTTTGAGTTAATTGCTTATGCTGATGCGGATTTTGCTGGGTGTAGACTAGATAGAAAATGCACATCAGGAACATGTCAATTTTTGGGACATGCTCTTATTTCCTGGTCATCTAAGAAACAAAACTCGGTTGCACTATCAACAATCGAAGCTGAGTATATTGTAGCTAGTGCATGTTGTGCATAAGTTGTGTGGATAAAAAACACCTTAGAAGATTATAAAGTTTATCTTAAAAATATTCCCATTAAATGTGATAACACAAGTGCTATATGTTTAATAAAAAATCCCATTCAACACTCAAGAACAAAATATATTGATATTAGACATCACTTTATATGAGATCATGTCACTAATCATGATGTAGTTATAGAGTTCATTGATACTAAACATCAACTAGCTAATATTTTTACAAAGCCTTTAAGTGAAGAACAATTTGATTTCATTATAAGAGAATTAGATATGTTAATGTGTTTGAATGCATGAACTTATTAAAATTATTTTTCGGATGTTCTTGATTGAATGATCAAATCACTTAATTGTTATGATGATTATACATGATTACATAACTTAATAACATGTTGGAAATTATGTGTTTTGAATACAAAAATTTTCATAATAATAAGCATGTTTTATCTTCATGATTGTGTTTGAATACCTATAGCAAAACCTTGTCCGAATGCATGAAAGTGTTAAATTTCATTTTCAAAATTTTTTGATCCTAACGATGCATTATTATCTTCCAGACTTAATGTAGCTTTCATAAGCATGTCATATAGAGTTTAATTCATATCATTGATTTTTGTCATATAGAATCAATTAGCAAATGCATCTCTCATAGACTTATCGTGTGAAAAATATATATTTTTTTTTCGAGAAATGGATTTGATGAAATATATATATTCTTATAAACTTCTTCTTGAAAAGGGAAGATTTTTTTTTAGCAAGGATTTGATTCACATACAAATCTTGATCCTTGTAATAAATGAAACGTGATTTAAATCTCTTATTAATTTTAACTTCATTCGAGTAATCTCACAAATGGCTTTCCTCCATGCAAAAAGATAATAACAAATAAAAAGGAAGAAGTAATCTCTATGTCATATTTTCCTTGCAGGTGTTTATATAATTGGTATCCTATCACTCATTGTTGAAAAATGACATAAACCTAGTTACGGCATGAATCATAACCGCACTTATGTTTAAAATTTACTTATATCGTTCTCCTTTTTGTTGAAGACAAAGGGGGAGAAATATATGAATTGATGCTATGAGTGCCATATTTGAATTTGAATTATGTTAAGATATCAAAAGAAGCTTATATCGAAATATATGGTAAATTGATGCTATGATTACCATATTTGCATTATGCCATATATGCATCATGTTAAGATATCAAGAACTTGCATCGCAATTTTACATGTTGATATCTTACCATATGATGAATTGCTACCATTACTATCATTCACACTTGAAATGTAAGACTTGAAAATGGATGTCAAGCCTTGACATCATTTTCAGAGAGATACATCATGATAGGAATTATGATGGGAGTATTGATAAGGTTAAACGATCTTAACTTATCAATATGTCTCTTGAATTTAAAGGCTTTGAATTTAAGAATGACTTATCTCGAGTATGGCATATAGATAGGGGGAGTTAAGGTTAACTCCGTTATCAATTGATTGTCATCATCAAAAAGGGGGAGATTGTTGAATCTTGGATTTTGATGATGAAGTCAATTGTCATTTGTTATTTAATCCATATGTTAAGATAAGTGTGCAGAATTAACTATGATGAAAGTAAGACATGCAGCAGGAGTTGCACTGGAGTCAAGACTATGATCACGTTGGGGGTTCAAGAGTTCGACAGAAGTCCGGACGGTCGTCGGAGATTCTGCGGGAACAAATCAGAGAAGTCTAGGAGCTTGCCAAAGAAGCTCGTCGAAACTCACCAAGTGGATTATTGCAAGTCTAGGAGTTTACCCGAAGTCCGCCGGAGCATCGTCGAGGGTTCGTCGGATGTTCGCCGAAAGTTCGCCGGAAGCTCGCCGGAAGAAGCAACGGAGCAAGTTGCGGTAAATGTCTTAAAAAATATTGTAGTTAGCATGATGATTAAATTAGAAATGGGAGGTGATCCCATTAACTTAATCTTGGAACAATTGGGCTCTTGAAAGACCCAAATTGGGCTGAATGGATCAGCCCATTCGGACTCAGATTTTCTGGCCGGCGGTGGCACCTCCCAGGAGTTGAGTCCCAAGATAGCTGGGCGGTGGAACCGCCCAGGTCAAGCAGTGGCACCGCCTGGGCTCGGTCTCCAAGTGAGGCTGGGCGATGGTATCACCCCTGTCAGGCGGTGGTACCGCCCGAGCTCGGTCTCCGAGCTCTATTAAGCGATAGTATCACCCAGTTATGGCGGTAGTATCGCCAGGACCTTGGAAATCTGGGATTAGACATTTTTGAGCTCTAAATTCAAACCAGTTTGGGGCCTATATATACCCCACCCTTTCCTATATGAAAGGGCATCGAAATCTTGATCTTACTTTGTGATTTTTAGAGCTCAAAAGTGTTGTAAAGGCCAAAAGTTCTCCCTCTTTTCTTCTAAGTTTTGATCATTCAATAGAGGAGTGAAAAATCTATAAGGGTTGTCTCCTAAGCTCGTCAAAAGGAGTGAAACTATAAAAGGGTGGTTGGCCTTCGCCTATTGAAGGAAGGCCTCTAGTGGACGTCGGTGACCTCATCGGAGGAGGAAGCCAAAAGTGGATGTAGGTCAAGATTGACCGAACCACTCTAAATCTCAGTTTGCATTTACATTTTGTTCTCTATCTTAACTACAACTGCCTCCATAGTTTTACTTTAACTACACTTCACTTAATCTTAAGTTAAAGTAATTTCCGAATTGGCTTTCATACCGAAATCTTTTCTATTGTACGAACACGAACACAGTTTTAAATCGTCGAAAGTTTTCCGCTACACTAATTCAACCGCCCCCCCCCCCCCCCCCCCCCCAGTGCTCTTGATCCTAACAAAATTCATGAATGAAAATTCATGAAAACTGTTTCTATCAAATGAACTCATGATCTTTGCAAAAGTTTACAAGTCAAGAAATTCTGTTTCTCATTAAAAATTTATAAGAGTGAAATTCGTGATAGATGTATTTGTCAATAAAATCCATAAGTGAAGTGATTAAGTGTATCAAAAGATGGAGCAAGGGTATGAAGTAAATTTGATACCAAGTTAAGAGAAAGATAAAAAACGAAATAAATTCATGGAAGCTCCATTCATAAAATAAATTAAGAGGAAGATAGTCTAGAAAAGAAATACAACAAACTCATGCATTCAGACAGTTTAACATGCCTATCTCTCTTATAATGAAATCAAATTATTCTTCATTTAAAGGTTTTGTAAAGATATCGACTTATTGATATTTCGTATCAATGAACTCTAAGATTACATCATGATTATTAACATAATCTTGTATAAAGTAATGCCTAATGTTAATATGTTTAGTTCTAGATTGTTGAATAGGATTTTTTGTTAAACATATTGCACTTGTGTTATCACATTTTATGAAAATATTCTTAAGATAAATTCTATAATCTTATAATATATTTTTCATCCGTACAACTTGTGCACAACATGCACTAGCTACTATGTATTCAACTTCGGTCATAGATAGTGTAGCCGAGTTTTGTTTCTTGGAAGACTAAGAGACAAGTGCATGACCTAAGAATTGACATGTTCTGGTTATACTTTTTCTGTCTATTCTAAGTCCACCAAAATCTGCATCAGCATAAGCAATTAATTCAAAGTTTTCAGATTTTGGATACCATAATCCTAGATTAGTGGTTCCTTTAAGATATCTAACAATTCTTTTAACTACTTTAAGATGAGTAACTTAGGATTAGATTGAAACATAGCACACAGTCCTATGCTAAACATGATGTCCGGTCAAGTTGCAGTAAGGTATAGTAAACTACCTATCATACCCCTATAAGCTTTTTGATCAAAGCTTTCTCCACTTTCGTCAATGTCTAACTTAGTGGAGGTACTCATAAGAGTATTGATAGCTTTTGAACTATCCATATTAAACCGTTTTAGCAACTCTAATGCATATTTTATTTTACTAAGAAAATTACCATCACTAAGTTATTTGATTTATAAGCCTAAAAAGAAAGTTAGTTCACCCATGAAACTCATTTCAAACTCTTGGCTCATACTCTTGGAAAACGATTCGCATAAGGATTCATTTGTAGAACCAAAAATAATATCATCAACATAAATTTGAACAACGATAAAATTATTTTTAAAATTTTTAATAAACAATGTAGTATCGACCTTACCTTTAAAGAAATTATTTTGGATAAGAAAGGAGCTAAGTCTCTCATACCAAGCCCTTGGGGCTTGTTTTAATCCATAAAGAGCTTTAGTCAATTTAAACACATGATTCAGAAATTTATCATTCTCAAATCCGGGAGGCTATTCAACATAAACTTCTTCGGAAATAAAACCATTAAAAAAAGTACTTTGAACATCCATTTGAAATAACTTAAAATTATTACAACTAGCATAGGCAAGGAGTATCCTTATGGCTTCTAATCTTGCCACAAGAGCGAAGGTTTCTTCATAATCGATACCTTCTTCTTGGTTGAAACCCTTGACCACTAATCTAGCCATGTTTCTAACCATAATACCAAATTCATCTTGCTTATTTCTAAAGACCCATTTAGTACCAATAACTAAATGGTTACTAGGTCTCGGAACAAGCTCCCACACCTCATTTCGCTCAAATTAGTTGAACTTTTTTTGCATTGCGATAACCCATGAATTATCTTTCAAGGCTTCGTTAATGCATTTTGGTTCAATTTAAGAAAGAAAAGTGATATTGGTACAAAAATTTTTAAGAGAAGAACGAGTTTGAACCCTTTTTGATGTGTCTCCTATAATTAGCTCCTTAGGATGAGCATCTACATACTTCTATTCCTTGGTAAGGATGTTTCGAAAGAAGACGTTGTTAAGAAAAGATCGGCACTAAGAGGGGGGGTGGGGTGAATTAGTGCAACGGTAAAAATTACGTCAGTTCAAAACTTCATTGTAATTAAATCCGTTACCAATGAAAAATCATTTCATAAAGATATTAACTTTGAAAGCGTATGGAAAAGTGTAGTGGATGTAAAGCAAGTAAAGTGGTTTGCAGTAAAGTAAATTGCATAAGAGAAACGTAAACCAGATTTTTATAATGATTCGATCGTCGTGACCTACATTCACTTCACCGATTCCTCTTCCGTCGAAGCCACCAACATCCATTATCAGTCTTCTTTCAATGGGCGAAGACCAACTACCCTTTTACACCCCTCTTCTCCTTTTCACAGGTTTAGGAGACAACCTTTTACAACTCTCTTTTACAAGGTATCCCTCTCACACCTCCCCTAGAACTCTCTCTAAGCTTTGGGAGGAGGGAACTTAACTTTCTAAGGTTTATAACTTTAGAATCACAGGGTTTTGCTCAATATTTCTTCTTTATCCATGCAAGAATAGCTGGGGTAGTTATAGGCCCCAAATGGATTCAAATTTGGAGCCAAAAATTCAAACCCCTAAAATTTCAGGGTACGAGCGGTACCACCGCATGTAGTCTGACACTGGGTGGTACCACCGCCTAGTCTAGCGGTACCATCACCTAGAAGACTATGCTAGGTGGTACCACCGCCTGACATAGTCTCGGAGATTGTGTCACGACGGTTTCACTTGTTTGGTCACTATTTCGACCTTTCTCTTGGCCTAACCAGCCCAAACTTGGGCCCAATTGTCCCCTAATTGGGTTGTCCCAATTCTAATCTTAATTATGTGCTAACTATGAATTTTAAGACATTTACTAAGCTAAACAAAGTCCGTAAGTCAAGTTTTCTTCTAGCGAGCTTCCAGCGATCTTTTGGCGAACTTCCGATGATCTCTCGGCAATGTTCCAGTGGACTCCCGACAAGCTCCTGGACTTCACAATGATCTTCTTGGCAAGTTTCGATAAGCTTCTTTGGCAAGCTCCAGGACTTCTCGGTTGGTTTTGGCAGAACTTTCGATGAACTCTCGAACTCCCAACGAAATCGCTTTCTTGACTCCAGGACTTCATTTTGCTTTATGCCTTGCTATTGTAGTTAATCTTGCATATGTAAAAATACACTTTGATCTAGACAATTAATACTAAGCATGAATCATGTTGTCTGGCATGTCATGGTCCATCGACGCTTCGTCCGATTTTTCGGTGTATCATCATCCTCTCTTGCAGCCTATTGCCCAATCGGCCAGTTGACTCTACAACTCCGATATCGTTGGCATAATATCCGCTATTCTTGACCCGATACTCGAACTCATGGTAGGAAGCCTTTTGTCGATACGTCGACTGATCCTCCGGCTTGACGTCCAATCTTCTAACATATTCCACCAGCCCAACATGATTCTTCCTGCTTTAATTGTCTCAACCTGATTGAAGCATCCTGCGTCACTCAAAATGTAAATTAAATCATAAACACTTATCAATTGGTTTCATCATCAAAATTTGAGATTCAACAATCTCCTCCTTTTTGATGATGACAATCAATTGATGACAGAGTTAACCTTAATTCATGAAGTTTAAACAAACTCCCCCTATCAATATGCCATATTGATAGAACCTTGAATTCAAGCTGAATTCAAGTCATTGCAAATTTCATCTTGAATATTTGCAATACGTCATCATGCATAACATGATCATACTTCTCCCCCTTTGTTATCAACAAAAAGGAGAAGTCCAATTATCAAATGTTTGAGGTATTCAATGTCAAACATTGCATTTATCATCATGTAATATGTAAGCTAGAAAATTTAGCAAGTGTTACATCATGCAAGCTATCAAGTTTTAGATATGCAAGATAGTAAGATTGCATGTTCTACAATATACAAGCTAGCAAAATTTCGAAAGCAAATGCAAGATAGCTTTCTTGTTGAAGTGTGTAAGCTAGCGATTCTTGCTTCTTTTTGCAATGTGCAAGTTGCAAGTTTTGCTTCTTGAGATAGGCAAGATAGCAAGCTCTTTTGAGAAGTGTCATTTTATCTTCCTTTGCAAAGTGCAAGCTAGAAAAATTTTACATTATTTTACAACATACAAGCTAGCAATTTGACAAGTGTTACTTCTCTATGAAGTATGAAGGCTAGCAAGTTTTTGAAAAATAATGCAAGATAAAAAGCTAGCAAGATACAATGTTTTACATGAAGCAAGCTACATAAAATATGTTTGCATCTTCTCTTTAGATGTGTTAGCAAGCAAGCAAGTTTTTTTCCTTACAATTTGTGAGCTAGCAAATTTTACAATCAAAGTTGGCAAAAATTTTGCAGTTTTGGGGTGTGCAAACTTTTTGCTTCTTATTGAAGTATGCAAGCTAGCTAGCAAGCTTGCAAAATTTCTCCCCCTTTGTCATTGTAAAAAAGAAGGGAAGAATACAATGTTTGTAATTCTTTTTCCTTTACAATAATTTCCAAATCATGACAAAGGTAAAGTATCAATCTTATTTGTGCATCATTATATTTTCAATTTACAACATGCACAATTTTAAAACTTTACATGCCATTTTTCATGCATGATACCAAACATTCATCATTTAAAGCATTCATGATACCAAACATTCATCATTTAAAGCATTCATGATACCAAACATTCATCATTTAAAGCATTCATGATACCAAACATTCATCATTTAAAGCATTCATGATACCAAACATTCATCATTTAAAGCATTCATGATACCAAACATTCATCATTTAAAGCATTCATGATACCAAACATTCATCATTTAAAGCATTCATGATACCAAACATTCATCATTTAAAGCATTCATGATACCAAACATTCATCATTTAAAGCATTCATGATACCAAACATTCATCATTTAAAGCATTCATGATACCAAACATTCATCATTTAAAGCATTCATGATACCAAACATTCATCATTTAAAGCATTCATGATACCAAACATTCATCATTTAAAGCATTCATGATACCAAACATTCATCATTTAAAGCATTCATGATACCAAACATTCATCATTTAAAGCATTCATGATACCAAACATTCATCATTTAAAGCATTCATGATACCAAACATTCATCATTTAAAGCATTCATGATACCAAACATTCATCATTTAAAGCATTCATGATACCAAACATTCATCATTTAAAGCATTCATGATACCAAACATTCATCATTTAAAGCATTCATGATACCAAACATTCATCATTTAAAGCATTCATGATACCAAACATTCATCATTTAAAGCATTCATGATACCAAACATTCATCATTTAAAGCATTCATGATACCAAACATTCATCATTTAAAGCATTCATGATACCAAACATTCATCATTTAAAGCATTCATGATACCAAACATTAAATCAATATTTTTAAGCATTTATCACTTCATAATTATTAGTACCAAACATTCATCATTTAAAGCATTCATGATACCAAACATTCATCATTTAAAGCATTCATGATACCAAACATTCATCATTTAAAGCATTCATGATACCAAACATTCATCATTTAAAGCATTCATGATACCAAACATTCATCATTTAAAAAAAAAAAAAATCAATCATCATTATGAGCATATCATACATGATACTAAGACATTAAAATTTTTAAGCAATTATCAATATTTTGATTATGATACCAAACATTCATCATTTAAAGCATTCATGATACCAAACATTAAATCAATATTTTTAAGCATTTATCACTTCATAATTATTAGTACCAAACATTCAACTTTAAATAATCAAGATCATCAAAATCATTTGCAAGAGATTCAAAATGAAATAAATAAATTTATCAATCTCTTGAAATGGTAGTGATTTCTTTTCTCCCCTTTTATCATTGTAAATAAGAATGAAGAAGAGGGGAATAATGCATAACAAAACTCAAGTCATAAATTATCAAGATGTCAAGTAGCATATCATGGTTAATTTGAATACATCCTTTTTTGGTGAATATCAAGAAGAATCATAGTATGAAAAATCTTGATCCATAGAAAAATCTCATATATAGAATATCGAGAAATCAAGATAATAATTTATAAAAAAATATCACAAGTTATAATCAAGAGAAAAATCATCATTTATTTTTAATTCATTCAATTTGTCAAAACAACATTTCTTGGGTATACATGATATCAAAACATGGTTTTAAATCTTTAACATATAACATGTATAATTTTAAACCATTACAAACTATTATCAAGGTCATAGTTTGTTTGCATAAGTCTCTTCTTTAGTAAATAATAAAAAGAAATAATCGAAGATAGAAAATTTTTTATTCTGATAAACGATAGCTCAAGTAGAGAAATAAAAAAGAAGGCACATGATTCGGTTGAGAATTTCTCATTCAAATTCAAATCATCAAAATCATTTTTCAGAAAATTTAATAAAGGCAATGTAAATAGATTCACATGATTCATGCATAATGTCTCAATTTTTCATGAACGCCATAAGACATGATTTATTTCAATAAATCTCTTCTTTTATAAATGGATAAAAGAAACATAGGAGATCAAATGATATAATATCTTGATTCATGCATAAGAAATCTGTAGTTATAAATCTCGAATCAAATTCAAATCGTCAAATCAAAATCGTTTTCAAGAGATTCATAAAAGTGATACAAATAGATTCATTAATCTCCTTTTTGGAAAACTCGATAAAGTAGGAAAAAAGAAATCTTTCAAGGAAAAACCTATCCTCTTTTTAGTTATTTCAATTAATGTGATTTATTTATTTATGCCAAATAAAAACATATATCGTGTTTAAATTGAAAGTGCAAGATTTATCATAAAAATCATCAAGATCAATAAATCATAAAAATTATCATGTATAAAATCTCATGCATAAAATCATGAATCATGGTATCAAAACATTTAATATTTTTATTACATCATTATGCATCATTAAAATCTCATGCATAAAATCATGAATCATGGTATCAAAACATTTAATATTTTTATTACATCATTATGCATCATTAAATATACAATCGTCAACACTTACACTATTTCATATAAGCATGCCTTTTTATTTATGCCAAATCAAAACATGTATTATTTTTAAAATCAAAAAAGCCACTTTCATTACTATAAAAATCGATAATCTATAAATTTCAAAAATCATCATGCATAATTTCGAAAGATAAACTCGTTAAGTATGATCATTATACATTACTTCAAATCAAAACATGATTTCATTTAATCAAAATCGAGAAACAATACGGAAATCAACATGATACACATTATTACTTCTTAAACACATATAGCATGATTTTATAAGGCAATTTTCATCAAAATCATTTTTCAGAAAATTTAATAAAGGCAATGTAAATAGATTCACATGATTCATGCATAATGTCTCAATTTTTCATGAACGCCATAAGACATGATTTATTTCAATAAATCTCTTCTTTTATAAATGGATAAAAGAAACATAGGAGATCAAATGATATAATATCTTGATTCATGCATAAGAAATCTGTAGTTATAAATCTCGAATCAAATTCAAATCGTCAAATCAAAATCGTCAAATCAAAATCGTTTTCAAGAGATTCATAAAAGTGATACAAATAGATTCATTAATCTCCTTTTTGGAAAACTCGATAAAGTAGGAAAAAAGAAATCTTTCAAGGAAAAACCTATCCTCTTTTTAGTTATTTCAATTAATGTGATTTATTTTATTTATGCCAAATCAAAACATGTATTATTTTTAAAATCAAAAAAGCCACTTTCATTACTATAAAAATCGATAATCTATAAATTTCAAAAATCATCAAGATCAATAAATCATAAAAATTATCATGTATAAAATCTCATGCATAAAATCATGAATCATGGTATCAAAACATTTAATATTTTTATTACATCATTATGCATCATTAAAATCTCATGCATAAAATCATGAATCATGGTATCAAAACATTTAATATTTTTATTACATCATTATGCATCATTAAATATACAATCGTCAACACTTACACTATTTCATATAAGCATGCCTTTTTTATTTATGCCAAATCAAAACATGTATTATTTTAAAATCAAAAAAGCCACTTTCATTACTATAAAAATCGATAATCTATAAATTTCAAAAATCATCATGCATAATTTCGAAAGATAAACTCGTTAAGTATGATCATTATACATTACTTCAAATCAAACATGATTTCATTTAATCAAATCGAGAAACAATACGGAAATCAACATGATACACATTATTACTTCTTAAACACATATAGCATGATTTTATAAGGCAATTTCATCAAATCATTATCATAAACTATGCAATTTTCATGATCATAAAAAGCATGATCCCAATTTTTTTTAAACATTTTCATTTCATTTTTAAACATGCAATTTTCAAGAAAAATAATTATTCTAAACTAAATTAAAAGTAATTCATAAAATGGATCATGTAATTTCAAAATAAACTAAGGGGGCTTCATTTGAGCATTTTACCTCATTGTCGAAAGCTGTTAAGGCGTAGTTTGCTACCTCGCTTTTGTTGATTTTCTCCTCGTCTTCAGAGGAGCTTGATTCATCCAAAGTCACCTTCTTCTTCTTGCGTTCATAGTAAGTAATTACGTTCTTTTTGTTCTTTAATTTTTGTTTTATGAACTTTTTAAATTTCATAGTGAGGAGTTCAAGTTCACTATCACTTGAGCTTATGCTTGAGTGGTCTTCGATTGTTCTTAGTCCGAAATCCTTCCTGTCCTTTGGAAGGTGGTTCTCAAGTTCTTCACGTGTATTACATGTCATTTCATAGGTCATTAGAGACCCAATAAATTCTTCGATAAAAAAAGTATTCAAAATTTTTGATTCTTGAATAGTCGTTATTTTCGAATCCCAATTTTTAGAAAGTGATCGTAAAATCTTGTTAACGAGTTCAAAATTAGAAAAGCATTTGCTAAGAGCTTTTAAACCATTGATGACATCCGTAAAACGGGTGTACATGTTAACAATGGTTTCGCTCGGCTTCATTCGAAATAGTTTAAAATCATCCATTAAAATATTGACCTTCGAAACTTTTAATCTACTTGTGCCTTCATGAATGGTTTCAAGAGTGTGCCATATATCGAAAGCTGTTTCGCAAGTAGAAACTTAATTAAACTCAGTTTTATCCAAAGCACAAAATAAGGCATTCATACCCTTTGCATTTAAAGAGAAAGTCTTCTTCTCCAAATCATTCCAATGGTTATTGGAAGAGAAGACCTTTGAAAACCATTTTCAATAATATTCCATAAATACAAATCCAAAGAAAGTAAGAAAACTCTCATTCAAGTTTTCCAATTTGTATAGTCCATCCCATTGAAAAAGGGAGGACGAATGAGAGAGTGACCCACTTGAAAGCCGAAAAGAGCCATTTCTCTTGGGTGTTAAATTAAATGAGAAATCACGAGACTCTAATACCAATTGTTAAGAAAAGATTGGCACTAAGAGAGGGGTTAAATTAGTACAACAGTAAAAATTACGTCGGTTCAAAACTTCATTGCGATTAAATCCGTTTCCGATGAAAGCGTATGGAAGAGCATAGTAGATATAAAGCAAGTAAAGTTGTTTGCAGTAAAGTAAATTGCATAAGAGAAATGTAAACCAGATTTTTATAGTGGTTCGGTCATCATGACCTACATCCATTTCATTGATTCCTCTTCTGTCGAGGCCATCAGCATCTACTATCAGTCTTTTTTCAATGGGCGAAGCTACCCTTTTACACCCCTCTTCTCCTTTTCATAGGTTTAGGAGACAACCTTTTACAACTCTCTTTTCCAAGGTATCCCTCTCACACCTCCCTTAGAACTCTCTTTAAGCTTTGGAAGGAGGGAACTTCACTTTCTATGGTTTACAACTTTAGAATCATAGGGTTTTACTCAATATTTCTTCTTTATCCATGAAGGAATAGCTAGAGTATTTATAGGCTCTAAATGGATTCAAATTTGGAACCCAAAATTCAAACCCTTGAAATTTCAAGGAACGAGCGATACCATCGCCTGTTCTAGGTGGTACCATCGCCTGCAATTTGACACTGGGTGGTACCACCACCTAGTCTAGTGATACTACCGCCTAGTCTGACAGTAACACCACCTAGAAGATTGTACTAGGTGGTACCACTGCCTAGACTGGTGGTACCATCACCTAACATAGTCTTGGAGACTGTGCCACGATGGTTTCACCTGTTTGGTTACTGTTTGGGCCTTTCTCTTGGCCCAACCAGCTCAAACTTGGGCCCAATTATCCCCTAATTGGGTTGGCCCAATTCTAATCTTAATTATGTGCTAACTACAAATTTTAAGACATTTACTAAGCTAAACAGAGTCTGTAAGTCAAGTTTTCTTGTAACTAGCTTCCGGCGATTTTTCGGCGAACATTCGATGATCTCTCGATAATGTTCCAACGAACTCTCGACAAGCTCCTGGACTTCACACTGATCTTCTTGGCGAGTTCCCATGAGCTTCTTTGGCAAGCTCCAGGACTTCTCGATTAGTTTTGGCAGAACTTCCGATGAACATCCGGACTTCCGACGAACTCTTGAACTCCCAACGAAATCGCATTCTTGACTTTGGGACTTGATTTTGCTTTATGCCTTGCTATCATAGTTAATCCTGCACATGTAAAAATACACTTCGATCTAGACAATTAATACTAAGCATGAATCATGTTGTCCGGCATGTCATTGGTCCATCAACGCTTCGTACAATTCTTCGGCTCATCGTCTTCTCTTGCGGCCTCTTACCCAATCGGCTAGTTGACTTCACAACTCTGATATCCTTGGTGCAATATCTGCTCTTCTTGGCCCCATGCCCAAACTCATGGCCTGAAACCTTCTGTCGATACGTCGACCGATCCTCCGGCTCGACGTCTAATCTTTTAACATGTTTCATCGGCCCAACATGATTCTTGCTGCTTTAATTGTCTTAACCTGATCGAAGTATCCTGTTGTTAGGAAAGGGTTCGACAATGAGGAGGGGGGGGGGGGGGGGGGGGGTGAATTAGTGCAATGGTAAAAATTACGTCGGTTCAAAAAACCTTCATATGATAAAAACCATTTCCGATAAAAAACCTTTCGAAAACTTAACTTGAAAGCATACATAATGAATTGAAGGTTATAAGTATTTAAGAAGGTTTGTAGTAAGGTAATAATAATAATAAAATGCAAATCAGAGAACACAACAGTTTATAGTGGTTCGGTCGTCGTGACCTACATCCACTCCTCCGATTCCTCTTTCGTCGTGGCCACTAGCATCCACTAACGGTCTTCCTTCAATAGGCCAAGACCAACCACCTTTTACATCCCTCTTCTTCTTTTACCGAGTTTAGGAGATAACCCTTACAAGCACTCACTCTCCTCTCTAAACAGAATTCTAATGCTTAGACTTGAAGAAGGGAAATTCTAAAGAGATTGCAGTAGCGTTTCTTTGCTTTTAGACTCTTTGTGCTTGTGTGCTTTAACCAGGGATGAGAGGGGTATTTATAGGCTTCAAGTTGATTCAAACTTGGAGCCTAAAACTTTCCTATCCCGGGTTCCCCGAGCATGGGCGGTACCATTGCCTGTGTTGGGTGGTACCATCGCCCAATGTCAGTCTGACATTGACACTGTCCTGGGTGGTAATACAACCCAGTCTGGCAATACCACCACTTGGGGTGGCAGTGTTGGGCAGTACCATCGCCTGGCACCCTACCAGGGGCGATACAACGGCCCAGACTGGCGGTACCACTACCTGACACAGTCTCGAAGACTATGCCATGACGGTGAGACTCCTTGGGGCACTATTTGGGCCTCTTATTGGGCTCAATACAATTCTTACATGGGCCTAGTTGGCCCCTAATTGGGTTGGCCCAAATCCAAGCCCAATTACGTGCTAACTATGAAAGACTAAGACATTTGCTAAGCTAAACAAGTCCCTATGTCTATTCTTCCGGTGAGCTTCCAGTGAACTTTCGGCGAACTTTCGGTGAACTTCTGATGATCTCTCGGTAATATTCTGGTGGACTCCCGGTAAGCTCTTGGACTTCATGACGATCTTCTTGGTGAGTTTCGATGAGCTTCTCTAGTAAGCTCTGAGACTTCTCGGCTGGTTCCGTCGGAACTTCCGATGAACGTTCGGACTTTCGACGAACTCTCAAACTCCCAACAAAATTGCGTCCCTGACTCCGGGACTTCATTTTGCTTCATGCCTTGCTATCGTAGTTAATCCTGCATATATAAAACATACTTTGATCTAGACAATTAATACTAAGCATTAATCACGTTGTCCGGTCATGTCATTGGTCCCTCGACGCTTCGTCCAATTCTTCGGCGCATCGTCCTCTCTTACGGCCTATTGCCCAATTGGCCAGTTGACTTTGCAACTTCGATATCCTTAGCGCAATATCCACTCTTCTTGGCCCAATGCCTGAATCCATGGCCCGAAGCCTTCTATTGATACATCGATCGTTCCTCCGGCCCGACGTCCAATCTTCTTACATGTTTTCCCCCAGCACAATATGATTTTTCCTGCTTTAATTGTCTCATCCTGATCGAAGTATCCTATGTCACTCAAAACATAAATTAAAACATAAACACTTATCGATTGGTTTCATCATCAAAATATGAGATTCAACAATCTCTGTTAGGATTAAGAGCATTAAGAAGGGGAGGGGGGGTGAATTAGTGCAGTGGAAAACTTTCGTCGGTTAAAAAGACTTTCGTACGAAAACTGCTTCAGAAAGATCTTTAAAGTTAAGAGTAAGCGAAAGTGTAGTTGATGTAAATCAATGAAGGCAGTTTGCAGTTAAGATAAAGAGCAGAATATAAATGCAAATCGAGATTTAGAGTGGTTCGATCAATCTTGACCTACATCCACTTTTGGCTTCCTCCTTCGACGAGGTCACCGACGTCCACTAGAGGCCTTCCTTCAATAGGCGAAGGCCAACCACCCTTTTATAGCTTTTCTCCTTTTGATGGGCTTAGGAGGCAACCCTTATAAGCACTCACACTCCTCTTACAGAATTCTAAACTTAGAGTGGAGGTGGGAATTTCTAAAGAGATTGTAGTAGCGTTTTCTCACTTTTTAATCCTTTGTGCTTGTGTATTTTACCCAGGGATGAGAGGGGTATTTATAGGCTTCAAGTTGATTTAAACTTGGAGCCTAAAAACAACTCATCCCGGGTTCCCCGGGCATGGGCGGTACCACCGCCTGGCACCCTGCCAAGGGTTGTACAACCGCCCAGACTGGCGATACCACCACTTGACATAGTCTCGAAGATTGTGCCATGACGGTGAGACTTCTTGGGGCAATGTTTGGGCTTCTTATTGGGCCTAACATAATTCTTACATGGGCCTAGTTGGCCCATAATTGGGTTGGCCCAAATCTAAGCCCAGTTACGTGCTAACTACGAAATCCTAAGACATTTGCTAAGCTAAACAAGTCCCTATGTCTATTCTTCCAGCGAGCTTATGGTGAACTTCTGGTGAACATCCGACGAACCCTCGGCGATACTCCGGCGGACTCCCGGCAAGCTCTTAGACTTCACGACGATCTTCTTAGCGAGTTCCGATGAGCTTCTTTGGCAAGCTCTGAGACTTCTTGGTTGGTTCCTCCAGAACTTCTGACGAACGTCTGGACTTCCGACGAACTCTTGAACTCCCAACGTGATTGTGTCCTTGACTCCGGGACTTCATTTTGCTTCATGCCTTGCTATTGTAGTTAATCCTGCATATGTAAAACAAACTTCAATCTAGACAATTAATACTAAGTATTAATCAAGTTGTCCGGCATGTCATTGGTCTCTCGACGCTTCGTCCGATTCTTCGGCACATCGTCCTCTCTTGTAGCCTATTGCCCAATCGGCCAGTTGACTCCGCAACTCCGATATTCATGGTGCAATGTCCGCTCTTCTTGGCCCTATGCCCGAATCCACGGCCCGAAGCCTTCTGTCGATACGTCGATCGATCCACCGGTTCGACGTCCAATCTTCTGACATGTTCCTCCGGCCCAACATGATTTTTGCTACTTTAATTGTCTCATCCTGATTGAAGCATCCTATGTCACTCAAAATGTAGATTAAAACATAAACATATATCAATTGGTTTCATAATCAAAATCCGAGATTCAACAATCTCCCCCTTTTTGATGATGATAATCAATTGACAACGGAGTTAACCTTAACTCCCGGAGTTTAAACAAACTCCCGGAGTTTCTACAAACTCCCCCTATCAATATGCCATATTGATAGAAACTTTTGGATTCAAAAATCCAAGCAACATGTCATGATCAAATCATACATGACATCAACATACTTCTCCCCCTTTATCATCAACAAAAAGGAGAAGTCCAACTATTCATGTGTTTAGAAGTAGGAGTTCAAATCATCGCATAATAAATCTTCAAGTTCTATCATCATAGATATGCAAGGTAGCAAGATACTAGCTAGCAAATTTAAAGATATGCAAGTTGGCATATTTGCTTTTCTTGAGATTGGCAAGATAGCAATTTTTGGTAATGTTCAAGATAGCAAATATTGCCTCTTCTTGAAATGTGTAACTTAGCACACATTGAGATTTGCAAGATAGCACTTTTGTTTTTTTTAAGATAGCAACTCTTTGCTTCTCTTTAGATCACAAGTTAGCAATTCTAGCAAATTTTACATCATGCATGGTGGCAAATTTTTGTGATGTTCAAAATAGTAAGTTCTTTCTTTTCTTTTGAGAAGTACTATTTTTTACTTTCTTTGCAAAAATACAAGATAACAAAATGTTACATAATTTTACAACAGGGAAGCTAGCAAT
Organism: Musa balbisiana; assembly: GCA_004837865.1. NCBI lineage: Eukaryota > Viridiplantae > Streptophyta > Magnoliopsida > Zingiberales > Musaceae > Musa > Musa balbisiana. The sequence continues at coordinate 25,520,312 of CM017188.1, read as the reverse complement.
TTGAGATGTTCAAGAAGCAAGTTCTTTATCCTATTTTGAGAAGTGTAATTTTTGCTTTCTTCTTGAATTGTGCAAGCTAGCATCTTTTATCTCCCCCTTTGTCATTGTCAAAAAGAAGGGAAGAATACAATTTTGTAATTCTTTTTCCCTTACATCAATTTCTAAATCATAACAAAGGATGAAAAATCAAGTTATGAATGTCAAAACAATTTTTCATCATGAATATTTTATCATTGCATGCATCATTATCATAAGTTGAAGTATAACATGCATAATATCAAATCATCATGTATATTTCCAAAATATAAAATGTATGATTTTAAATCATCATTCATAATTACATCAATATTTCAATAATTATTTCAATCATCAAAAAATCAAGTCATGAATGTCAAAATCATAGTATTGTATGCATCATCATAAATATTTCATATCGTGATATATTTCATATCATGATGGTACCAATTTTGTCAAATTACATCCTACCATGTATGATCGAAACTTCTCATTTGTATACATCAAAATAAATTCATAAATATTTCATGCATTTATATCATCACATAAAGAATATCAAGAAAATTAATTGGGTGATGAGATAAATATTTCATGAATACATGAGAGATAAAATATCAAAGGTGATGATAAATCATGAGTATCAAGAGACATATTATGATTCTTTTTGGATAACTCAAATAGTGAAAAGAAAGAATCATAGTAGACAATCTTGATTAATAAAAAGAATTTTCAAGTTAAAATTCTGAGAATTCAAGAGAAACCATGATTTATTTTAGCAAATCTCCTCTTAAATAAATAACGAAAATAATTCTTTGAAGATCATGATATAGTTATAATTCATTCAATCTTATAGGAGAACAAGGTCTTAATTCATGCATATGAAATCTCAAGTTTTAAATCTCAAAAAATCAAGATAAATCTCATTCAACTTCAAATCGTTAAACCAAAATCATTTTCAAGTGTTTCAATTCATAAGATTGATTTTATAAAAGTATGCCTTTTTCATTTATGCCAAATAAAAACATCCATCAACATTTAGGATTGAAAAATAAATTTTGTCATAAAAACCATCCATCTTGCTTATAATAAAAAAAACCACTTTTATTACCATGAAAGTCGATAATCCATAAATTTCGAGAATCAGCATGCATAATTTTAAAAAATAAACTCATTAAGCATGATTTCAAATCATCATTATATTATTTCATCAAGCATGATTTTGTAAAGTATTTTCAGTTAAATACGAAGATCATCAAGATACACATTATCACTTTATCATATCATTAAAACATCTAGCATGATTTAAGTCTAACATTTTGTTCCTTTATCATATGCAGTTTTCATGATTATTTTCAAAATTACTAGCATGATAAAAATGATCCTAATTCGTTAGCATTTTCATTATATTATTTAAACATGTAATTTTCAAGAAAATTAATTCTATACTAAAAAAAGAAAAAGCATCATAGAAAGCATCATGTAATTTCGAAATAAATTAAGGGGGTTTCGATTACCTCCTCGTCGAATGCTTTAAGGCATAGTTTGCCACCTCGCCTTTCTTGATTTTCTTCTCGTCTTCGGAGGAGCTTGATTCATCCCAATTTTTATTCTTCTTCTTGCGTTCAAAGCAAGTGGATGTGTTCATTTTTTTTTTAATTTTTGTTTCATAATTTTTATTGGAAGTTCAAGTTCACCATCACTTGAGTTTATGCTCGAGTGGTCTTCAAATGTTCTATGTCCCAAATCCTTCTTGTTCTTTGGAAGGTAATTTTGTTCATCATGTTCATCATATGCATTGTGCACCATTTCATATGTCATCAATGTACCGATAAATTCTTCAAGTGGAAAAATATTTAAATTTTTTGTTTCTTGTAAAGCCGTTACTTTTGAATCCCAAGTCTTAGAAAGTGATCGTAAAATCTTGTTAACGAGTTCAAAATTCGAAAAGCTTTTACAAAAAGCTTTTAAACCATTGACGACATCCGTAAAACGGGTGTACATGTCAACAATAGTTTCGCTAAGCTTCATTCAAAAAAATTCAAAATCATACATTAAAAAATTAATTTTAGAATCTTTAACTTTATTCGTGCCTTTGTGTGTGATTTCGAGAATATGCCAAATATCGAAGGCCGTTTCACACAAAGAAACCCGATTAAACTTATTTCTATATAAGGCGCAAAACAAGGCATTTATAGCCTTTGCATTTAGAGAAAAAGTCTTCTTCTCTAAATCATTCCAATGGTTCATTGGAAGAGAAGACCTTTGAAAACCAAATTCGACTATGTGCCATAAATTGAGAGTCAATGAAAGTAAGAAAACTCTCATTCGAGTTTTTCAATAAGTGTAGTCCGTCCCATTAAAAAAGGGAGGACGAATGAGAGAGAGACACTCTTGAAAGCCGAAAAGAGCAATTTCTCTTGGGTGTTAAACCAATTGAGAAATTACGAGGCTCTGATACTAATTATTAGGATCAAGAGCACTAAGAAGAGGGGGTGAATTAGTGCCGTGGAAAACTTTCATTGATTAAAAATACTTTCGTAAAAAAACCATTTCGGAAATATCTTTAAAGTTAAGAGTAAGCGGAAGTGTAGTTGATGTAAATCAATGAAGGCGGTTTGCAGTTAAGATAAAGAGCAGAATGTAAATGCAAGCCGAGATTTAGAGTGGTTCGGTCAATCTTGACCTACATCCACTTTTGGCTTCCTCCTCTAACGAGATCACCGATGTCCACTAGAGGCATTCCTTTAATAAGCGAAGGCTAACCACCCTTTTACATCTTTTCTCCTTTTGATGGGATTAGGAGGCAACCCTTACAAGCACTCACACTCCTCTTTCAGAATTCTAAACTTAGAGTGGAGGAGGGAATTTCTAAAGAGATTGTAGCAGTATTTTCTCACTTTTTAATCCTCTATGCTTGTGTATTTTACCCAGGGATGAGAGGGGTCTTTATAGGCTTCAAGTTGATTCAAACTTGGAGCCTAAAAACATCTCATCTCGGGTTCCCCGGGCATGGGCGGTACCACCGCCCAATGTCAGTTTGATTGATACTATCCTGGGCGGTACCACTGCCTGGCACCCTACCAAGGGTGGTACAACTGCCCATACTAGCAGTACCACTGCCTGACATAGTCTCAAAGACTGTGCCATGACGGTGAGACTTCTTGGGGCAATGTTTGGGCTTCTTATTGGGCCCAACATAGTTCTTACATAAGCCTAGTTGGCCCTAATTGGGTTGGCCCAAATCGAAGCAAATTATGTGCTAACTACGAAATCCTAAGACATTTGCTAAGCTAAACAAGTTCCTATGTCTATTCTTCCGGCAAGCTTCCGGTGAACTTCCGGCGAACTTCCAACGATCTCTCGACAATGTTCTAATGGACTCCCGGCAAGCTCTTGGACTTAACGACGGTCTTCTTGGTGAGTTTCAATGAGCTTCTCTGGCAAGCTCTGAGACTTCTCGGCTGGTTCTGCCAGAACTTCCGACGAACGTCTGGACTTCCAACGAACTCTCGAATTCCCAACGAAATTGCGTCCTCGACTTCGGGACTTCATTTTGCTTCATGCCTTGCTATCGTAGTTAATCCTGCATATGTAAAACATACTTTGATCTAGACAATTAATACTAAGCATTAATCATGTTGTCCAGTCATGTCATTGGTCCCTCGACGCTTCGTTCGATTTTTCGACGCATCGTCCTCTCTTGTGGCCTATTGCCCAATCAGTCAGTTGACTCCATAACTCTGATATCCTTGGCGAAATATTCGCTCTTCTTGGCCTGATGCTCGAATCCACGACCCGAATCCTTTTGTCGATACGTCGATCGTTCCTCCGACCCGATGTCCAATCTTCTGATATGTTTTCCCTCGGCACAACATTATTTTCCTGCTTTAATTGTCTCATCCTGATCAAAGTATCTTGCATCACTCAAAACGCAGATTAAAACATAAACACTTATCGATTGGTTCCATCATCAAAATATGAGATTCAACACCTGCGTCACTTAAAACACAAATCAAATTATAAACACTTATAAATTGGTTTCATCATCAAAATATGAGATTCAACAGATGTATCCAAGTTGTTAGTTGGAGGAGAGGGTTCATTTAAATTCAAAGCATCAAAATTAAGATCATCATCAAACTCAATTTTCTTAAATTCGGAGACTTCATTAAAGACAATATGAATAGACTCTTCTATAACTAAGGTTCTTTTACTAAAAACACGAAAGACTTTTGAAATAGAAGAGTAAATCAGATTTTGCATCAAATTTTCCTAAGACATCTTTTTCATTCAAGATAAAACATTTACAATCGAAAACTTTAAAGTATGAAACATTAGGTTTTTTGTCATTCCACAATTCATAAGGAGTTTTAGAAAGTAATGGTCTTACTAGAATCCTATTCATGACATAGCATGCCATATTAATGGCTTCAGCCCAAAAATATTTGGGTAGGCTATGTTCGTTCAACATGGTTCTTGCCACTTGTAAATTTCTATTTTTTCTTTCTACTACTCCATTTTGTTGAGGATTTCTTGGAGTAGAGAAATTATGGTTGTATCCAATAGATTCACAAAAATTTTGGAAATCATGATTTTGAAATTCGCCACTATGATCACTCCGAGTTGATGAAATCATAAAGCCTTTTTCATTTTGAATAAGTTTACAAAACTTAGAGAAATGCCTAAAGCTATTACTTTTGTGTGCCAAGAAGTATGTCCAAGTGTATCTACTATAATCGTCCACAATTACAAAGACGTATTTGCTATCTCATAGGCTTGATGTATCAATTGGTCCAAACAAATCCATATGGATCAATTGCAATGGTCTAGAGGTGCTTATTTGATTCTTTGGTTTGAAATTATATTTTATTTGTTTTCCTAGTTGACATGTATCACACACATTATCTTTAACAAACTTAATGTTAGGAATACCTTTTATAAGTTCTTTGGATGAGATTTGAGAGATTAGTTTCATGCTAGCATGACCTAATCTTCTATGCCAAAGCTAAGCATCATAATTCAAAACTGAAAAATACATTTTATTACAAAGATCATCAATGTCAATAGTATATACATTATTTTGTTTTAGGACAATCATAGAGGTATTTTTGTATAGTTGTTCAATAATGCATGCATTTGATTCAAATCTAATGATGTATCCTTTATCACATAATTGACTAAAGCTCAAAAGATTATACTTTAAGACGTCAACCAACAACAAATCTTTAATCAAAAAGTTGGATTTGTTACCTATGGTTCATTTGCCAATGATTTTACCCTTGTTGTCTCCAAAAGTGACATACCCTTCGTCTAGGCTAGTAAGCTCAGAGAATTTAGATGGATCTCTAGTCATGTGCCTTGAGCATCTACCATCAAGGTACCATCTTTTGCTCCTACCTTGTGATGGTAAACATTTTTATAAAAAAGGGTGATTTTTAGGTAACCATTTGACCTTGGGTATCTTAAAAATCGATCTACTCAATTTATCATTTTGCATAGAGTTCTTTATGGTTCCTTTAGGAACCCAAATCAATTTGTGTGGACTATATTTTTTAAGTGGACATTTATAAGCAACATGTCCGAGTTTGAAACAAAAGTTGTATTTAGTACAGGGTGATATATGTAAGGTAGGGCCTTTTAGAAAGGTGATTGGATTTTGGTGAGAGCTACTCATAAATCCGATTCTGCCTCTTCTATGAACTTGACCCTTATTAGCAAGGATCATGTTCAAAGACTTGCTACAAATCTTAAACTTTTCTAAGGTTTCTTTGAGTAACAAGTTTTCCTTCTCAAGTATCTCTAAGTTTTCACACTTGGTGTATGGAGGCAAAGAAGGATTATCATGCATAAATTTTTTGAAATCAATATTTAAAAGGGTATGCTCCTTTTTTAAAGAATTGTACTTTTTACTCAAAGTTCTACATTCATCAAATAATTTATGAAAGGTGCTTAAAAGCTCATTGAAAGATAAATTTGCATCTAATGAACTACTTACCTCATCTCCGATAACCATTAATGCGTAATTAGCGATCTCCTTATTACTTTGTTCTTCGCCTTCAGAATCGCTCGAGTCATCCCATGTCACTTTGAGCGCCTTCTTCTTCTTTAGTTGCTTCTTTTTTACTTGGGGACATTCACTTTTGAAATGTCCCGACTTCTTGCATTTGTAGCATATGACTTGTTCTTTCTTTGGTTCAACTTTATTTTTAGTGTCAGTTTTAGATTTATTTTTTTTATAATTTTTTTAAACTTTTTTGTTAAGAGTGCCAAGTCATCATTGTAGTCCTCATCACTTGAATTTTCTTTCAAGTGGTCCTCATGAGTTTTTAGTGCCATATCCTTCCTATTCTTTGGAAGGTTGTTCTCAAGCTCTTCATGAGCATAGCATTGTAAGTCATCTCATAGGTCATTATTGACTTGATAAGTTCTTCGAGAGAAAAGTTGTTTAAATCCTTGGCCTCTTGGATGACCGTTACTTTAGGGTCTCAACACTTTGGAAGGGATCTTAAGATTTTATTTACAAGTTTAAAGTTCAAAAAATATTTGCCAAGAGCTTTTAAACTTTTGATGACATTCGTAAAACGGGTGTACATGTCGACAATAGTCTCGTTTGGCTTCATCCGAAACAATTCATAAGTATGTACTAAAAGATTTGTCTTCGACTCCTTTACTATACTAGTGCCTTCGTGAGTGATTTTGAGTATGTGCCAAATATCAAAGGTTGTTTCACAAATAGATACTCGATTCAACTCGTTTATTTCTAAAGTGCAAAACAAGGTATTCATTGCCTTGGCATTTAAAGTGAAAGTCTTTTTCTCCAACTCATTCCAATCACTCATTGGAAGAGAAGACTTTTGAAAGCCATTTTCCATAAGATTCCATAACTCAAAATCCATTAAAATTAGAAAGATCCTTATTCTAGTCTTTCAATATATGTAATCCGTCCCATTGAACATAGGAGGACGTATAATTGAATGACCCTCTTGATTGCTGACAAATGTCATCTCTCTTAGGTTTCAAACCAAATAAGAGTGACCTTACGAGTGAATTAGTGCAGCAGAAAAATCATCGATTTTGTAAGATATTCATTCATTGAAAACCAATTTTGGAAAGTGCTTGACTTTAGAGTAAATAAACTAGCAATTAACTTAGAAAGTAATAGCAGTAATAAAAGGCAGAATGGAAATGAGTATACTAGAATTTAAAGTGGTTTGGTTGTTGTGACCTACATGCACTTCCAATTCCTCCTCCGTCGAGGTCACCAGCGTCCATTAATGGTCTTCCTTCAATGGGCGACGATCAACCACCCTCTTTATAGCACTTTTTCCTTTTCACGGGTTTAGGAGACAACCCTTATAAACCTCACACCTCTCTTGGATGATTACAAGACTTAGAAAGGGAGGAGGAGGACCCTTAGCACTTTTACAATACTTTCACACCCCAAGATTTCAATATTTTGTTCACACTTTCATGCCCTTTCATGCAGAAAAGGGTGGGGTATTTATAGGCCCTAATGACTTTAGAATTAGAGCCAAAAAATATCACATCTCTAAATTTTGGGGTACTAGTGGTACCATCGTTTGCAGACTGACACTGGATGGTACCACCGCTCAATCTAGGTGGTACCACCACCTGACAAGGTGATACCACTGCCTGACAAGGCGATACCACTACCTAATAAGGCGGTACCATTGCCTGACAGCATTAACTATCGATGGTACCATCGTCTAGTCTAGGCGGTACCACCGCCTAGACCACTTGGGAGATTAAGTCCTAAGCGGTGCCACCGTTGGTCATGACTTCAAGTGTTGAATGAGCTATTCAACCGGCCCAATTCAGCCCTGTTAAGGGCCCAGTTGGCCGCTAACTGAGTTAGTGGGATTACTTCCCATTCCTAACTCAACTTATGGAATAAATACGATAATTAAGATATTTAAACAAGAAGTCTTTGTCTGGTATGTCAATTGTTCTCTTGGCGAACTTCCGATGAACTTCTTGGCGAACTTCCGACGAACTCCCAATGAACTCTTAGCGAACTCCTGACGAACTCCCGACGAACTCTCGATGAACTTCTGACGAACTCTCGGCGAGCTCCCGACGAACTCTTGGTGAGCTTCCGGCAAACTTCTATCACATCGTCTGAATTTTGACGTATTGTCCGATTTTTGACTCCGGCCTAACATCTGCTTTATGCCTTACCGCTATCGGAGTTAATCCTGCATACTTATCTCAACATATATATTAGATTAAATAATTTACCAATTAATTTCATCATTAAAATTTAAGATTCAACAGCTTAATGAATTTATATTTTGAAATTATGCAATGATGATTTTTGTGATATTTACCGTAATGAAAGTTCTTTTTCGGTGTTAAACTTTGATGCTTATTTTTACTTGGCATAAAAAACTTGGGCATACTTGTATGAATCAATCATATGAATTGAAATAACTAAAAAGGGAATGCATTTTGAAAATTTCTCTATCTTTATCTTATCATTTTTTTCAACAAGAAAATGATAAATCTATGTATGTCATTTTAAGTCTCTTGAAAGTAATTTTGATGATTTGATAATTTAAATGAGTTTTATCTATATTATGATCGATCTTGAATTCTTGGAATCAAAACTTTGATAGTTTCTTTATATAAATCAAGACCCCTCACTTTTTATTCTCGAATGATTTATTGTATTTTATTAAAAAGAATATTTATAAAAATGAATCAAGTCTTTTGGTATTCATATGATCTTATCTTTGATGATATGATTTTTACTATGCAAGTATATCTCATCATCAAACTTTTCTTGTTATCCTTTATGTGATGATTTGAAAATTGATGTAAAGGGAAATGAATTGCACTATTATATTGTTATTCCTCTCTTTTTGCCAATGATAAAGGGGGAGAAAGAATTGCTTGTGTGCACATCTCAAAAGAGAACCTAAATTTGCTTCCTAGCACAATTCAAGAAGAAGCAAATCATGCTAGCGTGCACATCGCAAAGAGAGGCAAACTTGCAGGCTTGCTCATCTTAAGAGAGAAGCAAGAAGTGCTATCTTGCAAATCTCAAGAGAAGCAATGTTTGCTAAGTTACACATTTCAAGAAGATGCAAAAATATGCTATCTTATACATTTCAAAAATTGCTAGTTCAAGATGCAAAATTTGGAAACTTGCACATTGCAAAAGGAAAAAAAACTTGCTAACTTGCACACTTCAAGAAAATACAAAATCAAGCTATCTTGCACTTCTCAAAAGAGAAGAAAGAAACTTACTAGCTTGAATGTTCTAAAGTGATGAAAAATTTGCTAAATAGCTAAGCTTTCATATCTCTAAATCTTGATAGTTGCACTTCTCCTTTTTGTTGATGACAAAGGGGGAGAAGATATGATGATACGAGAATCATACATGGTAGGATGTAATAAACTTTGATATTTTGATACCATTATGATTTGAAATATTTATGATGATGCATGCAAAACTTATGATAATGATACATGCAATGCAATAATATTCATATAATGTGTTACATATATTCATGATGAAATATTGCTTTGACTTGAATTCAAGGTTCTATTAATATGGTATATTAATAGGGGGAGTTAAGGTTAACTCCGTCATCAATTGGTTGTCATCATTAAAAAGAGGGAGATTGTTGAATCTCAGATTTTGATGATAAAACCAATTTATATGTTTATGATTTGATCTGTGTTTTGAGTGACATAGGAAGCTTCGATCAGGGAGAGACAATTAAAGCAAGAAGAATCGTGTTGGGCCGGAGTAGAACATGTCAGAAGATTGGACATCGGGCCAAAGGATCAGTCAATATATCGATAGAAGGCTTCGGGCTATGGGTTTGGGCATCAGGCCAAGGAGAGCTAAAATTACACCAAGGAAATAAGAGTTGCAGAGGTCAACTGATCGATTGGGCAATAGGCCATAAGAAAGGACGATGCGCCAAAGAATCGGATGAAGCATCAATGAACCAATGACATACCGGACGACATTTGATTCAAGCTTTGTAATAATTGTCTAGATCGAAGTAGGTTTTAGGTGTAATTAGGTTGGAATTAGGCTAACTCAATTTGGGGCCAATTGGGCCCAAGTTTGGGCTATGTTGGGCCAAGTGAAAGACCCAAACAATGACCCAATATATGGAACCTTCGGTGGCACAATCTCCAAGACTATGTTAGGCTATGGTACGGCCAATCTGGGCAGTGGTATCACCTAGACTCTATCTCCGAGACTGTCAGGCGGTGGTACCGCCAGTCTGGGTGGTGGTACCGCCTAGTGTCAATGCTATAGGTGGTGGTACCGTTAGTACCCAGAAGACCCGGGATGAGACCAGTTTTGGCTACAAGTTTGAATCCATTCAAAGCCTATAAATACTCCTTTCATCGCTAGTTAACATACATAAGAATTGAGAGCAAAAAAGGAAGAAAACGCTATTGTAGTCTTGTGAGAACTCCTCTCAAACTCTAAGTGTTAATGATGTTTAAGAGAGGAGGTAGTGGGGGTGTAAAAGTTCTCTTCTGAGCTTGTTAAAAGGAGAATAGATTTGTAAGAAGGTGGTTGGTCTTTGCTTATTGAAGGAAGACCGTTAGTGAATGCCGGTGGCCTCGAGGGAAGAGGAATCAGGGGTGGATGTAGGTCACGATGACCGAACCACTATAAAAATTTGGTTTGCATTTCCTTCTTACTTTTTTCCTTATATTGCAAATTGAATTCTTACTTTCACTATGCTTCCGTATGCTTTCAAGTTAAGCATTTTGTCGATACGAGTTTTTATCATATAAAGATTTTCAACTCAACGTAATTTTACTGCTGCACTAATTCATCCTCTCTCCTCTTAGTGCCGACTCGATCCTAATAGACATATCATTAGAATTTATTGATTCAAAGCATTAATTAGCAGATATTTTTACAAAACCATTGAATAAGCAGCTTGATTTTATTAGAAGAGAATTAGGCATGTTAAATATTTCAAATGCATGAATTCCTTCTTCGGATTTCTCGGTTTTTCATAACTTGAATTTTCTTTTTAAATCGAGATCGCCTTTCTATTTGCAAAAGAAGAGCCTTGATTCATGGATTTTTAGATTAATGAATTAATTAATTCCTTTGAATCCTTCTTCCTTCTATTTATAAGAAAAGGGATTTGATTTATGAAGTTTTATTCATGGATTTTTTATCCTTCATTTGATGATCCTTTCCCATGAATTCTTCCTCACTCTTCTCACGAAAGAAGAATTTTTATTCATGGACTTTTAGTATGTGATAATCATTTGTAAGAATAGGGATTTGATTTTGTATGGACATCTTGATCCTTTTAATGAATCCATTCTCTTTGCTAAAATAGAAGCTTGATTAAATGAAACTCATTTATCATGGATTTGGCTTGGTTCAAATCCTTTTAGGAATTTGGTTCTTAATTTTTTTTGTAGAGAATAAATTCCTCCCTTACTTTTCTTCCTCTTTCTCTTATCTTTTTATAACAAAGGAAGAAAGAAACTTGCACATCTTAAGAAGAACCAAAAAACTCTTAAGCAAAAATGCTAGCTTCTCATTTTTCATGCAAAGTTTTTTCTTAACTTCTCATTTTTGCTAGCTTGGATAAATTGGTGTAAAACTTGATATTCTGTTAGGAATCTAGCTAGGAGAGTCCTAATTAAGAGGGGCATTCATTTTAAACCTACCTAGCTAGGGTTAGAAGGTTGTTTCTTATAGAAGCATTGGGAGTTGTAAAGGAATAGGAGTATTGAGTAGGAGTCCTATTAGGAGTTGATTAGAAGTAGGAGTCTTGAGTAGGAGTCCTATTAGGAGTTGGGGTTTAGAAGCTCTATAAATAGCCATGTATTTATTCTCTTTTCTCAAGTAATAGATGAATCTTTTCTGCAGCCTTTGAGTAGCAACTTGGAGGAAGGAACCCCTATAGAGTTCTAGGGAGGCCGATCCCCTAAAGAGATCAACACCAAGCTTAGAATCTGTAAGGGTTCTAACACTTGGTATCAGAGTAGCATTCTTGGCATCTCGCTGCCCTTCCACAACTATCCATTAGCTCTCCACAGTCGCCCAAAGCAATTCCCACAATTGCTTAAAAGATCATCGCTGAATTTTGCTATCATCTCCACCACCGCAGATCATCCTTTGATCTCTCCATGAATTACAATAAGTTCTGGTTTCCTACCTTATAACTGCTGCAATTTAGTTATCCTTATTAAAAAATCCAGCCCTCCATAGCTGCCCAAAGCAATTCCCACAATTGCTCAAAAAATCGTCGCTGAATTCCACCACCATCTCCACCACTGTTGATCATCTTTTGATCTCCTTGTGAATTGTAATAGGTTATGGTTTCCTACCTTACTGCTGCTGTAATTTAGTTATCCTTATCCAAAAATTAAAAAAAAAATATTCCTATATTACTGCATAAACTTTTCATCGTATAGTTTTCATCTCTACGATGAAAGATACACTACAGAATTCCAACCGCATAGCATAGTCTGTTTGATCTTGATACTGTATTTTTTCTGTCCAAATCTCTAGGAAATTTTTATGATAGCTTTGACACTTCCTAACAATAGATTTATCTTTGGTTTCATAAAAAAATTCTCAATATAAACCACTAATCTTTTACGTCCAAACTGCTACACTTGAAAATCTTCACTATAGAATTCTAGCCGCATAGCACAGTTTGTTTGATCTTGCTACTATGATTTTTCTATCCAAATCTATACAAAATTTTTATGATACCTTGACACTTCCTAATAATGGATTTCCCTTTAGTTTTGTCAAAAAATTCTCAATATAAACCACTGATCTTTTACGTCCAAACTGTTACACTTTAGACATAAAAATCTACAGTAGTACCTTTCCGTGATCCTCAATTCTTCTGAACCTTCCACCACCCATGACATTAACCCATCAATAGAAAAAAGATAGGGACATATCTAATCTATAGTCATATGCTATGGATTCTCAAGGTCCAATTGATGCCGAATTTGAAGCATTGGAATCTCGGATTGAATCGCTACTTGAATCGCGCTTGGAGGACAAATTGCGCACTTTGTTTGAAGAATTCAGAATTGGACAACTGCCAAGTCCAACCAAATTTTAGTGAAGAGAGAGTTTAGAGAGGCCTCTAGAGATAGAGGGATAGCCCTTGGGCATGTTACAGCCATGCATGAGGGTGGACTTCCCACGATGGGAAGGAGACCCGACGGGATGGATTTCGCGCGTCGGATGTTACTTTCGCTACTAGCGAATGTCGGATGATGCTATGGTGGAAATTGCTGTTATCCACCTTGAAGGAGATGCTATTCAATGGTATAATTGACTAGAATACAATCATGAGGCTCCGACATGTAATCAATTTAAGAATGCACTACTGAATCGTTTCAGACCTACGGAGTATGAAAATATCAGTGGCCAACTCGCAAAGATTCGATAAACCTCTATGATTCAATAGTACTAAACTAGGTTTGAGAAGCTATCCTACCTTGCTCATGATTGGACTGACCAACAATTGTTAGGAACACTCATGGAAGGACTCAGGCTAGAGATAAAAAAGGAGGTTACGGTGCGGTAGCCCCGTAACGTGACAGCTATGATTTCTTACACCCGAATACAAAAAGAATCACTCAACCAAGATGCTCAAAGGATGAGAACTTCTCCTAGGCTCATGGCATATAAACTTCCTTCTACTCTCAGTCATCCTTCGCTGCCAAAAAAATTGACAAGAGAAGAACTACGTGACCGATCAACAAAGGGTCTTTGCTGGCATTGTGACGAGCCGTGGAACTGTGATCATTGCTACAAAAGGGGCCGCCTTCTACTGATTGAACCTTTTGAAGACATGGAGGAGAAGATCTAGGAGCATGAGGAAGAGGTCACAGATGAAGAATAGTAGTCAGTTGATATTACAATGCATGCCCTTACCGGTTACGTGAACTCGCAAACGATGAAAGTGGGAGGACTTCTGAAGCAACAACCTATCACTGTTCTTATTGACACCGGGAGCACTAATAATTTTATGAATAGCAAGGTTCTGTCAAGATAGCCTTACCTATCAAGAATTGTAGTAGGTTTGACGTTAAAGTCGCTGACGGACGAATTTTGAAGTATGATCATAGGTGCCCATGGGTGAAACTATTGCTACAGGACCAAGAGATAATTGCATATTTCTTCCTCCTCCCTCTTGATGATTATGAGGCCATGCTTGACATTGAATAGCTAGCAATATTAGGTGATATTTTCTAAAATTTTGTGAAACTAATTATGAAATTTTACAGTAAGGGGAAACAGGTGATATTGCATGGGAAACGTGGGGGCGACATAACAACGATTTGCACACAACGAATGGAGAAGGTTTTGCACAAATCATGTAGCAGCTTTTCGGTACAACTTGAGAAGCAAACTAAGGGAGAGCCAATATAATTTGAGGACCCAAACCTACTTCCTTTGCTTGCTGAATTTTTAGATATATTTAGCGAACCGCACAACCTACCTCCTACTCATCAGCATGATCATTGTATACTGATTCTTCTGGGCAAACCTTCAGCAAATAATTGGCCATATTTGTATCCATATCTTCAGAAGGATGAAATAGAAAGGATTGTAAAAGAGATGCTCGAAACAGAAGTTATTCAACCAAGTGGCAGCCCCTACTCTTCACGGGTACTCCTCGTATGAAATAAGAATGGAACATGGTGAATATGCGTTGATTACCGAGCTCTCAACGGCATAACCGTCAAGGACAAGTACCCTATTCCAGTAGTAGATGAATTGATTGATGAATTAAAGGGAGTATGACTCTTCACAAAGCTGGACCTTCGATTTGGTTATCATCAAATACAAGTGTGAGAAGTGTTGAATCTCGGATTTTGATGATGAAGTCAATTGTCATTTGTTATCTAATCCATATGTTAAGATAAGTGTGCAGGATTAACTACGATGAAAGTAAGACATGCAGCAGGAGTTGCGCCGAAGTCAAGACTATGATCACGTTGGGGGTTCGAGAGTTCGACGGAAGTCCGGATGGTCATCGGAGGTTCTGCGGGAACAAATCCGAGAAGTCCAGGAGCTTGCCAAAGAAGCTCATCGAAACTCGCCAAGTGGATCATCGCAAGTCCAGGAGTTTGCCGGAAGTCCGCCGGAGCATCGCCGAGGGTTCGTCGGATGATCGCCGGAAGTTCGCTGGAAGCTCGACGGAAGAAGCGATTGACGCACCGGAGCAAGTTACAGTAAATGTCTTGAAAAATATTGTAGTTAGCATGATGATTAAGTTAGAAATGGGAGGTGATCCCATTAACTTAATCTTGGGGCAATTGGGCTCTTAACAGACCCAAATTGGGCCTAATGGATCAGCCCATTCGGACCCAAATTCCCTGGCCGGCGGTGGCACCGCCTGGGTCAGCGGTGGCATCGCCCAATAGCCGAGTCTTGGAGTGAGGCTGGGTGGTGGCACCGCCCCTATCAGGCGGTGGCACCGCCTAGGCTCAGTCTCCATGTGAGACTGGGTGGGCGGTAGCACCGCCCCTGTCAGGCGGTGGCACCGCCTGGGCTCAGTCTCCGAGTGAGACTGGGCGGTAGCACTGCCCCTGTCAGGCGGTGGTACCGCTCGAGCTCGGTCTCCGAGCTCTATCAGGCGGTAGTACCGCCCATTTATGGCGGTAATACCGCCAGGACCCCGAAAACATGGGAATTGACATTTTTGAGCTCCAAATTCAAATCAGTTTGGGGCCTATATAAACCCCACCCTTTCATGCATGAAAGGGCACCGAAAGTTAGTATTTATTCTGAGATTTTGAGAGCTTAAAAGTGTTGTAAAAGGCTAGAAGCTCTTCTCCCTCTTTTCTTCAAAGTTTTGATCATTTAAGAGAGGAGTGAAAAATTTGAAGGGTTGTCTCCTAAGCCCGTCAAAAGGAGTGAAACTGTAAAAGGGTGGTTGGCCTTCGCCTATTGAAGGAAGGCCTCTAGTGGACGTCGGTGACCTCATCGGACGAGGAAGCCAAAAGTGGATGTAGGTCAAGATTGACCGAACCACTCTAATTCTCGGTTTGCATTTACATTCTGTTCTCTATCTTAATTGCAACTACTTCCATAGCTTTACTTTAACTGTACTTTACTTGATCTTAAGTTAAAGTAATTTCTAATTCGACTTTCATACGGAAATCGTTCTTATCATACGAATGTCGTTTTAAATCATCGAAAGTTTTCCGCTGCACTAATTCACCCCCCCCTCTTAGTGCTCTTGATCCTAACAAGAAGAAAACATATTTAAAACCACATTTTGAACACACAATGACTACTATGAATTTTTGGTAATGCCCTTTGGTCTCACCAATGCTCCCTCCACCTTCTAGAGCCTTATGAATGATATTTTTTAGAATTATCTTCATAAGATTGTGCTAGTTTCTTCGACGATATCCTTATTTACAGCCCTTCTCTTGAAAGTCATTTTCAACACTTACGACTTGTTTTGATGATTTTGTGAGAACATATTCTTTTTGTCAAAAAATCGAAGTGCAGCTTTCTTTAACAGAAGGTGAAATATCTGGGGCATATCATATCAGAGGAAGGTGTGGCGGTGGACCCTTCCAAAATTGAAGCAATGCAGAACTGGTCGACCCCAAGGAACATAAAATCTTTATGCGGCTTTCTCAGTTTAACGAGCTTCTATCGTAATTTCATGAAAAGCTATGGAAAGATCAGTGCACCCCTTACTTCCTTGCTAAAAAAAGATACTTTTCAATGGTCGGACAAAGCCACCACCATTGCCTTCGATGAATTTAAAGTTGCAATGATGACAACTCCCATACTAGCGCTACTCGACTTTGGCAAGACTTTTGTTATTGAAGTCGATGCCTCCGGAGTCGGAATTGGTGCTATACTAATGCAAGATGGCCACCCCATCACTTATACTAGTAAAGCATTATCTCCTTCCTATCTCATGACTATTTATGACAAAGAGATGCTTGCGATTGTGCATGCGGTGGCCAAGTGGAGACCGTACATGATCGGGCAACGCTTTCAAATCAAGGTTGACCATAAAAGCCTGAAATATTTCTTAGAGTAGAAGATATCTTCCCCCGAGCAGCAAAAATGGGTAACAAAGCTTCTTGGATATGATTACGAAATAACTTATAGAAAGGTAAAAGAGAATGTTATTGTAGATATGCTTTCGCGGCTACTCGAACAAGTTGAATTTTTGACTGTTTCACTTCCTACCAGTGACTTCCTTGAAGATATTAAGAGGGAATGGCAAGAAGATCTGGAGACCAGTAAAATCATAAAAAAATTGAAAGAAGCACCAAGCTCTGTGGCTCATTATAGTTGGGATTCAAAAGAATTACGCTATAACAGACGCATTGTACTTGTGCCAAATTCTACTTTCATCTTTCGAGCAGATTTTAGATAGAGTTATTCCATATGCAGGGCACTAAATTAAAAAGGAGTACGACATATCACCCACAAATCAACTGCTAAACTAAAGTGGTGAATAGGTGCTTAGAGACATATCTTTGATGCTTCACTAGTGACCGGCCAAAAGAGTGGACAAAGTGGCTTCCCTAAGCCGAATGGTGGTATAATACAACTTATCATTCATTCACAAAATGTACTCCCTATGAGGCTTTGTATGGCCAACCTCCCCCTGTGATCTCAAAATATATGTTGGGCACCTCTAAAGTAGAATAAGTAGATAAGGAACCAAAAGAAAGAGACAAAATACTAAAGTTACTAAAAGATAATCTCATTATAGTTCAAGTAAAGATGAAATAATAATATGATCAACACGAAGGGAAAAGAGAATTTTTAGTAGGAGATTGGGTCTTCCTACTGCTCCAGCCATATAAGGAAACATCAATCCATACTAGAGCATTTTTGAAGCTTTCACCTCAGTTCTATTGACCCTACCAAATTTTGGAGCGCATCGGAGCTGTAGCATACAAATTAGACTTATTCACCAGCTCCCAAATCCATCCAATCTTCTATATGTCATGTTTCAAGCTCAAGCTAGGACAAAATGAGACAACACAAAGCCATCTACCAGGTATGACTACCCAAGGAGAACTCTAGACCTAGCTGAATTCCATTATTGATCGACGAATCATAACTCGATGACATCGACCCACTACTGAAGTGCTAATATAGTGGGCGAATTTACCAGCAGAAGGTGCCACTTGGGAGAACTATGATGACTTGAAGATCAAATTCCCAGAATTTATAGATCAACCTCGAGGACAAGGTTGATTTGAAGAGGGCGGGTCTATTAGGACTCTAGCTAGGAGAGTCCTAATTGAGACGAGCATTCATGTAAAACCTACCTAGCCGACCCCTATTAAAGATGTGAAGAGGTTGGCTAGGGTTGGAGGTTGTTTCTTAGAGAAGCAGTAGGTGTTGTAAAGGAATAAGAGTCTTGAGTAGGAGTCCTATTTGTTAGGATCAAGAGCACTAAGAGGGGGGGGGGGTGAATTAGTGTAGCGGATTAAAACGTCGGTTTTGATAAATCTTTCGTACGGTAAAAATTGAACTTGAAAGCGTATTCGTATAGTAGAGCAGCTAAGGTAATGAGTAAATAAAGCAAGTAAGAAAGTTTGCAGTAATGTGAATAGCAACAATGAAATGCAAACCAGAGATTACGTCGTTTTTAAAGTGGTTCGGTCAAATGACCTACATCCACTTGCGAGGCCCCTCTTCGACGAGGCTCCCACCTTCCACTAGCAAATCTCTTGAAATGGAAGGGTAAATACCCCTCTTACAACTCTTTACAATCAGTTCACACTCTTACAGATTTTCAAGAAAGAAGGAGGTGAACACTAGCAAATTGAAAACCAAGGATTGCTAAGACTTTTCTAAGACCTTTCTCTCAATCACTTGCTGCTCAAAAAATTGTTCTCTCTGTTGAGAATTGAGGGGTATTTATAGGCCTCAAGAGGATTCAAATTTGGGCTCCAAAAATTTGAATTCTCTTATGTTCCCGAAGCTAGCGGTGCCACCGCCTGTCAATTTTGACACTGACAGTGTACTGAGCAGTGCCACCGCCCAGTCCAGCGGTGCCACCGCTTGGCTCTCGGGTGCTGGGCGGTGCCACTGCCCAGACCGGCGGTTCCACCGCCTAGCTCTCGGGTGCTGGGCGGTGCCACCGCCCAGACCGACGGTTCCACCGCCCGACCTTGCTAGTCACTGGTTGGGCTTTAAGTCCAGCCCAAACCAGGTTTCATTTTGGGCCCAGTTGGCCCCTAATCAAGATATAGGATTATTTCTTAATCCTAACCTTAATTACATTCAAACTACGTAACTAAAGACATACTCCTAAGCAAGTTTTTAACCGGCGAACTTCAAGTCTTGTTCCGGCGAGCTTTCCGGTGATCTTCCGACGGACTTCCGATACGCCCTTGGATTTCTTCCGACGGACTCCTAGCTAGCTCCCGATCTTGTGGCGAAGTCAACAAGTAGCCGAGCCTTCTCGGTGATCTTTGCGAACCTCCGATGATCTTATTCGGTGGACTTCCGAAAACTTCGATAAGTCCCCGATTTCTTGTCGATTGGTTCCGGCAGCATCTCCGACGAATCTTCGGACTCTCAACGGACTCTCGAACACCCATCGAACTTGACTCAGGTAGACTTGCTTTATGTCTTCAAGCTGTCGTAGTAAATCCTGCATACTTATCTCAACATATGGATTCGATAAAACATGACAATTGAATTCATCATCAAAATCCGAGATTCAACACTATTAGGAGTTAGTTAGAAGTAGGAGTCTTGAGTAGGAGTCCATTAGGAGTTAGGGCTTAGAAGCACTATAAATAGCCATGTATTTATCCTCTTTTCTCAAGCAATAGATGAATCTTTTCTACAGCCTTTGAGCAACAACTTAGAGGAAGGAACCCCTATAGAGTTCTAAGGAGGCCGATCCCCTAAAGAGATCAACCCCAAGCTTAGAATCTATAAGGGTTTTAATATATTCTTTTGAACACTTGCATTGTTGAATGATTCTCTTTTTTGTTGATGACAAAGGGGGAGATATGATGATTGGTATCAAAATATTGATTTAAGCATGAGAAATAATGAATGTTTGGTATCATGAAATGATAAATGATATCATAATCAAAGTTTTAACATCATGCATGTTATGGAAATGATGAATGTTGGGTATCATGAAATAATGAATGGTATCATGTTCAAAATATTGATTTAATATATGAAGTGATAAATGCTTAAAACTTTAATGTCTTTGCATCATGTATGATATGCCCAAAATGATGTAATAGTATTTTTCTTAGCCAAACAAAATATGCATTAAACTTGCTAAAACGATTTAATATGGATAGTTCAAAAGCTATCAATACTCCTATGAGTACCTCCACCAAGTTAGACATTGATGAAAGTAGAGAAAGCTTTGATCAAAAAGCTTATAGGGGTATGATAGGTAGTTTAGTATACCTCACCGCAACTAGACCGGACATCATGTTTAGCGTAGGACTTTATGCTAGGTTTCAATCTAATCCTAAACTATCTCATCTTAAAGTAGTCAAAAGAATACTTGGATATCTTAAAGGAACCACAAATATAGGGTTATGGTATCTAAAATTCGAAAACTTTAAATTAATTTCTTATACTGATGCGCATTTTGCTGTATGTAGATTAGAAAGAAAAAGCACATATGGAATGTGTCAATTTTTAGGACATACACTAATCTCTTGGACTTCTAAGAAATAGAACTCAGTTGCATTATCCACAACTGAAGCTGAATACATTATAGCTAGTGCATGTTATGCACAAGTTGTATGGATGAAAAATACATTGGAAGATTATAAAATTTAAGAATATTTCTATAAAATGTGATAATACAAGTGCAATATGTTTAACAAAAAATCCTATTCAACACTCTAGAACTAAACACATTGACATTAGGCATCACTTTATACGAGATCTGGTTCATAATCATGATGTAATCTTAGAGTTTATTGATACAAAACATTAATTAGCCGATATCTTTACAAAACCTTTAAATGAAGAACAATTTGATTTTATTAAAAGGGAATTAGGGATGTTAAATTATCTGAATGCATGAATTTATTGAGTTTCATTACGGACTTTCTTGATTTTTTTTTTTGATCACTCACTTCAATCATGAATTGCGCAATGAGTCATATGAATCTTATCATACGTATTTTTTTTTTACGATAATTGCGTACAAATTTTATATGATGAATCATGAATTTTGGTGCAAATTTTTATATGATGCAAATCTTTATATGATGAGCTTATAATGTGTAAATGAGTGTGTGCACTTCACAATGATAGAAATATTGCAAGATGGAACCACTCAATGTCAACACCATAACACACCACAATCGGAGTAGTGCTCACTACCTGTAGCCGGTGGAACCGCCCAACTGATGGTAGCACCGCCAGTTGTAATAGGTTGTAGGTGGTGGCACCGCCCAACTGGCGATGCCACTGCCCACAACTGCCCTATATAAAGAACAAGTTAGGGCCGACGATAGAATCGAACCCAACTCATTCCACAACCTTCCTAGGTGCCCCAAAACTCTTGAATCTCTTACTCTCCCTCTAGCAACTCAAAAAATTTCACACTTTCTACTAAATCAAGGATCAATCTCCAACATCCTTTTGGAAATCCAAAGAAGGAAAAACTACTAAGGTAATCACTAAACCAAATTGATTTCCCCCGTTGTATAACTTATTTTTGTAACTTATTTATCTTCATAATTGTAGTCTCCATAAGTTCTAAAAGATCCTCTAGGGACAATCGGAAGAGGAGATTAGATAATAACTATGACTTCCTACTTTTCGATTCTCATCAACATGCCCATAAATTTGCATCCATAGAGTTTAGAAATCTTCATAAGGGTAAATATGTTGATTTAGAGGAATTAAGTAATTTGGAACCAATGCAATGATTTGCTAATCTAGACATTCTCCCAATCCTACAAATAAGTGAACCTATCTACCATAGGCTTGTTAGGCTATTTTACAACAATTTACATGTAGATGAAAATGATAGGGTATCTATCTATCTCTTAGGACATTATATACTCATTACGGAGAGCATAATTTACAACCTTATAGGAATTGCAAAGGAAGAAAAAGGGTATTATTTTAGAGGATAATGGGATGAAGAATCAGTTGGGACTACTTATATTGATGCCTTAGGAACGATTTTTAGTAATCCTAACTTAACTTTTCTTCAAAAAAGCTGTGAACATTTACTACCTTTAAACACCAAAATACTTCATCACATCCTGATAAGTATTATTCTCCCAAAATAATATCATCATGACTAAGTAAGCCAAATGGAATTAGGTACCACATATTAGATTATGAAGGGACATAACAATTGTTTTGGTTACGTAATCCAACAAAATATGATTGAACTATCAAAAAAGGATATGATGCTTCCATATGGTGACATGATCACAAGACTAATCCATGCTTATGACATAGCTATCCCACCTGATGAAGAAGTTATGAAATTAGATAGATTTAATGTCATAAATAGAAACCTACTTTGACGGTTGAGGTGTACATTCAAAAATAGGATATGGACTAGACTGCCTAGAAGGATTGATCCCCTCCCACCTGAACCAGAACCTAAAACATCAATTTTTAAATGTAATCAATCTCCTCCAACTAGTCCCTTTGAGGTAACACCTCTAACAGAGTAAGCACCTCTCTCATTTATCGATGACATAGGGACTCGAATGGATCGATTTGAACATTGTCAAAATCATCTAGAATAATGCAAAGATCAAATTTTAACTGAGATGCAACAGATTCATCAACAACTCAATACCTTGTTTAGACATTTTGACGTGCCACCACCTGAATAGTTGTATGTCTTTTTACTGATGACAAAGGGGGAGAAGTGGAGAAATCCCTCTCTTTTATTCTGCTTTCTTTGATGTTGAAATACTATGTTGTTTACCTTGATGTTGTAAACTTAAAATACTACTTACTTTGATGTTGAAATTCTGTGCTTTGATGCTGAAAATTTCTATGATGTTGTGATCTCTTTAAATGATGAGCAAGTTATCATACAATGATGCAATATTGTGCTTACTTTGATGCTAAAATTTTTTATGATATTGTGATCTCTTTAAATAATAAGCATGTTATCATACAATAATACAATATCGTGCTTACTTTAATGCTGAAAATTTTTATGATGATTGTGATCTCTTCTAATCACCGAGAATTTTTAATCATACATAATGCAATATTGGATTCTTAAGATTATCAACTTTTGAGTGCTACAATACAATAATGATATTACCTCATGCAAGTAGTGATGAAAGGCTATGCCGAAATATTTTATCATGCATGAAGTGATTATGCATTTAAATATCTTGATGACTTGAAATTATGATGATGCACAATATTTCTAATTTCGATCAAAGCTTGAATTCAAGGTTGTGAATTCAAGTTTATATTTTTTCAAATATGACATATAGATAGGGCCAGTTAAGGTTAACTCCTTCACTAATTGGTTGTCATCATCAAAAAGGGAGAGATTATTGAATCTTGGATTTTGATGAAGAAATCAATTGGTAAATTATTTGACCTAATCTATGTGTTGAGATAAGTGTGTAGGATTAACTATGATAGCGATAAGGCATAAAGCAGATGATGGGCCAGAGTCAAAGATTTGGACGATATGCCAGGAGCTCGCCGAGAGCTCGTCTGAAGATCTCCGAGAGTTAGTCGAAAGATCACCGAAAGTTCATCGGGATTTCGCCGGAGGCGTATCAGAAGACTCGACGAGAAGTTCACCGAAGAATCGTCGAGAGAAAGATCGACATATTGGACTAATTACTTGCCTTAATCATAGTTAGAACCGTAAAATTGAGTTAGGATTAGGAGGTGATCCCACTAACATAATTTGGGGCCAATTAGGCCCTGAACAGGGCTGAATTGGGCCAGATTGGATAGCTCATTCAAAATCTAAATCACAACCAATGGTGGCACCACCAGGTCTGGCAGTGGCACCGCTTGGTGACCCAGTCTCCTAGGTGGTCTGGGCAATGGTACCGACTAGACTCGACGGTGGTACTACTAGCAATAATTGCTGCCAACAATGATACCGCCCTTGTTAAGTGGTGGTACTACCAGAGCTTGGTCTCCAAGCTCTGTCAAGCGGTTGTACCACCCAAACTTGGTGGTGGTACCATCTAGTGTCAGGTGTTAGGTGGTACCGCCAATACCCAAAATCTAGGGATATGACATTTTTTAGCTCCAATTCTAAAGCAATTAGGGCCTATAAAAACCCCACACTTTTCTGCATGAAAGGGCACGAAAGTGTTTAACATATTCTTGAATATCTGGGTGTTAAGTGTTGTAAAAGTGAGAAACAGTCCTCTCCTCCCACTCTTAGCTTTGTAACTATTTAAGAAAGAGGAGTGAGGCTTGTAAGAGTTATCTCCTAAACCTGGCAAAAGGAGAAAGAGCTGTAAAAGGTGGTTGGTCTTCGCCTATTGATGGATGACCTTTAGTGGATGCCGGTGACCTCGACGGAGGAGGAATCCGATGTGGATATAGGTCATATCAATTGAACCACTCTAAATTCTAGTTTGCTTTTCTTTTTGTGCAATTTACAATATTGTAAACCTCCTGAAGTCTCTCTTTACATTTTTATGAAAGCTCTCAAGTTCAACATCTTTCCAAAACGGTTTGAATCAAAACAAATATTTTACAAAATCAATGATTTTTCACTACACTTATTCAACCCCTCCCCCGCCCTCTTAGTATGCTCTTGATCCTAACATCCTAAACCCATGAAAAGGAGAAACCTTTGTAAAAAGGTGGTTGGTTTTTGCCTATTGAAGGAAGACCATTAGTGGACGCTAGTGACCTCAACGGAGGAGGAATCGGAAGTGGACGTAGGTCACAACGATCGAACCACTATAATATGGTGTGTTCTTTCCTTACTGCTTTCTTTCACTAGTTAGTTGCACTCTACACTTGGCATTAACTCTAAGTCATTATTTTCATTACTTTCCCATATGGGCTTTGTCGAAATGATTATATCGAAAGAAATTTTCCAAATCAACGAAATTTTTATCGCTGCACTGATTCACACCCCCCCCCCGGCTTTGTCGAAATGATTATATCGAAAGAAATTTTCCAAATCAACGAAATTTTTATCGCTGCACTGATTCACACCCCCCCCCCCCTCCTCTTAGTGCCGTATTGATCCTAACAGGCTCGAGGTGTGCCTTTTTGACGTAGGCATATGTCTGCCTTAGTGGGTCATCTGGCTGAGGTGCACGACTCAAGAGCATGTCTGCCTTAGCGGGCTCCACTCGACTGATGTGCAGGACTCGGGTCTTTTGACTAAGGTGCAGGGGTCGGGAGTAAGCTTCGCTTGGCCAAGGTGCAGGACTCAGGTCTTCTAGTTGAGGTGCATGGCTCTAAAGCGGGCTTCACTCAATCGTGGTACACGGCTCGAGTCTTCTAGTCGAGGTGCATGACTCGGGAGGGGGTCCGCCTTAGTGGGCTCCACTCGGTTGAGGTGCAGGTTATTGGGAAATCTGGAGTAGCATCATATGCATAGCAGAAGAATAGAAAAATAAAATCATAGAATTTCTCAAAAAAATATTTTCATCGTCGTACGAAGATTAGTGCATAAAAACCTACAAAATCAAAAACTACATGTATGTAAAAGATATGTTATCTAAAGAGATCTTATATCCCTACAAACATACAAATCTATGGGAGAGGATGAAGGAGGTCAACTATCCTCCTCTCTAGTAGTGATCCATATAGTAGGAGCTATGAAGATGCTCCTTAAATCATTGTACAATCCTCCTTTCCATATGCACCATACAATCAAGAAGGGGCCAGCCCTTCTTGCTGTACACATGCCCCAAACTAGAGTTGTTAGCTGAGGAGGAGAGGGAGAGAGGAGTATAGGAGGTGGTAGCCAAAATGGTCTATCCTATGCCCCCTTTGGTTCCCTCCTATTTATAAAGGTTCTTGTTAACTTAACCCTAATGGATTCTTCCCTATTAGGTACTAGATCTTTATCCAACTATCCAAGCCTCTTAGAGATCTCTACCCAATAATCTTTTATTGGCTCTTATTGTTTCTTATCTACAAGATGCAATAATTCAAAGGCTTATTGGATATCGAATAAGATAGGAGCTCCAATAGATATCTCATATCTGAACCTCTACTCGTTACAACACCTACCATATGTGTGTAACTCTCTAGGCCCAATATCGAGTTGGCCGTGAGTCATACCTATCAAAACTCCTTTTGGCTCAATGAATTATCATCTCTATAATAATTCACTTGAATCATCGACTACGGACGTACTAGGCCACTACGCCATAGTCTCCAGATGATAAAGGAGAATCCAATCCATTAGACTTGTTTGTCCTTAGTTACCGTGTATCTATAGTCCCTCATCCATCTAATATCCCAAAGATCGTATACCGAGCATAGTGCTATCAGGCTCATATAGTTTCTTCTCGAGTCTCGCTCTAATCGGATTCTCCCAAAGAACTCTCT
Source organism: Musa balbisiana (assembly GCA_004837865.1). Taxonomy (NCBI): domain Eukaryota; kingdom Viridiplantae; phylum Streptophyta; class Magnoliopsida; order Zingiberales; family Musaceae; genus Musa; species Musa balbisiana. The sequence goes on along the minus strand of CM017188.1, from coordinate 25,493,767 downwards.
CTCTCTCTCTCAATCTGAAAATGGCTTTCAAAAGTCTTCTCTTCCAATGAATGATTGGAATGAGTTGGAGAAGAAGACTTTCGCTTTAAATACTAAGGCTATGAATGCCTTGTTTTGTGCTTTGGATAAAAATGAGTTCAATCAAGTGTCGATTTATGAAACAACTTTTGATATTTAGCACACACTCGAAGTTACTCATGAAGGCACTAGTAGAGTAAAGAAGTCAAAAATTAATCTTTTAGTCCATTCTTATGAATTGTTTCGGATGAAACCGAGTGAGACCATTGGAGACATATACACCCAATTTATGGATATCATTAATGGTCTAAAAGGACTTGGTAAAGGTTTATCAGATTTTGAACTTGTTAATAAAATCTTAAGATCCCACCCAAAGAGTTAGGATCCTAAAGTAACGGCCATTCAAGAGGCCAAAGATTTAAATAACTTTCCTCTTGAAGAACTAATCGGGTCACTAATGACCTATGAAATGATTTGTAATGCTCATGAAGAGTTTGAGAATAACCTTCCAAAGAACAAAAATGATATGACACTAAGAACTCAAGAAGACCGCTTGAAAGAAAATTCAAGTGATAGAACTATGATGAAGACTTGGCACTCTTGACAAGAAAATTCAAAAAATTCATAAAAAGAAATAGATTAAAAAATATTGCTAAAAATAAAATTGAACTCAAAAAAGAACAAGTGATATGCTACGAGTGCCTGAAGTCGAGATACTTCAAAAGTGAATGTTCCAAAGCAAAGAGGAAGCAACCAAAGAAGAAGAAGACCATTAAAGCAACTTGGGACGACTCAAGTGCATTCAAAGAAGAGGAGCCAACCAACACCAAGCAAGTTACTCACTATGCGCTAATGGCTATTAGAGATGAGATAAGTAGTTCATTAGATGAAATTTATCCTTTGATGAATTATTAAGTGCTTTTCATGATTTATTTGATGAATGTAAATTGATTAGTAAAAAATATAAATTATTGAAAAAGGAGCATGCTTCTCTTATTAGTGATTTAAATAGATTAAAAGTTGAGCACAATGATAGTTTAGCTCTATGTATAAAATGTAATGAACTAAAAATACTTTAAAAGGAAAACTTGCTACTCAAAGAAACCTTAGAAAAATTTGAAATTAGTAGCAAGCCTTTGAACATGATTCTTGCCAATAAGGGTCACGTTCATAAAAAAGACAGAATTGGATTTGTGAGTAGCTTTCACCAAAATCCAACCAATTTTATTAAAGGCCCTACCTTACATGTTTCACCCTAAAACATCAACATAAATTGATTTGGGTTCCTAAAGGAACCTCAAATAACCCAATACAACATGATAAGTTGTGTAAATCGATTTTTGAGGCACCCAAAAATTGAAAAAGGAGCAGTTGCTTCTCTTATTAGTGATTTAAATAGATTAAAAGTTGAGCACAATGATAGTTTTAGCTCTATGTAGAAAATGTAATGAACTAAAATTACCTTTAAAGGCAAAACTTGCTCACTCAAAGAACCCTTAGAAAAATTTGAAATTAGTAGCAAGCCTTTGAACATGATTCTTGCCAATAAGTTCACCCTAAAACTCAACATAATTGATTTGGGTTCCTAAGGAACCTCAAATAACCCAATACAACATGATAAGTTGTGTAAATCGATTTTTGAGGCACCCAAAGTCAAATGGGTACCTAAAAATATCTTTTTTTGTAGAAACATTTATCGTCACAAGCTAGGAGCAAGAAATGGTACCTTGATATGTGGATGCTCGAGGTATATGACCGGAGAGTCCCTCTCAAGTTCTCTAAGCTCAGTAGCCTAGACGAAGGATATGTCACCTTTGAGACAACAACAAGGGTAAAATCATTGGCAAAGGAATTATTGATTGAAGATGTGTTGTTGGTTGATGGCTTAAAGCATAACCTTTGAGTATAGTTAATTGTGTGATAAATGATACATTATTAGATTGGAGTCCAATCTTACATTATTGAAAAACTACACAAAAACACATCTATGATTGTCTTAAAATAAAATAACGTATACACTATTGATATTAATGATCTTTGTAAGAGATTAGGTCATGCTAGCATGAAACTAATTTCTCAAATTTCATCTAAAGAACTTGTAAGAGGAATTCTTCACATCAAGTTCATTAACGACAATATGTGTGATGCATGCCAACTAGGAAAACAAATAAAAGGTAGTTTCAAATAAAAGAACCAAATAAGTGTTAGGATCAAGAGCACTAAGAGGGGGGGGTGAATTAGTGCAGCGGAAAACTTTCGACGATTTAAAATGACGTTCGTATGATAAGAACGATTTTAGTATGAAAGTCGAATCGGAAATTACTTTAACTTAAGATCAAGTAAAGTGCAGTTAAAGTAAAGCTATGAAAGTAGTTGCAGTTAAGATAGAGAACAAAATGTAAATGCAAACTAAGATTTAGAGTGGTTCAGTCAATCTTGACCTACATCCACTTTTGGCTTCCTCGTCCGATGAGGTCACCGACGTCCACTAGAGGCCTTCCTTCAATAGGCGAAGGCCAACCACCCTTTTACAGTTTCACTCCTTTTGACGGGCTTAGGAGACAACCCTTACAGATTTTTCACTCCTCTCTTGAATGATCAAAACATCAAAGAAAAGAGGGAGAAGAACTTCTAGCCTTTTACAATACTTTTAAGCTCTCAAAATCTCAGAATAAATGCTAAGTTTCGGTGCCCTTTCATGCATGAAAGGGTGGGGTTTATATAGGCCCCAAACTGATTTGAATTTAGAGCTCAAAAATGTCATTTCCCATGTTTTCGGGGTCCTGGCAGTACTACCGCCATAAATGGGCGGTACTACCGCCTGACAGAGCTCGGAGACCGAGCTGGGGCGGTACCACCTCCTGACAGGGGCGGTACTACCGCCCAGTCTCACTCGGAGACTGAGCCCAGGCGGTGCTACCGCCCAGCCAGTCTCACTCGGAGATGAGCCCAAGCGGTGCCATCGCTTGACAGGGGCGGTGCTACCGCCCAGTCTCACTACCGCCCAGTCTCACTCGGAGATTGAGCCCAAGCGGTGCCATCGCTTGACAGGGGCGGTGCTACCGCCCAGTCTCACTCGGAGACTGAGCCCAGGCGGTGCTACCGCCCAGTCTCACTCGGAGACTGAGCCCAGGCGGTGCTACCGCCCAGTCTCACTCGGAGATTGAGCCCAAGCGGTGCCATCGCTTGACAGGGGCGGTGCTACCGCCCAGTCTCACTCGGAGATTGAGCCCAAGCGGTGCCATCGCTTGACAGGGGCGGTGCTACCGCCCAGTCTCACTCGGAGACTGAGCCCAGGCGGTGCTACCGCCCAGTCTCACTCGGAGATTGAGCCCAAGCGGTGCCATCGCTTGACAGGGGCGGTGCTACCGCCCAGTCTCACTCGGAGATTGAGCCCAAGCGGTGCCATCGCTTGACAGGGGCGGTGCTACCGCCCAGTCTCACTCGGAGATTGAGCCCAAGCGGTGCCATCGCTTGACAGGGGCGGTGCTACCGCCCAGCCTGGCGGTGCCACCGCCTGACAAGGGCGGTACCACCGCCCCAGCCTCACTCTGAGACTCGACTATTGGGTGGTGCACCGCTGGCCAGGGAATCTGGGTCCGAATGGGCTGATCCATTCGTCCCAATTTGGGTCTGTCAAGTGCCCAATTGCCCTAAGATTAAGTTAATGGGATCACCCTCCATTTCTAACTTAATCATATGCTAACTACAATATTTTTTCAAGACATTTACTGCAACTTGCTCCGGTGCGTCAATCGCTTCTTCCGTCGAGCTTCCAGCGAACTTCCAGCGATCATCCGACGAACCCTCGGCGATGCTCCGGCGGACTTCCAGCAAACTCCTGGACTTGCGACGATCCACTTGGCGAGTTCTGATGAGCTTCTTTGGCAAGCTCCTGGACTTCTCGGATTTGTTCCCGCAGAACCTCCGATGACCGTCCGGACTTCCGTCAAACTCTCAAACCCCCAACGTGATCATAGTCTTGACTTCGGCGCAACTCCTGCTGCATGTCTTACTTTCATCATAGTTAATCCTGCGCACTTATCTTAACATATGGATTAGATAACAAATGATAATTGACTTCATCATCAAAATCCGAGATTCAACAATAAGCACCTTTAGACCATTGCAATTGATCCATATAGACTTGTTCGGACCAATTGCTACATCAAGCCTAGGAGGTAGCAAATACGCATTTGTCATCATGGATGATTATAGTAGATATACATGGACTTACTTTTCGGCACACAAAAGTGATTGCTTTAGGTATTTCTCTAAGTTTTGTAAACTTGTTCAAAATGAAAATTGTTTTATGATTTCTTCAATTCGAAGTGATCATAGTGGTGAATTTCAAATCCATGATTTCTAAGATTTTTGTGAATATAATGGATACAACCATAATTTCTCTACTCTAAGAAATCCTCAATAAAATGGAGTAGTAGAAAGAAAAAATAGAAACTTACAAGAAATGACAAGAACCATGTTAAATGAACATAGCCTACCTAAATATTTTTGGGCCGAAGCCATAAATATGGCATGCTATGTCATGAATAGGGTTCTAGTAAGACCATTGCTTTCGAAAACTTCTTATGAGTTGTAGAATAATAAAAAACCCAACATTTCATATTTTAAAGTCTTCATATGCAAATGTTTTATTTTGAATGAAAAAGATACCTTAGGGAAGTTTGATGCAAAATCCGATGAAGGAATTTTTCTTGGTTATTCTTCTATTTCTAAGGCTTTTCGTATCTTTAACAAAAGAACTTTGTTTATAGAAGAGTCTATTCATGTGGTTTTTAATGAAGTTTTCAAAACTAAGAAAAATGATTTTGATGATGATCTTAACTTTGATGCTTTAAATTTAAATGAAACCCCTTCTCCATCTAGCAACTTGGATGCATCTTCTTCCGAACCTTCTTTTCCCAAGGAATGAAAGTATGTAGATGCTCATCCTAAGGAGCTAATCATAGGAGACACATCAAAAGGGGTTCAAACTCATCCTTCTCTTAAGAGTTTTTGTACCAATACCGCTTTTCTCCCAAATTGAACCTAAATGCATTGACGAGGCCTTGAAAGATGATTCATGGGTTATCGCAATGCAAGAAGAGTTGAATTAATTTGAGAGAAATGAGGTGTGGAAGCTTGTTTCAAGGCCAAATGACCATTTAGTTATTGATAATAAATGGGTTTTTAGAAACAAGCATGATGAATTTAGTATCATGGTTAGAAACAAGGCTAGATTAGTGATCAAGGGTTTCAACCAAGATGAATGTATCGACTATGAAGAAACATTCACTCCTGTGGTACGATTAGAAGCCATAAGGATGCTCCTTGCCTATGCTAGTAGTAATAATTTGAAGTTATTTCAAATGGATGTTAAGAGTGCTTTTCTGAATGGCTTTATTTCCAAAGAAGTTTATGTTAAACAACCTCTCGGATTTGAGAATGATAATTTCTCTAATCATGTGTTTAAATTGACTAAAGCTCTCTATGGATTGAAATAAGCCCCAAGGGCTTGGTATGAGAAACTTAGCTTCTTTCTTATTCAAAGTAATTTCTCTAAAGGCAAGGTCGATGCTACATTGTTTATTAAAAATTTTAAAAATAATTTTTTAATTATTCAAATTTATGTTGATGACATTATTTTTGGTTCTACAAATGAATCATTATATGAATCGTTTACCAAAAGCATGAGTCAAGAGTTTGAAATGAGTCTAATGGGTGAACTAACATTCTTTTTAGGCTTACAAATCAAACAACTTAGTAATGATATTTTTCTTAGCCAAACAAAATATGCATTAAACTTGCTAAAACGGTTTAATATAAAAAGGTCAAAAGCTATCAACACTCCTATGAGTACCTCCACCAAGTTAGACATTGACAAAAGTGGAGAAAACTTTGATCAAAAAGCTTATAGGGGTATGATAGGTAGTTTACTATATCTCACTGCAACTAGACTGGACATCATATTTAGCATAGGACTTTGTGCTAGGTTTCAATCTAATTCTAAACTATTGCATCTTAAAACAGTCAAAAGAATACTTAGATATCTTAAAGTGTAACATCCCTCATTTAAAAAAAAAAATGCTTATATAGTACTTTAATAGTTTAGTTTATTATATCAATATTAAATTATATGGAGGACTTGTGGCATTAGCAAGGATGAGCCACTTGCACTTATTCTAAAGTTGACACCTAAACCTCCATGCATGCTTGCCACCTCATTATTTTAGCATGAGCCAAACCTAAGTAATTTAAGGCACAACTAAGGGAAACTTTGCAGCCAATGTAACTTGAGAAGAGGAGAAGGAATTGAAGGAGAAGAGAAGGAGAAAGAATTGAAGAAGAAGAAGTTTTATCTTAGCTTAAGGTTTTGCATCAATTCCCTCACATTTGGAAATCAAAACTTTTTAAGGCAAGTGTTCTAACCCAATCCAATAGAATCCTAATCTCTGTTTTCTTTTCAATTCTACAAAATTTTGAAAAATTTCAGCTGAGAACCAAACATTTCTTTCGTTTTGATACAAAGCCATGAATCTGTAATTTTTCGGTAATCTGACCTCCATGCATTGTTTTGGTCCTAACTTTTTGTACTAAACTCTGATTTAGGTAAAACCTATTCCGTTTGAAAGTAGACTCGAAGACCTTTATTTTGATACCTAGATTGAATTATTTGGAGTCGAAATGCCTAATATGACTTCTATTGCAATTAACCCTACAGATTCTACAAAATAGGGACTGTAATTTCTGACCTTCTGTTACTAAATTGCTCATAACTCTCTAGTGAAAATTCTGAATTATGCAACACTTAATTCTTTGCGAACTAGATTCGTATATCTTTCTTTTGACACCTAGTTTGGAAATTTTGAAGTACGTTTGCCTTCTGAAACATCTGTTTAAATTGATGCTATCTATTCTGCAAAACAGAGATGATCAATTCTGACCTTCTGTTACTAAATTGCTCATAACTCTCTAGTGAAAATTCTGAATTATGCAAAACTTAATTCCTTGTGAACTAGATTCGCATATCTTTCTTTTGACACCTATTTTTAGTGAATTGGAGTATGCTTGGTGACTCAAACAAATCAGGAAATGTATCATTCGAATTCTGCCAGAATTGAAAACTTTGTTGAATTTTGCCTATTCGAGTCTCATTCTGTTGGAAGTTTGATTTCTATTAAATTCTTTTGCAGTCCTTTGAAAATTCTTGTATTATTCATCCTGAAATTATTGTATGTCTGAAATTTATTATGTAATGTTTTGTTGGCATTTCCTTGTTTGATAAAGGCACACGCATATTTCTGTTGTTTCCGCATGTGCTTCCAATATATGCCAATGTCATTGTTCATGCTACCTTTTTGTACTATGGTGTCTTGTGGGATATTGTGAACCTTTGCCAGAAATGGTAAAGGGAGTTATGCATAGAGCCCGCGATGCTCTGCCGGCCCCATTGACTTCACTCAGACGTGGGTGGATGGAGCTCCCAGACGTGGGAGACTTTTGCTTGGTGGTCATCCTAAAATGGATGAATCACATTATGTATGTGGTCCCACAGCGCCCTCTATGTTTTTGATATGATATCCAAAGCTTTGCTAATGAGTTTGTATTTATGCTTTGGATAAAAAAATGGAATGCATGCTACCTCAAAAATGACATACAAGCTTGTATTTACTATTCGGTTCACTTGTTATACTTTGGAGTGTTTGGTTGTCATTGTTATGCTCTCAAACACTCTTACACCTTTGATATACACTGAAATACTTCAGGTGCCATTTGATACATGCCTAAATGCTTATTTTGCTAATAAAATGCTCCAATTTCCTTTCTCGTATTGTTATGTCTAACGCTTGTTTTCAAATGAGGAAACCCTTTGTGATTTTTATACCAAATAAGATGATTTCAAATGAACACTTGTATTTCTACTTTTGTTATCTTGATACTAAGCCTGCTTGAACTTCTCCTATCGCCATGGATATGTTAGTCGCTTGCTGAGCTCTTCATGCTCACCCCGTTGCTATATAAATTTTTCAAGGTAGCTTATCACGCACTGAAAAGCTAGAATTGGGTTGAAGCACTGAAAGGCTAGAAGATTTTGGACTAATCTTTATTGGTTGATAGGTTTTTGTTGTAAAGTATACTTTACTTCTGATGTAATGTTAAGGATATATTAATACTTATGTGTTGTAAAAGTTTAAAGGACTACTCATGTTTATGGAATGATAAGCTTACGTTGTATAAGTATATGAACTCATGGTGAATAATATTTTTGTGATGGTATATATTTCTATGAATATGGATTTGTGTTGTGGTTGATGTTTAGTTGAGTTGCCTTTGGATTTTATGAATCTCTAAGTGAAGTGGAGTATGATTTATGAAACGTACAGGTTTATGAATTGTGAATATTGATTTGAATGGTTCTTAGTATCCTTAAATGTTAGATTGGATCCTGGATTGATTTGTGATGATGAATTATAATATTATTGATTTTTAGACAGGGTCACACCTCCTGAATGGATAAAATTCGGGGGGGCGTGACATAAAGGAACCACAAATCTAGGGTTATGATATCCAAAATCTGAAAACTTTAAATTAATTGCTTATACTGATGTAGATTTTGCTAAATGTAGCTTAGAAAGAAAAAGCACATCCGGAACATGTCAATTTTAGGACATGCACTAGTCTCTTGGTCTTTTAAGAAACAGAACTCAGTTGCATTATCCACAATCGAAGCTGAATACATCGTAACTAGTGCATGTTGTGCACAAGTTGTATGAATGAAAAATACATTGGAAGATTATAAAATTTATCTTAAGAATATTCCTGTAAAATGTGATAATACAAGTGCAATATATTCAACAAAAAATCCAATTTAATACTCTAGAACTAAACATATTGACATTAGGTAGTACTTTATACGAGATCTTATTAATAATCATAATATAATCTTAGAGTTTATGGATGCAAAATATCAATTAGTCGATATCTTTACAAAACGTTTAAATGAAAAACAATTTGATTTTATTAGAGGGGAATTAGGGATGTTAAATTGTCGGAATGCATGAATTTGTTGAATTTCATTTTCGGACTTTCTCAATTTTTTTTTTTTGATCACTCACTTCAATCATGAACTATGCAATGAGTCATATGAACCTTATCATAAGCATTTTTTTTTACGATAATTGCGTACAAATTTTACATGATGAATCATGAATTTTGGTGTGAATTTTTATATGATGCAAATCTTTACATGATGAGCTTATAATGTGTAAATAAGTATGTGCACTTCACTGTCAACACCACAACACACCACAATCGGAGCAGTGCTCACTGCTTGTAGGCGGTGGCGCCACCCAACTAGCTGTAGCATTGCCAGTTGTAATAGGTTGTAGGTGGTAGCACCGCTCAACTAGCTGTTCCACCGCTTGCAACTGCCCTATATAAAGAATAAGTTAGGGCCAGCTGTAGAACCGACCCCAACTCATTCCACAACCTTCCTAAGTGCCCCAAAACTCTTGAACTGTTACTCTCCCTCTAGCAACTCAAAATTTTTTTCACTTTCTGTTAAATCAAGGTTCAATCTCCAACATCCTTTTGGAAATCCAAAGAAGGAAAAACTACTAAGGTAATCACTAAACCAAATTGATTTCCCCCTTTTTATAACTTATTTTTGTCACTTGTTTATCTTTATAATTGTAGTCTCCAAGAGTTCTAGATGATCATCTAGGGACAAAGGGAAGAGGAGATTAGATGAAAACTATGACACCCTACTTTTCGATTCTCATCAACATACCCTTAAATTTTCATCCATAGAGTTTAGAAATGTTCATAAGGGTAAATATGTTGATTTAGAGGAATTAAGTGATTTGGAACCTATTCAATGATTTGCTAATCTAGAAATTCTCCTAATCCTACAAATAAGTGAACCTATCTACCCTAGACTTGTTAGGCTATTTTACAATAATTTACATGTAAATGAAAATGAAAGAGTATCTACCTATCTCTTAGGACATTATATACCCATTACGGATATCATAATTTGCAACCTCATAGGAATTGCGGAGAAAGAAAAAGGGTTTTATTTTAGAGGATAATGGGATGAAGAATCAGTTGGGACTACTTATACTGATGCCTTAGGAACGATTTTTGGTAATCCTAACTTAACTATTCTTCTAAAAAGCTATGAATATTTACTACCTTTAAATACCAAAATACTTCATCACATCTTGATAAATATTATTCTCCCAAAATAATATCATCATGATGAAGTAAGCCAAATGGAATTTGGTACCATGTATTGGATTATGAAGGGACATAACAATTGTTTTGGTTATCTAATCTAACAGAACATGATTGAACTATCAAAAAAGATATGATGCTTCCATATGGTGGCTTGATCACAAGACTAATCCATACTTATGACATTATCCCACCTAACGAAGAAGTTATGAAACTAGATAGATTTAATATCATAAATAGAAGCCTACTTCGACGGTTGAGGTGTACAATCACAAATGAGATATGGACTAGATTGCCTAGAAGGACTGATCCCCTCCCACTTGAACCAGAACCTGAAACACCAATTTTTAGGGGTAATCAATCTCCTCCAATTGGTCCCTTTGAGGTAACACCTCCAGCAAAGCAAGCACTTCCCTCATCTATCAATGATATAGGGACTCGAATGGATCTATTTGAATAATGTCAAGATCGACTTGAACAATACCAAGATCAAATTTTAACTAAGTTATAGCAGATTTATCAACAACTCAATATCTTGTTTAGATATTTTGACTTGCCACCACCTGAATAATTATTTTCTTATTGAAAATAATTTCACAAAAGGCAAGGTCGATACTACATTGTTTATCAAGAATTTTGATAACAATTTTCTCATTATTCAGATTTATGTTAATGATATTATCTTTGGTTCTACAAACGAATCTCTTTATGAATCTTTTGCTAAAACCATGAGTCTCGAATTTGAAATGAGTTTGATGGGAAAATTAACCTTTTTCTTAGGCTTACAAATTAATCAACTAAGAAATGACATCTTTATTAGTCAAACTAAATATGCTTTAGATTTGCTAAAAAGATTTAATAAGGAAAGCTCAAAAGCTATTAACACTCCTATGAGCACCTCCACTAAGTTAGAAGTTGATGAAAGTGGAGAAAGCTTTGATGAAAAAACTTATAGGGGTATGATAGAAAGTTTACTTTACCTCACTACAACTAGACCATATATCATATTCAGTGTAGGACTTTGTGCTAGGTTTCAATCGAACCCTAAGATATCTCATCTCAAAGTGGTTAAAAGAATACTTAGATATCTTAAATGTATCAAAAATCTAGGATTATGGTATCCAAAAATTGAGAATTTTGAGTTAATTGCTTATGTTGATGCAGATTTTGCTAGGTGTAGACTAGATAGAAAAAGCACATCAAGAACATGTCAATTTTTGGGACATGCCCTTGTTTCCTGGTCATCTAAGAAACAAAACTCGATTGCACTATCAACAACCGAAGCTGAGTATATTGCAGCTAGTGCATGCTGTGCACAAGTTATGTGGATGAAAAATACCTTAAAAGATTATAAAGTTTATCTTAAAAATATTCCCATTAAATGTAATAACACAAGTGCTATATGTTTAACAAAGAATCCCATTCAACACTCAAGAATAAAACATATTGATATTAGACATCACTTTATACGAGATCATGTCACTAATCATAATGTAGTTATAGAGTTCATTGATACTAAACATCAACTAGCTGATATTTTTACAAAGCCTTTAAGTAAAAAACAATTTGATTTCATTAGAAGAGAATTAGGTATGTTAATGTGTCCGAATGCTTGAACTCATTAAATTTATTTTTTGAACTTTCTTGATTCAATGATCAAATCACTTAATTGCATATGATGAGAATTTTACTCGATTACATAACATGTTGGAAATTATATGTTTTGAATACTAAAATTTCCATGTTGATGAGCATATTTATCTTCATTGAAAAACTATGGCAAAGATATGTCTGAATGCATGAACTTATTAAAATTATTTTTCGGACGTTCTTGATTCAATGATCAAATCACTTATTTGCTATGATGATTTTACACGATTACATGCCTTAATAACATGTTGGAAATTATTTGTTTTGGATACAAAAATTTCTATGATAATAAGCACGTTTTATCTTCATGATTGTATTTGAAAATCTATAGCAAAAACTTGTCCGAATGCATGAAAGTGTTAAATTTTATTTTTGGATTTTCTTGATACATTATTCTCTTCCAGACTTAATAAGCATATGTCATATCGAGTTTGATTCATATCATTGATTTTTGATATATGGAATCAACTAGTAAATGCATCTTTCATAGACTTATCATGTGAAAAATATTTTTCGAGAAATGGATTTGATGATTCCTTCTTATAAACTCCTTAAAAAAAAAAAGGGAAGATATTTTTTACTTGTAAGGATTTGATTCACATACATATCTTAATCCTTGTAAAAATGAAGAGTGCTTTAAATCTCTTATCGATTTTAACTTCATTCGAGTAATCTCACAAATGGCTTTCCTCCTTCATGCAAACAGATAATACCAAAAAAAAAGGAAGAAGTTATCTCCATGTCATGTTTTCCTTGAGATGCTTGTATAATAGGTATCCTATCACTCATTGTTGAAAAATGACATAAACCTAGTTATGGCACGAATCATTGCCGCACTTATATTTAAAATTTGTTTATATCGTTCTCCTTTTTGTTGATGACAAAGGGGGAAAAATATATGAGTTGATGCTATGAGTGCCATATTTGAATTTGAATTATGTTAAGATATCAAAAGAAGCTTGCATCGAAATATATGGTAAATTGATGATAGAAATGCTATGATTGCTAAAACACTTGAAATGCTTGCATTATGTTAAGATATCAAAAGCTTACATCACAATTTTACATGTTGATATCTTACCATATGATGAATTGCTACTATTACTATCATTCAAATTTGAAATGTAAGACTTGAAAATGGATGTTAAGCCTTGACATCATTTTCAGAGAGATACATCATGATAGCAATCATGATGGGAGTATTGATAAGGTTAAACGATCTTAACTTATCAATATGTCTCTTGAATTCAAAGGCTTTGATTCAAGAATGACTTATCTCGAGTATGGCATATAGATAGGGGGAGTTAAGGTTAACTTCGTTATCAATTGATTGTCATCATAAAAAAGGGGGAGATTATTGAATCTCGGATTTTGATGATGAAGTCAATTGTCATTTGTTATCTAATCCATATGTTGAGATAAGTGTACAAGATTAACTACGTTGAAAGTAAGACATGCAGCAGGAGTTGCGCCAGAGTCAAGACTATGATCACGTCGAGGGTTCGACGAAAGTCTGGACGGTCGTCGGAGGTTTTGCGGGAACAAATCCGAAAAGTCCAAGAGCTTGCCAAAGAAGCTCGTCGGAACTCACCAAGTGGATCATTGCAAGTCCAAGAGTATACCGGAAGTCTGCCGGAGCATCGCCGAGGGTTCGTCGGATGTTTGCTGGAAGTTCACCGGAAGAAGCGATTGACGCACCGGAGCAAGTTGCAGTAAATGTCTTAAAAATATCATAGTTAGCATGATGATTAAGTTAGAAATGGGAGGTGATCCCATTAACTTAATCTTGGGGTGGCAGCACTGCATGGGTCGACGGTGGCATCGCTTAGGAGCTTAGTCTCCCAGGAAAGCTGGGCGGTGGAACCGCCCCTATCAGGTGGTGGTATTGCCTGAGCTCGGTCTCCAAGTGAGGTTGGGCGGTGGTACCGCCCCTGTCAGGTGGTGGTACCGCCTGAGCTCGGTCTCCGAGCTCTGTCAAGCGGTAGTACCACCCAGTTATGGCGGTGGTACTGCTAGGACCTTGGAAATCCGGGATATGACATTTTTGAGCTCCAAATTCTAACCAATTTGGGGCCTATATATACCCCATCCTTTTCTATATGAAAGGACACCGAAAGCTTGATCTTACTCTGTGATTTTTAGAGCTCAAAAGTGTTGTAAAGGGCAAAAGTTCTTCTCTCTCTTTTCTTCCAAGTTTTGATCATTCAAGAGAGGAGTGAAAAATCTGTAAGGGTTGTCTCCTAAGCCCGTCAAAAGGAGTGAAACTATAAAAAGGTGGTTGGCCTTCACCTATTGAAGGAAGGCCTCTAGTGGACATCGGTGACCTCATCGGAGGAGGAATCCAAAAGTGGATGTAGGTCAAGATTGACTAAACCACTCTAAATTTTGGTTTGCATTTACATTGTGTTCTCGATCTTAACTACAAACTGCCTCTATAGCTTTACTTTAACTGCACTTTGCGTGATCTTAAGTTAAAGTAATTTCCGAATAGGCTTTCATACCAAAATTATTTTTATCGTACGAATGTTGTTTTAAATCGTCAAAAGTTTTCCGCTGCACTAATTCAACAACAAAGGCAAAATCATTGGCAAGGGAACCATAGGTAACAAATTAAACTTTTCTATTGATAATGTATTACTAGTTGATGGATTGAAACATAATCTCTTGAGTATTAGTCAATTATGTGATAAAGGTTATATCGTTAGATTTGAATCAAATGTGTGTATTATTGAAAAACCAAACAATAACATGACTATGATTGCATTAAAACAAAATAATGTCTACACCATCAATCTTGATGAACTAGGTAATGAAATGTGCCTCTCCGCTTTAAAAGATGATGCTTGGCTTTGGCATAGGAGATTAAGCCATGCAAGCATGAAACTAATATCTAAGATCTCCTCTAGAGAATTAGTACGAGGGATTCCCAATATGAAGTTTGTTAAGGACAAAGTATGCGATGCGTGTCAACTAGGTAAACAAATAAAAACTAGTTTCAAACCAAAAAATCAAATTAGCACCACTAGACCATTACAATTGATCCATTTGGACTTATTTGGACCAATTGACATGACAAGTCTAGGAGGAAGCAAATACGCTTTTGTGATTGTAGATGATTATACTAGATACACTTGGACCTATTTCTTAGCTCACAAAAGTGATTGTTTCAAATGTTTCTCTAAATTTTGTAAACTCACTCAAAACGAAAAAGGATTCATGATTTCATCAATTCGGAGTGATCACGGTGGCGAATTTCAAAACCGCGATTTCCAAAATTTTTGTGAAGTTAACGGATATAATCACAACTTCTCTACTCCAAGAAACCCGCAACAAAATGGAGTAGTAGAAAGAAAAAATAGAAATCTACAAGAAATAGCAAGAACTATGTTGAATGAACATAGTCTACCCAAGTACTTTTGGGCCGAAGCTGTGAATACGGCTTGCTACATCATGAGTTAATAAGACCATCTCTATCAAAAACTCCCTATGAATTATGGAATAACAAAACACCAAATGTTTCTTATTTTAGAGGTAAATGGGATGTAAATGTAATCGGAGCAACTTACTTCGAAGCCGTAGAAACTATTTTTGCAAATCCGAACCTCGGCATACTACCCAAGAGCTGCAAACACTTACTACCCTTTAACTCTAAAATTCTTCATCACATCATAACAAGCATCGTATTTCCTAAACAATTTCATCTTGATGAAATAAGTCAAATAGAGATGAGCACAATGTATTGGATTATGACCGGTCAACATAACTGCTTTGGATACTCAATCCGGCAATACATGAAGGATATTATAGCTAAAGACGGTATGTTATCATATGGGGGGTTAATCACATGACTTATACTTGCCCATGACATTTGTATCCCACCCGATGAAGAGACAATTCAAAGTGATCGATATAACATCATCAACATAAATCTATTGAAAAGACTTAGGTGCACTTTTAGCAACGGTATATGGGTGAGGCAACCTAGAAGGACTGATCCAATTCCTCCACTAGTAGAACACCCTGAAACACCAATTCTTAGGGGAAATGAATCTCCTCCTCCTAGTCCTTTTGGCACAGCACCTTCAGCTCCTGCTTCATCCTCTAAAGAACTCATTTTGGCAGAATTGTATCAGATCAAATCACAACAAGACCAACTCAAAACACAGCAAGAGCAGATTCAAACTCAGCAATTTGAAATTTTGCAGGAACTACGGCAAATGAATCAAAAAATAGATGTCCTGTATCAGCACTATACATTTCCTCCTAAAGATTAATCGATGTATCTTTTATCTTGACATGCGATCTTTGTCATCTTCTTTCCTTGAATGATATTGAACCTTCTTTTGCAATGTATTTTGAATGATGTTGAACCTTCTTTTGTGATGTATTTTGAATGAAAGATAAAGTTTTAATTCTGATTTTTTTTTTAACTAAATTCTATAGTAGTGTTGAATTCCTTTGCTTTAATAATCACAAATTATACGCTTAAAGACACTCTCCTTTTTGTTGATGACAAAGGGGAGAAATATGGTAAATTGATAATTGCTATGCTATAATTGCCAAATTTGCATTATGCCATGATTGCATCATGTTAAGATATCAAGAACTTGCATTGCAATCTTACATGTTGATATCTTACCATATGATGAATCGCTTCGATTACTATCTTTTACACTTGAAATGCAAAAATTGAAAATGGATGTCAAGCCTTGACATCATTTTCAGAGATATACATCATGATAGGAATCATGATGGAGTATTGATAAGGTTAAGCATCTTAATTATCAATATGTCTGTTGAATTCAAAGGCTTTGAATTCAAGAATGTCTTATCTCAAGTATTGCATATAGATAGGGGGAGTTAAGGTTAACTCCGTTATCAATTGATTGTCAACATCAAAAAGGGGGAGATTGTTGAATCTCGGATTTTGATGATGAATTCAATTGTCATGTTTTATCTAATCCATATGTTGAGATAAGTATGCAGGATTAACTACGACAGCTTGAAGACATAAAGCAAGTCTACCGAAGTCAAGTTCGATGGGTGTTCGAGAGTCCGTTGAGAGTCCGAAGATTCGTCGGAGATGCTGCCGGAACCAATCGAGAAGAAATCGGGGACTTATCGGAGTTTACGGAAGTCCGCCGAAGAGATCATCGGAGGTTCGCAGAGATCACCGAGAAGGCTCGGCTACTCGTTGACTTCGCCACAAGATCGGGAGCCAATTGGGAGTTCGTCGAAAGAAATCCAAGGGCGTATCGGAAGTCCGTCGGAAGATCGTCGGAACAAGACTTGAAGTTCGCCGGTTAAAAACTTGCTTAGGAGTATGTCTTTAGTTACGTAGTTTGAATGTAATTAAGGTTAGGATTAATAAATAATCCTATATCTTGATTAGGGGCCAACTGGGCCCAAAATGAAACCTGGTTTGGGCCGGACTTAAAGCCCAACCAGTGACTAGCAAGGTCGGGCGGTGGAACCGCCGGTCTGGGCGGTGGCACCGCCCAGCACCCGAGAGCTAGGCGGTGGCACCGCTGGACTGGGCGGTAGCACCGCCCAGTACACTGTCAGTGTCAAAACTGACAGGCGGTGGCACCGCTAGCTTCGGGAACATAAGAGAATTCAAATTTTTGGAGCCCAAATTTGAATCCTCTTGAGGCCTATAAATGCCCCTCAATTCTCAGCAGAGAGAACAACTTTTTGAGTAGCAAGTGATTGAGAGAAAGGTCTTAGAAAAGTCTTAGCAATCCTTGGTTTTCAATTTGCTAGTGTTCACCTCCTTCTTTCTTGAAAATCTGTAAGAGTGTGAACTGCTTGTAAAGAGTTGTAAGAGGGGTATTTACCCTTCCATTTCAAGAGATTTGCTAGTGGAAGGTGGGAGCCTCGTCGAAGAGGGGCCTCGCAAGTGGATGTAGGTCATTTGACCGAACCACTTTAAAAACGGCGTAATCTCTGGTTTTCATTTCATTGTTGCTATTCACATTACTGCAAACTTTCTTACTTGCTTTATTTACTCATTACCTTAGTTGCTCTACTATACGAATACGCTTTCAAGTTCAATTTTTACCGTACGAAAGATTTATCAAAACCGACGTTTTAATCCGCTGCACTAATTCACCCCCCCCCCTCTTAGTGCTCTTGATCCTAACAGAATGGACATTGATAAGTTTTATGTCCATATTTGCAGCAAAAGTTGCAATTGCTTTGGTGTTGAACATGTAAGATAGGACCTTTAATGAAGGTGGTTGGATTTTGGTGAGAACTTCTCACAAATCCGATTCCACTTCTTTTAGGAACGTGACCCTTATTTGTAAGGATCATGTTCAAAGACTTGCTACCGACCTCGAATTTCTTCAAGGTGTCCTTAAGTAGCAAGTTCTCCTTTTAGAGAGTTTCTAGATCATGGCATTTTATGCATGGAGCTAAACTATCATGATATTCAGTTTTTAATTTATCAAAATTACAAGTAAGACTATCATGCTCCTTTTTTAACAATTTATATTTTCTACTAATTGTTTTGCATTCATCAAATAACTCATGGAAGGCATTTAATAATTCATGATAAGATAAATCTGCATCAATTAAATTCGTTATCTCCTCTCCGATGGCCATTAGGGCGTAATGAGCAACTTGCTCGGTGTTGGACTCCTCTTCTTCGGATGCGCTTGAATCATCCCACGTTGCTTTGAGCTCCTTCTTCTTTGATGTTCTCTTTTTGGCTTGGGGACATTCATTTTTGAAATGCCCCGGCTTCTTGCATTCATAGCATATCACTTGGTCCTTTTTATGTTCAAGTTTATTTTTGGTGTTATTTTTAAATTTTTTCTTCTTATAAATTTTTTAAATTTTTGAGTCAAAAGTGCAATGTCATTGTCACTGTCCTCATCACTTGATGTTCCTTTCAAGTGGTCTTCTTGTGATTTGAGTGCCATATCCTTCCTGTTCTTTGGAAGGGGGTTCTCAAGCTCGTCATGAGCTTGACATGTCATTTCGTAGGTCATTAGAGACCCAATAAGTTCTTCAAGAGGGAATGTTTTAAGGTCCTTGGCCTCTTGAATGGCAGTAACTTTTGGATCCCAACTTTTAGGAAGGGATCTTAAGATTTTAGTTACTAATTCAAAGTTAGAAAAATCTTTACCAAGAGCTTTGAGTCCATTGATGACATCTGTGAAACGGGTGTACATGTCTCTGATGGACTCACTTGGTTTCATTCGAAAAAGTTCATAAGAGTGCACAAGAATATTGATTTTGGACTCTTTCACTCGGCTAGTGCCTTCATGAGTGACCTCAAGAGTTCTCCAAATATCAAAAGCAGAATCACAAATTGAAACGCGATTAAATTCATTTTTGTTTAGTGCACAAAACAAGGCATTCATAGCCTTTGCGTTTAAAGCAAAAACTTTCTTCTCCGATTCATTCGATTCGCTCATCGGAAGAGAAGATTTTTGAAATCCATTTTCAACAATAGTCCAAAGCTCGAAATCCATGGAAATTAGGAAGATTCTCATACGTGTCTTCCAATACGTGTAATCCGACCCATTAAACATAGGTGGACGTGTAATGGAGTGTCCCTCATGCATGCCGGAGTAAGCCATCTCTCTTGGGTATTAAACCAAATATGAGAGTGAGCCTCGCTCTGATACCAATTGTTAGGATCAAGAGCACTAAGAGGGGGGGGGGGTGAATTAGTGCAGCGGATTAAAACGTCAGTTTTGATAAATCTTTCGTACGGTAAAAATTGAACTTGAAAGCGTATTCGTATAGTAGAGCAGCTAAGGTAATGAGTAAATAAAGCAAGTAAGAAAGTTTGCAGTAATGTTAATAGCAACAATGAAATGCAAACCAGAGATTACGCCGTTTTTAAAGTGGTTCGGTCAAATGACCTACATCCACTTGCGAGGCCCCTCTTCGACGAGGCTCCCACCTTCCACTAGCAAATCTCTTGAAATGGAAGGGTAAATACCCCTCTTACAACTCTTTACAAGCAGTTCACACTCTTACAGATTTTCAAGAAAGAAGGAGGTGAACACTAGCAAATTGAAAACCAAGGATTGCTAAGACTTTTCTAAGACCTTTCTCTCAATCACTTGCTGCTCAAAAAGTTGTTCTCTCTGCTGAGAATTGAGGGGTATTTATAGGCCTCATGAGGATTCAAATTTAGGCTCCAAAAATTTGAATTCTCTTATGTTCCCGAAGCTAGCGGTGCCACCGCCTGTCAATTTTGACACTGACAGTGTACTGGGCGGTGCCACCGCCCAGTCCAGCGGTGCCACCGCTTGGCTCTCGGGTGTTGGGCGGTGCCACCGCCTAGACCGGCGGTTCCACCGCCTAGCTCTCGGGTGCTGGGCGGTGCCACCGCCCAGACCGGTGGTTCCACCGCCCGACCTTGCTAGTCACTGGTTGGGCTTTAAGTCCAGCCCAAACCAGGTTTCATTTTGGGCCCAGTTGGCCCCTAATCAAGATGTAGGATTATTTCTTAATCCTAACCTTAATTACATTCAAACTACGTAACTAAAGACATACTCCTAAGCAAGTTTTTAACCGGCGAACTTCAAGTCTTGTTCCGGCGAGCTTTTCGGCGATCTTCCGACGGACTTCCGATACGCCCTTGGATTTCTTCTGATGGACTCCCAACTGGCTCCCGATCTTGTGGCGAAGTCAACGCGAAGTCAACGAGTAGCCGAGCCTTCTCGGTGATCTCTGCGAACCTCCGATGATCTTATTCGGCGGACTTCCGAAAACTTCGATAAGTCCCCGATTTCTTCTCGATTGGTTCCGGCAGCATCTCCGATGAATCTTCGGACTCTCAACGGACTCTCGAACACCCATCGAACTTGACTCCGGTAGACTTGCTTTATGTCTTCAAGCTGTTATAGTAAATCCTGCATACTTATCTCAACATATGGATTAGATAAAACATGACAATTGAATTCATCATCAAAATCCGAGATTCAACAAAAGGTTGATAATATTAAAAATTCGATACATAATTTGAATTAAGCGCATATTGCTACAATATAGTGTGATAAAAAATTTTAGCGTCATAAAAGTATCATATTTAAAGAGATCACATTAGTAATGCTTAGTATCATAACTTCATGCAAATCATAAGATTACAACACTAATGTAAACACAAGAATACAACATCAAGATAGGCACAAGATTACAACATCAAAGTACGCAAGAGGGATTTTATCCTTCTCCCCCTTTGTCATCAGCAAAAAGACATACATAACTATTCAGGTGGTGGAAAGTTATAATGTCTAAATAAGGCATTTAGTTACCGATGAATCTACTGCAACTCTGTTAAAATATGATCTTGGCGTTGTTTAAGTCGATCTTGACATTGTTCAAATAAATCCATACGAGTCCCGATGTCATCAATAGATGAGGGGGGTGGATGCTCTACTGGAGGTATTGCCTCAAAGGGACTAGGTAGAGGAGACTGATTACCCCTAAAGATTGATGTTTCATGTTCTGGTTTAGATGGCGGGAGATCAGTCCTTCTAGGCAGTCTAACCCATATCCCATTTTTAAACGTACAACTCAACCGTCGAAGTAGGTTTCTATTTATGACACTAAATCTATCTAGTTTCATAACCTCTTCGTTAGGTGGGATAGTTATGTCATAAGCATGAATTAATCTAGTGATTAGGCTACCATATGGAAGCATCATTTTCTTTTTTGATATTTCAATCATGTTTTGTTGGATTAGGTAACCAAAACAGTTGTCGTGTCCTTTCATAATCCAATACATGGTACCTAATTCTATTTGACTTACCTCATCATGATGATATTGTTTAGGAAGAATAATACTTATCAAAATATGATGAAGCATTTTAGTGCTAAACGGTAGTAAATGTTCGTAGCTTTTTGGAAAAATAGACAAGTTAGGATTATTAAAAATTGTTCCTAAGGCATCAACATAAGTGGTTCCAACTAATTCTTCATCCCATTGTCCTCTAAAATAATAACCATTTTCCTTCACCGTAATTCCTATGAGGTTACAAATCATCTTATCTATAATAGGTATACGATGTCCTAAAAGATATATTGATACCCTTTCATTTTCATCTACATGTAGATTGTTGTAAAATAGTCTAATAAGCCTAGGGCAGATGGGTTCAATAATTTGAAGGATTGGGAGAATATCTAGATTAGCAAACCATTGAATAAGTTCTAAATCACTTAATTCCTCTAAATTAACATACTTCCCCTTATGAATATGCCTAAACTCTATGGATAAAAATTTTAGGGCATGTTGATTAGAATCAAAAAGTAGGGAGTCATAATTTTTTTCTAATCTCCTCTTTCCTTTATCCCTAGAGGATCTTCTAGAACCTATAAAGACTGCTATTATAAAGATAGATAATGACCAAGAGTAGATAATACAAAAGAGAAATCAATGCCATTTAGAGAATACCTTAGTTGTGATCTTTAAGAGGATATAGGAGATTGATCCTTGATCTAGTAGGAAATAGGGATTTTTGGGCAGCTAGAGGGAGAGAATGGTGTTCAAAGGGGGGTTTGGAGCTGTTTTGGGGAGTGGAGAATGAGTTGAGGTCGGTTCTACCGCCGGCCCTAACTTGGATTTATAAAGTGGCAGGTTGTGGGCCATGCTACCGCCTACAACACTTGATTGCTGGCGGTACTACCGCTAGCTGGGTGGTGCTACCGCCAGCTAGGTGGTGCTACCACCTACAATAGGTTCCAATTGGGCGATGCTATCGCCAGCTGGGGCAGTGCCACCGCCTACAGGCAGTGAGCACTGCTCATAAAATTTACTCATTCACATTCATATCAAAATGTAACATAAGGGGAGTGGATTCATATCAACACATAAGTGAAGTGCATACCACATGTATTCATATTAACGCAATGATTCATTACAATGATTCATATCTAAACCTCATATAGAACTCGTAAATACATATGATTTATATCAACTCATGAAAACTCATAAAATGCATATCATAAGTTCATGATTCATATCAATTTATCGTATCAAAACACGTAAAAATACATACTATAATTTCATGATTCAAGTGAGTAAACTTGTAAGATAAAAAATTGAAAAAGTTTGAAAATGAAATTCATACATTTTGACAATTTAGCATTTCTAGTTGCCTTTTAATGAAATCAAATTATTCTTCATTTAAGGGTTTTGTAAAGATATCGGCTAATTGATATTTTGTATCAATAAACTCTAAGATTATATCATTATTATTGATATGATCTCATATAAAGTGATGCCTAATATCAATATGTTTTGTTCTAGAGTGTTGAATGAGATTTTTTATTAAACATATTGCACTTGTATTATCACATTTTATGGGAGTGTTTTTAAAATGAATCTTATAATCCTCTAAAGTGTTTTTCATCCATACAACTTGCGCACAACATGCATTTGCTGCAATATACTCAGTTTTAGTTGTAGATAATACAACTGAGTTTTATTTCTTGGAAGACCAAGAAACAAGTGCATGTCCTAAAAATTGAAACAAGCAAAAATCCGCATCAGCATATGCACTTAGTTCAAAGTTCTCGGATTTTGGATACCATAATCCTAGACTAGTGGTACCTTTAAGATATCTAAGAATTCTCTTAACTGTTTTAAGATGAAATATCTTAGGATTAGATTGAAACCTAGCACAAAGACCTACACTAAACATGATATCCGGTCTAGTTGCGGTGAGGTATAGTAAACTTCCTATCATACCCCTATAAGCTTTTTGATCAAAGCTTTCTCCACTTTCATCAATATCTAACTTAGTGGAGGTACTCATGGAAGTATTGATAGCTTTTGAGCTATCCATATTAAACCTTTTTAGCAAATCTAAAGCATATTTTATTTGACTAAGAAAAATATCATTACTTAGTTGTTTGATTTGTAAGCCTAAAAAGAAGGTTAATTCTCTCATCAAACTCATTTCAAATTCAAGACTCATACTTTTAGCAAATTATTCACATAGAGATTTGTTCGTGGAACTGAAAATAATATCATCAACATAAATTTGAATAATAAGAAAATTATTTTTAAAATTTTTGATAAACAATGTAGTATCGACCTTGTCTTAGATAAATTATTTTCGATAAGAAATGAGCTAAGTCTCTCATACCAAGCCCTTGGGGCTTATTTCAATCCATAAAAAGCTTTAGTCAATTTAAACACATGATTAGGGAGATTATCATTCTTAAATCCAAGAGGTTGTTCAACGTAAACTTCTTCGAAAATAAAACCATTAAGAAAAGTACTTTTAACATCCATTTGAAACAACTTAAAATTATTACTACTAGCATAGGCAAGGAGCATCCTTATGGCTTCTAATCGAGCCACAGGAGCGAATGTCTCTTCATAATCGATATCTTCTTCTTGGTTGAAACCTTTGATCACTAATCTAGCCTTGTTTCTAACCACGATACGAGATTCATTTTGCTTGTTTCTAAAGACCTACTTAGTACCAATAACTAAATGGTCATTTGGCCTTGGAACAAGCTTCCACACCTCATTTCTCTTAAATTGATTTAACTCTTCTTGCATTGCAATGACCCATGAATCATCTTTCATAGCCTCGTCAATGCAATTAAGTTCAATTTGGGAGAGAAAAGCAACGTTGGCACAAAAATTTTTAAGAGAAGAACGAGTTTGAACCCCTTTCGATGTGTCTCCTATAATTAGCTCCTTGGGATGAGCATCTACATACTTTCATTCCTTCGGTAAAGAAGGATCGGAAGAAGATGCATCCAAGTTACTAGATGGAGAAGGGTAATCATTTAAATTCAAAGCATCAAAATTAACATCATCATCAAAATCATTTTTCTTAACTTCGGAAACGTCATTAAAAACAACAAGAATAGATTCTTCTATAATCAAGGTTTTTTTATTAAAGATACGAAATGCTTTAGAAATAAAAGAATAGCCAAGAAAAATTCCTTCATCAGATTTTACATCAAATTTACCCAAGGCATCTTTTTCATTCAAAATAAAACATTTACATCCGAAAACTTTAAAGTATGAAACATTGTGTTTTTTGTTGTTTCACAACTCATAAGGAGTCTTGGAAAGTAGTGGTCTTACTAGAACCCTATTCATAACATAGCATGCCATATTTAAAGCTTCGACCCAAAAATATTTAGGTAGGCTATATTCGTTTAATATGGTTCTTGTCATTTTTTGCAAGTTTCTATTCTTTCTTTCCACTACTCCATTTGTTGATGATTTCTTGGAGTAGAGAAGTTGTGGTTGTATCCATTAAATTCATAAATTCTTGGAAATCACGATTTTGAAATTCACCACCGTGATCACTTCGAAATTGATGAAATCATAAAACCCTTTTCATTTGAATAAGTTTACAAAACTTTGAGAATTACCTAAAGCATTCACTTTATGTGTCCAAAAAATAAGTCCATGTGTATCTACTATAGCATCCACGATGACAAATGTGTTAATTGACTACCTCCTAGGCTTGACATAGCAATTGGTCCGAACCAGTCTATTGGATCAATTGCAAGGTTAGAGATGCTTAGTTGGTTCTTAGGTTTGAAGCTAACCTTTTATTTATTTTCCTAGTTAACATGCAGCACACACATGTATCTTTGACAAACTTGCATGCATCACACACATTATCTTTGCAAACTTGATATGAGGAATTCCTCTTACAAGTTTCTTTTAAATGAATTTTCAGAGATTAGTTTCATGCTAGCATGACCTAATCTCCTATGCCAAAGCCAAGCATCGTCATTCAAAACCGAAAAACACATTTCATTACATAGATTATTAAGGTCGATAGTGTATACATTATTTTGTTTTAAGGCAATCATAGAATATGTTTTTGTGTAGTTTTTCAATAATGCAAGCATTAGATTCAAATTTAATGATGTATCCTTTATCACACAATTGACTAATACTTAAGAGATTATGCTTTAAACCATCAACCAATAACACATCTTCAATAAAGAAATTGGATTTGTTATCTATGGTTCCTTTGCCAATGATTTTACCTTGTTATCTCCGAAGATGACATATCCTTCGTCTATGCTATTGAGCTTAGAGAATTGAGATGGATCTCCGGTCATATGCCTTGAGCATCCACTATCAAGATACCACCTCTTGCTCCTAGCTTATGATGATACATTTTTCTATAAAAAAGGATAATTTTGAGGTACCCATTTAACCTTGGGTGCCTCAAAAATTGATCTATATAGCTTATCATGTTGCATTGAGTCATTTGATGTTTTTTAGGAACTCAAATCAATTTATGTGGACTATATTTCTTGAATAAATAATGATAAGCTACATGCTCAAATTTGCAACAAAAGTTACGTTTCTTTTGGGGTGAAACATGTAAAGTAGGGCCTTTAACAAAGGTGGTTGGATTTTGGTGAGAGCTACTCACAAATCCGATTCCACCTTTTCTATGAACGTAACCCTTGTTGGCAAGGATCATGTTCAAGGATTTGCTATCAACCTTAAACTTTTCTAAGGTTTTCTTAAATAGCAAGTTTTCTTTTTGAACAAATTCTAATTTATCACATTTCATGCATGAAGCTAAACTATCATTGTGCTCAATTTTTAATCTATGAAAATCGCTAATAAGAGAAACATGTTCCTTTTTTAAAGAGTTATATTTTTTACTCAAGGTTCTACATTCATCAAATAATTCATGAAATGCATTTAAAAGCTCATTGAAAGATAAATTTACATCTAATCAACTTGTTACCTCATCTCCAATAGCCATTAGTGCATAGTGAGCAACTTGCTCGGTGATGGTAGGCTCCTCTTCTTCGGATGCACTTGAGTTGTCCCATGTTGCTTTAAGAGTCTTCTTCTTTGGTTGCCTCTTCTTGACTAGGGGACATTCACTCTTGTAATGTCCCGACTTCTTGCATTCGTAGCAAATTACTTGATCTTTCTTAGGTTCAAATTTATTTTTGGTGTCGTTTTTAAATTTGTTCCTTTTAATTAATTTTTTGAATTTTGGTGTTAAGAGTGCCAAGTCTTCATCAAGGTTCTCATCACTTGAGTTTTCTTTCAAGTGGTTTTTTTGAGTTTTTAATGTCATATCCTTCTTATTTTTTGGAAGGGTGTCTTCAAGCTTTTCATGAGCTTTACAAGTTATCTCATAGGTCATTAGTGACCCAATTAGTTCTTCGAGAGGAAAATTATTTAGGTCTTTGGCCTCTTGAATAGCTGTGACTTTAGGGTCCCAACTCTTTGGAAGAGATCTTAAAATTTTATTAACAAGCTCAAAATTCGAGAAACTTTTACCAAGTCCTTTTAGACCATTGACGACATCTATAAATCAGGTATACATGTCTCCAATGGTTTCACTCGGTTTCATTCGAAACAATTCAGAAGTATGTATTAAAAGATTGATTTTTGACTCCTTCACTCTACTAGTGCCTTCATGAGTCACTTCGAGTGTGTGCCAAATACCAAAATTGATTCACAAAAAGAAACACGATTGAACTCGTTTTTATCTAAGGCACAAAACAAGGCATTCATAGCCTTTGCGTTTAAAGCAAAACTCTTCTTCTCTAACTCATTCTAATCATTCATTGGAAGAGAAGACTTTTGAAAGCCATTTTCTATAATATTCCATAGTTCAAAATCCATTGAAATTAAGAAGATCCTCATTATAGTCTTTCAATATGTGTAATCCGTCCCATTGAACATGGGCGGACATGTAATTGAATGGCCCTCAAGGTTGCCGACAAATGCCATCTCTCTTGGGTTTAAAACCAAATGAGAGTGAACCTTGCTCTGATACCAATTATTAGAATCAAGAGCGGCACTAAGAGGGGAGGTGAATTAGTGTAGCGGAAAACTTTTGTAATTTTAGAAAATTGTTTATTTTGTTTAAAACTGATTCTAACGAAAATGGTTTCGATTCAATCTATTTCAGAGAGAAGTTGAACTTGAAAGCTTTTGCAAAAATGCAAGAGAGGATTACGAAGATTTGCAGTAATGTAAATTACTTAAATGAAAAGCAAACTAGGATTTAGAGTAGTTCGGTCAACGTGACCTACATCCACTTTTGGATTCCTCCTCCAACGATGTCTCTGGCATCCACTAAAGGCTTTCCTTCAATAGGTGAAGACCAACCACCTCTTTTATAGCGCTTTCTCCTTTTCACGGGTTTAGGAGAGAACTCTTACAAGTCTCACACCTCTCTTGAATGATCTCAAAACTTGTAAAGGGAGGAGGAGGACTCTAGCACTTGTTTATAATACTTTTACACCCTAGTAACTCAAGATTATCTCAATATTTTGTGCCCTTTCATGCAGAAAAGGGTGGGGTTTTTATAGGCCCTAATGGCTTTAAAAATGGAGCAAACAAGTGTCTCATCCCGAATTTTCGGGGTACTGGCGGTACCACCGCCTAACACTTGACACCGGGCGGTACAATCGCTTTACAAAGCTAAGAGACTGAGCTCTAGCGGTACCACCATTGGCAGCAATAACTGCCAGCGGTATCATCGCCCAGAATTCCTGGGGTTCTGTTTCCCAAGCAATGCCACTACCGGTTAGGCTTTCAACATCCTGGTTGGGCCTTGAATCTGGCCCAAACCAGCCCAACTTCGGGCTCAATTGATCCCTAATTAAGTTAATGGGATTACCTCCCAATCCTAACTTAATTTATGCTCTAACTATGATAATTAAGATATGATTACAACTCTTCTTGTTCCAGTGTGTCAATTGCTCTTCCAGCGAGCTTCCAGCGTACTTCCGACGAACATCCAACAAACTCCCGGCAATGCTCCGACGGACTTCTGGCAAGCTCTCGGACTTTACGATGATATTCTTGGTGAGCTCTGATGAGTTTCTTTGATAAGCTCCTAGACTCTCAGTTGGTTCTGACAGAACTACCAATAAACGTCCAGACTTCCAGTGAACTCTCGAACTTCCAATGAGATCTCGATCTTGACTCCAATACAACACCTGCTTTACATCTTACTAATATCGTAGTTAATCCTGCATACATATCTTAGCAAAATATTGGATCAAATATTTTACCAATTGATTTCATCATCAAAATCCGAGATTTAACAGAAGATCTAAACCTACTTCCTTTGCTTGTTGAATTTTCAGATATATTTAACGAACCGCACAACCTACCTCTTACCTATCGGTATGATCATTGTATAACAATTCTTCCAAGTAAACCTCTAGCCATATCGGTATCCACATCTCCAGAATGATGAAATTGAAAGTATTGTAAAAGAGATGCTCGAAACAGGAGTTATTCGGCCAAGTTGCAGTCCCTAATCTTCACTGATACTCTTTGTACGAAAGGACGGAACATAGCAAATGTGCGTTGATTACCAAGCTCTCAATGGCATAACTGTCAAGGACAAATACCCTATTCTAATAGTAGATAAATTGCTAGATGAAAGGGAGCACAAATCTTCATAAAGCTGGACCTTCAATCTAGATATCATCAAATACGAGTGTGCGAAGAAGACATACCGAAAACCGCCTTTCGAACACACAATGGCCACTACAAATTTTTGCTTTCTTCAATAGGTGGAATATCTTGGGCATATCATATCAGAGGAAGGTGTGGCAGTGGACCCCTCCAAAATTGAAGCAATGCAGAATTGGCAAACCCCGAGGAACATAAAATCACTACATGGCTTTCTCTGTTTAACAGGCTACTACTGCAAGTTCGTGAAAAACTATGGAAAGATCAGTGCACCCCTTATTCCTTGCTAAAAATGGATGCTTTCTAATGGGTCAACAAGGCCACAACCGCTTTCGACGAACTTAAGGCTGCAATGACGACAACGCCCATTCTAGCGCTATTAGACTTCGATAAGACTTTATTATTGAAGCTGATGCATCCGGAGTCGGAATTATTATTGTACTAATGCAAGATGGCCACCCCCTCGCTTATACCAGTAAGGTATTATCTCCTTCTCATCTCAAGATAACTATTTATGACAAGTAGATGCTCGCGATTATACTTGTGGTGACCAAATGGAGACTATACTTGATTGGGCGACACTTTCAAATTAAGACCGACCATAAAAGCCTAAAATATTTCTTGGAGTAGAAGATATTTTTCCCTGAGCAATAAAAATGGGTAACAAAGCTTCTTGGATATGATTATGAAATAA
Organism: Musa balbisiana; assembly: GCA_004837865.1. NCBI lineage: Eukaryota > Viridiplantae > Streptophyta > Magnoliopsida > Zingiberales > Musaceae > Musa > Musa balbisiana. The sequence continues at coordinate 25,463,750 of CM017188.1, read as the reverse complement.
CTTACAAAAAGGGAAAAGAGAATGTTATTGCAGAAGCACTTTCACGACTACCTGAGCAAGCTGAATTTTCGGTCGTTTCATTTCTGACTAGCAACTTTCTTGAGGATATTAAGAGGGAACTATAAGACAAAGACAAAATGCTAAAGTCGCCAAAAGATAATCTCACTATAGCTCAAGCAAGGATGAAACAACAATATGATCAACACAAAAGTGAAAGAGAATTTTGAATAGGAGATTGGGTCTTCCTACGACTCCAGCCATACAAGCAAACATCAATCCAGACCAGACCAGAGAATTTTCAGATTGCACTTGTTGAATCTTGGATTTTGATGATGAAACCAATTGATAAGTGTTTTGATTTAATATGCATTTTGAGTGATGCAGGTAGCTTCGATCAAGGAGAGACAATTAAAGTAGGAAGAATCATGTTGGGCTGGAGAGGAAAATGTCAAAAGATTGGACGTCGGGTCAGAGGAACGGTCGACATATTAGCAAAAGGCTTTGGGCCAAGAAGAGCGGACATTGCGCTAAGTAAATCGAAGTTGCGGAGGTCAACTAGCGATTGGGCAATAGGCCGCAAGAGAGGATGATGCGCCGAAGATTCGGACGAAGCACCGATTAACCAATGACATACCGAATAATAATAAATTCAAGCTTAGTAATAATTGTCTAGATCGAAGTGGCTTTTTACATGTGCAAGATTAACTACGATGTAAGGCATGAAGCAAAATGAAGTCTCGGAGTCAAGATCGAGATCACGTTGAGAGTTTGAGAGTTTGTCGAAAGTCCAGACGTTCGTCGGAAGTTCTAGAGGAACTAGCTGAGAAGCCTTGGAGCTTGCTAGAGAAGCTTGTCGGAACTCGCCAAAAAGATCGTCGTGAAGTCCAAGAGCTTGTCGGGAGTCCATCGGAACATTGCCGAAAGTTTGCTAGAAGCTCGCTAGAAGAATATACATAGGGACTTGTTTAGCTTAGCAAATGTCTTAGGATTTCATAGTTAGCACGTAATTGGGCTTGGATTTGGGCCAACCTAATTAGGGGCTAGCTAGGCCCATGTAAGAACTGTGTTGGGTCCAATAAGAGGCCCAAATAATGCCCAAAGAAATCTCACCGTCGTGGCACAATCTTTGAGACTATGTCAGGCAGTGGTATCACCCAGACACAGCCTCCGAGAGGCTGCAAGCGGTCGTACCGCCAGCTTGGGCGGTGGTACCTCCTAGCGTTAGGCGGTGGTACCGCCCAGCATAGGCGGTAGTACCACCTGCACTCGGGAAACCCGGGATGAGATGTTTTTAGGCTCCAAGTTTGAATCCACTTGAAGCCTATGAATACCCCTCTCATCCCTGGGTAAAACACACATGCACAGAGGATTAAAAAGTGAGAAAACACTACTGCAATCTCTTTACAAATTCCCTCCTCCACTCTAACTTTAGAATTCTGTAAGAGGAGTGTGAGTGCTTGTAAGGGTTGTCTCCTAAACCCGTGAAAAGGAGAAGAGGGGTGTAAAACGTGGTTGGTCTTCGCCTATTAAAGGAAGACCTATTGTGGATGCTGGTGGCCTCGACGAAAGAGGAATCGAAGAGTGGATGTAGCTCGAGGATGACCGAACCACTATAAATCTAGTTTGCATTTTGTTTGTGCAATTTACTTTAACTGTAAACCTCCTTACTTGCTTTACATCCACTACGCTTTTTCGTACACTTTTAAGCTATCTTTCCGAGATCGGTTTTCAACGAATGAAAGAATTTTCAGAACCGACGTACTTTACCATTGCACTAATTCACCCCCCCCCCCAAGTGCCGAACCCTTTCCTAATAGCACTATCTACAACCGAAGCTGAGTACATTGTAGCAAGTGCATGTTGTGCACAAGTTGTATGGATGAAAAACACTTTAGAGGATCATATGATTCATCTTAAAAACATTCCTATAAAATATGATAATACAAGTGCAATATGTTTAACAAAAAATCACATTCAACACTCTAGAATAAAATATATTGATATTAGGCATCACTTTATATGAGATCATCTCAATAATAATGATGTAATCTTAGAGTTTATTGATACAAAACAACAATTAGCCGATATCTTTATAAAACCCTTAAATGAAGAACAATTTGATTTCATTAAAAGGGAACTGGGAATGCTAAATTATCAAAATGTATGAATTTTATTTTTAGACTTTTTCAATTTTTTTTATCTTACAAGTTTGCTCACTTGAATCATGAACTTATAGTATATATTTTTACGTGTTTTGATACGATGAATTAATATGAATCATGAACTTATGATATTCATTTTATGAGTTTTGACAAATTGATATGCATCATAAGTATCTACAAGTTCTATATGAGGTTTAGATATGAAACGTTGCGTTAATATGAATCGTGAACGTGTGGTATACATTTATGAAAATTTTGATATGAACGTGAATGAGTGAGCAGTGCTCACTGCTTGTAGGCGGTGGCACTGCCCCAGTTGGCGATAGCACCACCCAGCTGGCGATAGCACTACCAACAATCAAGTGTTGTATACGGTAGCACCACCCAGCCAACGGTGCCACCACAGCCCGCAACTTGCCCCCTTTATAAAATCAAGTTTGGGCTAGCGGTAGAACCGACCCCAACTCATTCTCCACTCTCCTAAACAGCTCCAAACCCCCTTTGAACACCATTCTCTCTCTCTAGTTGCTCAAAAATCCCTATTTCCTATTAGATCAAGGATCAATCTCCAACATCCTCTTGAAGATCACAACTAAGGTATTCTCTAAATAGCTTTGATTTCTCTTATGCATTATCTACTCTTACTCATTATCTATCTTCATAATAGCAGTCTTTATGGGTTCTAGAAGATCCTCTAGGGATAAAGGGAAAATGAGATTAGAAGAAAATTATGACTCCCTACTCTCCGATTCTAATATGCATGCCCTAAAATTTTCATCCATAGAGTTTAGGCATGTTCATGAGGGGAAATATATTAATTTAGAGGAATTAAGTGATTTAGAACCCATTCAATGGTTTGCTAATCTAGATATTCTCCCAATCCTTCAAATTAGTGAACCCATCTACCCTAGTCTTGTTAGACTATTTTATAACAATCTACATATAAATGAAAATGAAAGGGTATTAACTTATCTTTTAGGACATCATATACCTATTACGGATGAGTTGATTTGTAACCTCATAGGAATTGTGGTGAAGGAAAATGATTATTATTTTAGAGGACATAAGAAGAAGAACTAGTTGGAACCACTTATGTGGATGCCTTAGGAACTATTTTTGGTAATCCTAACTTATTTATTGTTCCAAAAAGCTGCGAATATTTACTACCATTTAGCACTAAAATGCTTCATCATATTTTGATAAGTATCATTCTCCCTAAACAATATCATCATGATGAGGTATGTCAAATAGAATTAGGTACCATGTATTGGATTATGAAAGGACACAATAACTATTTTGGTTACCTAATCCAACAAAACATGATTGAAATATCAAAAAAGGAAATGATGCTTCCATATGGTAGCCTAATCACTAGATTAATTCATGCTTATGACATAGCTATCCTACTTGACGAAGAGGTTATGAAACCAGATAGATTTAGTGTCATAAATAAAAACCTACTTCGACGGTTGAGGTGTATATTTGGAAATCGGATATGGGTTAGACTGCCTAGAAGAACTGATCTCCCGCCACCCGAACTAGAACCGGAAATACCAATCTTTAGGGGTAATCAATCTCCTCCACCTAATCCCTTTGAGGCAATACCTCCAGAAGAGCATCCACCTCCCTCATCTATTGACGATATCAGGACTCGTATGGATTGATTTTCACAACGTCAAGATTGACTTAAACAATGCTAAGATCAGATTTTAACAGAGTTGTAGCAGATTCATCAGCAACTAAATGCCTTGTTTAGACACTATAACTTTCCACCACCCGAATAACTTTTGTGTATGACTTTTTGCTGATGACAAAGGGGGAGAAGGATAAAATCCCTCTTACGTACTTTGATGTTGTAATCTTGTGCCTATCTTGATGTTGTATTCATGTGTTTACATTAGTGTTGTAATCTTATGATTTGCATGAAGTTATGATACTAAGCATTACTAATGTGATCTCTTTAAATATGGTATTTTTATGATGCTGAAATTTTTTTTATCACACTATAATGCAGCAATATGCGTTTAATTTAAATTGTGTATCAAATTTTTAATATTATCAACCGTTGAATGTAGTAAGCATTAATGATGAAAAGCTATGATGAAATATTTTATTATGCATGAAATGATTGTGCATTTGATATCTTGATAACTTGATGATGCACAAATTTTGATCAAAGCATGAATTCATGGTTGTGAATTCAAGTTTATGTTTTCTCAAATTACAACATGTAGATAGGAGGAGTTATGATTAACTCTTTCACCAATTGGTTGTCATCATCAAAAAGAGGGAGATTATTGAATCTCAGATTTTGATGATGAAATCAATTGGTAAAATATTTCATCTAATCCTTTGCTGAGATATGTATGTAGGATTAACCATGATTTCAATAAGATGTAAAGCAGGTTTTGTGCCAGAGTCAAGATCAAGATCACGTTGGGACTTCGAGAGTTCGTCGGAACTCCGGACGTTCATTAGAACTTGTTAAGAAGATCATCATAAAGTCCGGAAGCTTACCGGGAGTCCACTGGAACATTGCCAAGAGTTCATCGGATGTTCACTAGAAGTACGTCGGAAGCTCACCGAAAGAGCAATTGACGCACCGGAACAAGATGCACTGTAATCATGTCTTAGTTATCATAGTTAAAGAGTAAATAAAGTTAGGATTGGAAGGTAATCCTACTAACTTAATTAAGGGCCAACTGGGCCCTTAGTTGGGCTGGTTTGGGCTGAATTAAAGGCCTAACTAGGTTGTTGAAAAGATGGTTGGTGATGGCATCGCCAAGGCTGAAGGTGGCACTGCTTGGAAAGCAATGCCCTAGGATATCTAGGCGATGGTACCACTGGAATTTATTGCTGCCAATGGTGGTATTGCACTTGTCAAGTGATGGTACCGCTAGAGCTCGGTCTTCAAGCTCTATTAGGCGGTAGTACCACCTAGTAATGGTGGTGGTACTGCTAATACTCCGGAAATCCGGGATGAAACTCTTTTTGGCTTCATTTTTTAAAGCCATTGGGGCCTATAAAAATCCCACCCTTTTCTACAGGAAAAGGCATGAAAATTATTGAGATAATCTTAAGTTATTGGGGTATAAAAGTATTGTAAATAAGTGCTAGTGTCCTCCTCCCTTTCTAAGTTTTGACATCATACAAGAGAGGTGTGAGACTTGTAAGGATTCTCTCCTAAACCAATGAAAAGGCGAAAGCACTGTAAAAGAGGTGGTTGGTCTTCACCAATTGAAGAAAGGCCTTTAGTGGATGCCGGAGACCTCGTCGGAGGAGGAATCTGAAAGTGGATGTAGGTCACGTTGACCGAACCACTCTAAATTCTGGTTTGCTTTTCATTTGTACAAATTTACTTTACTGCAAACCTCCTTAATCTTCTCTTGCACTTTTATGAAAGCTTTTGAGTTTAACTTCTCTCCAAAAAAGATTGAATCAAAACCATTTTCATCGGAATCAGATTTAAATGAAATGAATAATTTTCTGAAATATTGAAAGTTTTCTGCTGCACTAATTCACCCCCCCTCTTAGTGCCGCTCTTGATCTTAACACTACTCAAGACTCCTATTCTTTTACAACTCATAATGCTTCTCTAAGAAATTCTCTCCTAACCCTAGCCGGCCTCTTCACTTCTTTAATAGGGGTCGACTAGGTAGGTTTTACATGAATGCCCCTTTCAATGAAACTTAATTTAGGACTCTCCTAGCTAGAGTCCTAACACAAAACCCCCTTAGTTTATTTTGAAATTACTTGATGCATTTCATAAGTTGTTTTTAAATTAGTATATAAAATATAAAAAAATAAATAAAAGGGGATCATGCTTTTCTTTCTATTTTTTTGAAAAACTAAAATAAATTGACCATGACAATTGCATTTCTTTATGATAAAGGAAAAAAATATTAAATTTAAATCTAATTATTGTACACCTAATAAGATTAATCCTATGTATGTTTTTAAGAAGTAATAATATGTATCTTGATGATTTCCGTATTATTTTTTGATTTTGATTGAATATACTTTATATTCAATGAAATCATGCTTAATGAGTTTATATTTCAAAATTATGCATGATGATTTTTGTGATTTATGGCTTAGTGATCTTTGAAAGTTATCTTTTTTTGGTTTTAAATGATGATACATATTTTTGTTTGGCATAAAAGTTAAAGGCATACTTGTATGAAATTAAATCCATTAAATTGAAACAAAAAAGGGAGAATGCATGTTTCTTGAAAAAATCTCTATCTTATCGAGATTTCATCTTAGAGATCCTTAGTGATGAATCTATTTATATTTTGAATCTCTTGAATTATGAAAGTGATTTTGATAATTATGAATTTGAATGAATTTTATCTATCTCATTATCTTGATTTCTTGAAATTATAACTTGAGTTTTATTATGAATCAAGATTTTCATATTTTGTTCTCCTATGATTACTTTTGCTATTCACTAAAGAGGAGACTTATCCTAATAAACTATGATATGCCACTTGACATCTTGATAATTTATGACTTGAGTTTTGTTATGTATAAATTCCTTATATTTATGGTTACATACCTTATGTGATGCTTAGAGCATTGATATTAGAAGGAAATGAATTACACCTTTGTATTATTCCCCTCTTCTTCTTTCTTACAATGACCAAGGGGAGTACGAAAATTACTAGCTTAAATGTTAAATCTCCTAAATGTATAAACTCTTTTCATACATTTTTTGGATCATGATATTGATTTCTTGAATTTTATGAGTTAAGTTTTCTTTTTAAATCAATATCGTTTTCTATTTACAAAAGAAGAGATTTGTCAAAAATGACATATGGTCTTTTGGTATTCATGAATTGATCTTTCATTTTTTTATGATTGAAATATTGATGAAAATTTATCCTTGTTATTTATCTTTGTCATGATGTGAAAATTGATATAAAGGGAAAAGAATTACAAAATTGTATTCTTCCCTTCTATTTGATAATGATAAAGGGAGAGCAAAACTTGCCAATTGCAGTTTCTCTTTTTGCCAATGAGAAAGGGGGAGAAAGAATTGCCAATATGCATATCTCAAAAGAGAACCAAAATTTGCTAGCTTGCACAATTCAAGAAGATGCAAATAACGCTAGCTTGAACATCGCAAAGAAAAGAAAAAATTGTTATCTTGCATATTTCTAAAACTTGCGAAGCTTGCATGTTCTATAATGAAGTAGAACTTGCATGTTTCAAAACTTGATTGTTGCACTTCTCCTTTTTATTAATGACAAAGGGGGAGAAGATATGATGATACGATGATCATACATGGTAGGATGTAATATACTTTGATATTTTGATACCATGATGATTTGAAATATTTATGATGATGCATGCAAAACTTATGATAATGATGCATGCAATGCAATGATATACTTATAATGTGTTGCATATGATCATGATTAAAATTGCTTTAACTTGAATTCAAGGTTCTATCAATATGATATATTAATAGGGGGAGTTTTGGTTTAAACTCCATCATCAATTAGTTGTTATCATAGAAAAGGGGGAGATTGTTGAATCTCGGATTTTGATGATGCAACCAATCGATAATATTATGATCTAATATGTGTTTTGAGTGACGCAGGACTAGCTTCGATCAAAAATGGTAAATCGATTTAAGTAGGAGGAATCAGATGTTGGGATGGAGCAAATATGTCAGAAGATTAGACATCGAGCCGGAGGATCGATCGACGTGTTGGCAGAAGGCTTCATGCCATGAGTTTGGGTATCAAGCCTAAAAAAGCGGACATTGCGCTAAGAAGATCGAAGTTGCGGAGGTCAACATACCGATTGGGCAAAAGAGTACAAAAGAGGATGATGCGCCGAAGGATTGGATGAAGTGTCGATAAACCAGTGACATGCCGGATAACTTAGTATTCTTGCTTATAATAATTTGTCTAGATTGGGTTAGTTTAGGTCATTATTAGGTTGGTTTAGAATGTAATTAGGTCAACTCAATTGGGGACCAATTGGGCCTGAATTGGGGCTATGTTGGGCTAAAAGAAAGGCCCATCAGTGACCCAAAAGTTGGGTCAAGAGGTGGCACTACCAAAGGCTCAGTCTCTAAGACAATCTTTGAGATTGTGTCAGGTGGTAGTACCACCAGATTGGGCGATTGTAACCCTAGTGTCAAGTGGTGGTGCCACTAGACTAGGCAGTGGTATTGGCCAGCAAACGTGGTGGTACTGCTAGGACCTATGAAACCCAAGATGAGACCTTCTTTGGCTCCAATTTTGAAGCTATTTAGGGTCTATAAATACCCCAGCTATTGCTGCATGGAAAAGCAAGAATTGAGCATGAAATTAAGTTGAAAAAAAGGGTAAAGAATACTTCAAAAAAATTGGGAAACTATCTTAGGATTTAGGATCACTTCTTCCTAGTACTTAGAAGTTCATCTAAATGGAGAAGTGAGGTCTAAGAAAGAGAGACTTGTAAGGGTTGTCTCCTAAACCCGTGAAAAGGAGAAAGAGTATAAAAGGGTAGTTGATCTTTGCCCATTGAAGGAAAATCATTAGTGGATACCGATGTTCTCTACGGAAGAGGAATCAGGAGTGGATACTGGTGTTCTCTACGGAAGAGGAATCAGGAGTGGATTTAGGATCACTTCTTCCTAGTACTTAGTAGTTCTCTACTGAACTACTATAAAACTCAATTTGCATTTACTTCTTGCTATTTACCTTTACTATAAACTGCCTTACTTGCTACGCTTCCATACGCTTTTAAGTTAACATCTTTCCGATACGATTTTACATCGAATGAAAGTTTTTCAAACTGGTGATTTTAATGAAAGCACTAATTCACCCCCCATCTTAGTGCTGACTCAATCCTAATAGCCTTTACTATGGAGAGCATTCCTACATCATTCCCAATAATCAGGATGTTATCCACATATAGCACCAAGAAGGTGATAGTGCTCCAATTTACCTTCCTATACACATAAGGCTCATCTTTATTTTAAACGAAGTCATAAGATCTGATTGCCTCGTCAAATCTTATGTTCCAACTTCAGGAAGCTTGTTTTAGTTCATAGATGGACTTAAACAACCTACACACTTTATCTAGATTTTCTTTGAACATGAATTTCTCAAGGTGCATCATATATACCTCCTCCTCGAGGTTGTTGCTGTGGAACATGGTTTTCATGTCCATCTACTAGGTCTCATAATCATAGTGTGCTGCAATTGCCAATAGAATTATGATGGATTTTAGCATAAGTATGAGTGAGAAGGTTTCCTCATAGTCAACACCTTGCCTTTAACGATACAACTTAGCCACAAACCTTGTTTTATAGGTCTCAATCTTTTCATTTACTCCAATCTTCTTCTTAAAGATTTACTTGCAACCAATGGGTACGATACCCTTAGGTACATCAACTAGGTTCCAAACCTTGTTAGAATACATGGAATCTATCATAGAATTCATAGCTTCTTGCCAGTTCTCGAAGTCTATACTCATAATAGCCTCCTCGACATCCTCTCTTCTGATATGTCCCACATATCTCTTAGAAGGATGAGGTACTTTGTTAGACCTACATAAAGTTGAAACTTATATGATAGGTTCTTGAATAGGCTCGAGCTATAGAATAATGCTTGAGCTAGGTTCTCTAACCTCACTCAACTATATAGTGCTCCTACTGTCTCTACCAAGAATATGTTCCTTCTCAAGGAATACTATCCTCTTGGCTATAAAGATTTTTTGGTCCTCAGAGTGATAGAAATAATACTCACATGTTTTCTTGGGATATCCCACAAACTTGCACCGTTCCATCTTAGATTTCAACTTGTCGGGGTTATGTCTTCTAACATGGATAGGGCAGCCCCAAATCTTAACAACCTTAAGTTTGAGCTTCTTCTCTTTCCATATCTCATATGGTGTAAATACTACTGATTTAGTTGGAACTCTGTTCAGAAGGTAAGCTACGAATTCTAGGGTGTATCCCTATAATGATGTTGAATCTCATATTTTGACGATGAAATCAATTGGTAAATTATTTGATCTAATCTATATGTTGAGATAGGTGTGTAGGATTAACTATGATAGTAGTAAGGCATAAAGCAGATGTTGGGCTAGAATCAAAGATTGGATGATATGTTGAAGATTTGGACGATGTGTCGGAAGTTTGTCGGAAACTCGCCGAGAGTTCGTCGGGAGTTTATTGAGAGTTCGTTGGGAGTTCGCTGGAAGTTCGCAAAGAAGTTTGTCGGATAGAGATTACTTAGTTAAATATCTTAATTATCATAGTTAGATCATAAGTTGAGTTAGGATTGGGAGGTAATCTAACTAACTTAGGGTCCAATTGGGCCCTTAATATGGCTGAATTGGGTCAGTTGAATAGCCAATTCAGCACTTGAAGTCATAGCTAGCGGTGGTACCGCTTGGGACTCAATCTCCCAAGTGGTTTCGTTGATGGTACCGTCGGCAGTTAATGTTGCCAAGCAGTGGTACTGCCCTGTCATGCGATGGTACCACTAGAGCTTGGTCTCCGAGCTCTATCAGGCGGTCGTACTGCCTAGATTGAGCGGTGGTACCGCCCAATGTCAATCTGTAGATAGTGGTATTACAAGTACCCTAGAAACCGAGGATGTGACACTTTTTGACTCCAATTTATGAAGCCATTGGGGTCTATAAATACCCCACCATTTTCTATATGAAAAGGCACTAAAGTATGAATAATATCTTGAAGTGTTGGGGTGTTAAAAGTGTTGTAAAAGAGCTGAGAGTCCTCCTCCTCCCTTTCTAAGTGTTGTGATCATTCAAGAGAGGCATGAGGCTTGTAGGGGTTGTCTCCTAAACCCGTGAAAAGGAGAAAGTGCTGTAAAGAGGGTGATTGGTCTTCGCCCTTTGAAGGAAGACAATTAGTGGACGTCGATGACCTCGACAAAGGAGGAATTGGAAGTGGATAAAGGTCACAACGACCGAACCACTATAAATTCCGATGTGCTCATTTCCATTATGCTTTTTTTTACTGCTATTACTTTCTAAGTTAATTGCTAGTTAATTTACTCTGAAGTCCAATACTTTCCAAGATTGGTTTTCAATGAACGAATATCTTACAAAACCGACGATTTTTTTGCTATGCTAATTCACCCCTTCTCTTAGTGTCGCTCTTGATCCTAACAATTGGTATCCGAGCACGGTTACTCTCAATTTGGTTTAAAACCCAAGAGAGATAGCTTTTGCCATCAATCAAGAGGGTCATTCTATCACACGTCCTCCCATGTTTAATAAGACGGATTACACATATTGAAAAACTAAGATGAAGATCTTTTTAATTTATATGGATTTCGAGTTATGGAATATTGTTGAAAATGGATTTCAAAAGTTTTCTCCTCTAATGAACGAATGAAATGACTTGGAGAAGAAAACTTTCTCTTTGAATGCCAAAACTATGAATGCTTTGTTTTATGCTTTGGATAAAAAGGAATTTAATCGAGTTTCTATTTGCAAAATAACTTATAACATTTGGCATGCACTTGAAATCACATACAAAGGCACAAGTAGGGTTAAGGAGTCAAAAATTAATCTTTTGGTTCATAATTATGAATTTTTTGCTGAAAACCAAGTGAGACCATTGGAGATATGTACACCCAATTTATATATGTCATCATTGGTCTAAAAGCCCTTGGTAAAAGTTTTTCTAATGTTAAACTTATTAATAAGATACTAAGGTCCATTCCAAAGAGTTGGGATCCTAAATAATATGAAATAACATGACCTACGAAATAACATGAAATGCATATGAAGAACATGAGAAGAACCTTCTAAAGAATAGGAAAGATTTGACATTTAGAACTCAAGAAAATCACTTGAGAGAAAACTTAAGTGACGATGATGATGATGATGATGACTTGGCACATCTAACAAGAAAATTCAAAAAATTCGTAAGAAGAATCAAAACTAAAAACAAAAACGAACTTAAAAAGGACCAAATCATTTGCGATGAATGCAAGAAGTTAAGGCACTTCAAAAGTGAATGTCCGTAAGTGAAGAAGAAGCAACCAAAGAAGAAGAAAGCGCTTAAAGCAACTTGGGATGACTCAAGTGCATCCGAAGATGAGGAGCCACCCAACAAAGAGTAAGTTGCTAACTATGCATTGATGGCATATGGTGACGAGGTAAGTAACTCGATCGAAGCTCATTTATATTTTGATGAATTATTAAGTGTTTTTCATGATTTATTTGATGAATGTAAATTAGTTAGTAAAAAGTATAAACTATTAAAAAAAGAGTATGCTTCTCTTGTTTATGATTTTGATAGATTAAAAATTAAGCATGATGATAATTTAGCTCCTTGCACAAAATGTGATGAATTATAAACGCTTAAAAAGGAGAATTTGCAACTACATGAAACCTTAGAAAAATTTGAAATTGGTAGCAAATCCTTAAACATGATCCTTGCAAGTAAGAATTATGTTCATAGAAGAGATTGAATCGGCTTTGTGAGTAATACTCATAAAAATCCAACCATCTTTGTTAAAGGCCTAACTTTGCATGTTTTAGCTTGAAACAAATGCAACTTTTGTTACAAATTTGAACATGTTGCATATAAATGTCCGTTTAAGAGATAGAGTTTACACAAATTGATTTAGATTCCTAAAGGAACCGTAAAGAACTCCATGCAAAATGATAAGTTGAGTTGATCAATTTTTGAGGCACCAAAGGTCAAATGGGTATCTAAAAATCACCCTTTTTTGCAGAAATATTTACCATCACAAGCTAGGAGCAAGAGATGGTACCTTGATAATGGATGCTTAAGGCATATAACCGGAGATCCATCTTAATTCTCTAAGCTTACTAGCCTAGACGAAGGGTATGTCACCTTCGGAGATAAAAACAAGGGTAAAATCATTGGCAAAGGAACCATAGGTAACAAATCCAACTTTTTGATTAAAGATATGCTGTCGGTTAATAGCTTAAAGCATAATCTTTTGAGCATTAGTCAATTATATGATAAAAGATAGGTCATTAGATTTGAATCCAATGTTTGCATTATTGAACAACCACACAAAAACACATCTATGATTGTCCTAAAACAAAATAATGTATACACTATTGATATTGATGATCTATGTAACGAAATATGTTTTTCGATTTTGAATGACGATGCTTGGCTTTGACATAGGAGATTAGGTCATGCTAGTATGAAACTAATCTCTCAAATCTCATTTAAAGAACTTGTAAGACATATTCCTAACATTAAGTTTGTTAAAGATAATGTATGTGATGCATGTCAACTAGGAAAACAAATAAAAGATGGTTTCAAACTAAAAAATCAAATAAGCACTTCTAGACCATTGTAATTGATCTATATGGATTTGTTTAGATCAACTGATACATCAAGCCTAGGAGATAACAAATTCAAAATTATGGATGATTATGTAGATACACTTGGACATACTTCTTGGCACACAAAAGTGACTGCTTTAGGTATTTTTTTAAGTTTTGTAAACTTGTTCAAAATGAAAAAGGCTTTATGATTTCATCGATTCTGAGTGATCACGGTAGTGAATTTCAAAATCATGATTGTTGAAACTTTTATGAATCTAATGGATATAACCACAATTTCTTTTCTCTAATAAATCCTCAACAAAATGTAGTAGTAGAAAGAAAAAATAGGAGTTTACAAGAAATAACAAGAACCATGTTGAATGAACATAGCCTACCCAAATATTTTTCGGCCAAAGCCATTAATACGGTATGCTATGAATTATGAATTATGAATATGGTTCTAGTAAGACCATTACTTTCTAAAACTCCTTATAAATTATGAAATAACAAAAAACCCAACATTTCATATTTAAAAGTTTTTTGTTGTAAATATTTTATTTTGAATGAAAAAGATGCCTTAGGAAAGTTTGATGCAAAATCTGATGAAGGCATTTTTCTTAGTTATTCTTCTATTTCTAAAGCCTTTCTTATCTTTAACAAAAAAACTTTGGTTATAGAAGAGTCTATTTATGTTGTCTTTAATAAAGTTTCTGAATTTAAGAAAAATAATTTTGATGATGATCTTAATTTTGAATGAAACATTTCCTCCAATTAGCAACTTGGATGCATCTTCTTTCGAAACATCCTAACTTAAGAAATGAAAGTATGTAGATGCTCATCCTAAGGAGCTAATTATAGGAGACGCATCAAAGGGTATTCAAACTCATTCTTCTCTTAAAAATTTTTGTGCCAACGCTGCATTTCTTTCTCAAATTAAACCTAAATGCATTGATGAGACCTTGAAAGATGATTCACGAATTATCGCAATGCAAGAAGAGTTGAACTAATTTGAGAGAAATGAGGTGTGGGAGCTTGTTTTGAGACCTAGTTACTATATAGTTATTAGTACTAAATGGGTCTTTAGAAACAAGTAAGATGAATTTGGTATCATGATTAGAAACAAGGCCAGATTAGTGACCAAAGGTTTCAACCAAGAAGAAGGTATCGATTATGAAGAAACCTTCATTCCTATGGCAAGATTAGAAGTCATAAGGATAATCCTTACTTATGCTAGTTGTAATAATTTTAAGTTATTTCAAATGGATGTTAAAAGTTCTTTTCTTAATGGCTTTATTTCCGAAGAAGTTTATATTGAACAACCTCCTGGATTTGAGAATAATAATTTTTCGAATCATATGTTTAAATTGACTAAAGCTCTCTTTGGATTAAAACAAGCCCCATGGATTTAGTATGAGAGACTTAGCTTCTTTCTTATCTAAGATAATTTCTATAAAGGCAAGGTTGATACTATATTGTATATTAAAAATTTTAAAAATAATTTTCTTGTTGTTCAAATTTATATTGATGATATTACTTTTGATTCTACAAATGAATCCTTATGCGAATCGTTTGTCAAGAGTATGAGCCAAGAGCTTGAAATGAGTTTAATGGGTGAACTAACTTTCTTTTTAGACTTACAAATCAAACAACTTAGTGATGGTATTTTTCTTAGTCAAACAAAATATACATTAGACTTGTTAAAATGGTTTAATATGGATAGTTCAAAGGTTATCAATACTCCTATGAGTACCTTCACTAAGTTAGACATTGACGAAAGTGGAGAAAGCTTTGATAAAAAACCTTATAGGGGTATGATAGGTAGTTTACTATACCTCACCGCAATTAGACAGGACATTATATTTAGCGTAGTACTTTGTGCTAGGTTTCAATCTAATTCTAAGCTATCTCATCTTAAAGTAGTTAAAAGAATTCCTAGATATCTTGAAGGAACCACTAATCTAGGATTATGGTATCCAAAATCCGAAAACTTTGAATTAATTGCTTATACTGATGCAGATTTTGCTGGATATAGAATAGATAGAAAAAGCATATCCAGAACATGTCAATTCTTAGGTCATGCACATGTCTCTTGGTCTTCCAAGAAACAAAACTCGGTTGCACTATCTATGATCGAAGCTAAATACATAGTGGCTAGTGCATATTGTGCATAAGTTGTATGGATAAAAAATACATTAGAAGATTATAAAATTTATCTTATAAATATTTCCATAAAATGTGATAACACAAGTGCAATATGTTTAATAAAAAATTATATTCAACACTCTAGAACTAAACATATTGACATTAGGCATAACTTTATACGAGATCATGTTAATAATCATGATGTAATCTTAGAGTTCATTAATACGAAACATTAATTAACTGATACCTTTACAAAACCTTTAAATGAAGAATAATTTGATTTCATTAGAAGAGAGGGCATGTTAAACTGTCCAAATGCATGAGTTTGTTGTATTTCATTTTCAGACTATCTTCCTCTTAATTTATTTCATGAATGGAGCTTTCATGAATTTATTTCATTTTTATCTTCCTCTCAACTTGATATCAAATTTACTTCATACCCTTGCTCCATCACTTAATGATTTTTGATACACTTAATCACTTCACTCATGGATTTTATTGATAAATACATCTCTCACAAATTTTACTCTTGTAAATTTTTAATGAGAAACAAATTTTCTTGACTTGCAAGCTTTTGAAAAGATCAATAATTCATTTGATAGAAACAACTTTCATGAATTTTATTCATGAATTTTATTCATGAATTTTTCTTTCATAAAAGAACATTCACGAATTCTACATCATGAAATGATACATCTTTAGTGCTTATTGTGAATCTCTCTTGATAAAATGAATTTTTAATCGGTCATTGATTCTCCTTATATTATTCATGAACTTTCAATATCTCAATTCTTCTTGATAAATGCACTATTCATGGACTTTTCCTTCTCTTTTCCCTTTCAAGAAGAATCCTATCGCAATAAGTAAAATTTTTGCTTAAAATGATTGCCCATTTCCTTTTTGTTGATGACAAAGGGGGAGAAATATGGCAAATTGATGACAACTTGGCATTATTAATGTTTGAAATATATCATGAATCATTATGAATGTATCATGAATGCTTAAAACCCATGTAATATGGCATGGATAATTGAAAATATTTCATTCTTAAAATTATGCTTGATTTTGTATCAAAATGATGAATGTCTATCATTATGACGAGATCTCGAACTTATCATGCTTAATTTCCTATTTACAATTGGTATCATACCTAGGATTGATGAATTATCATCTTTTAACAAACTTGAACTTTGAATCTTGCTAAATTTCATATTTGAAGTTTGTATCATACTTGAAAATGATGATTGTCTATCATCATTCGATATTAGACTTATAAGTCGATGTCATGCCTTGACATTATTTTTATTGTGATAAAATACATGGTATCATATTTTGAGATGATAAATCATGACTAGTATCATGATGAGTATGTAAATAAGCTTTAAATGCATATATCTTATCAATTTGATGCTTGAATTCAAGAGTGTCTTTTCACAAGTATGACATATAGGTAGGGGGAGTTAAGGTTAACTTCATCATCAATTAATTGTCACCATAAAAAAGGGAGAGATTGTTGAATATCAGATTTTGATGATGAAATCAATTGGTAAATTATTTGATCTAATCTATATGTTGAGATAAGTGTGTAGGATTAACTATGATAGTGGTAAGGTATAAAGCAGATATTGGGCTTGAGTTAAAGATCGGACAATACTTCGAAGGTTTAGACGATGTGTTGGAAGCTCACCGAGAGTTCATCGAGAGCTCACCGAGTGTTCATCGGGAGTTCGTTGGAAGTTCACCGAGAGAATAATTGACATATTGGATAGAGATTGCTTGGTTAAATGTCTTAATTATCATAGTTAGACCACAAGTTGAGTTAGGATTGGGAGGTAATCTCACTAACTCAGTTAGGGGCCAATTAGGCCCTTAATAAGGCTGAATTGGGCCAGTTGAATAGCCCATTTAACACCTGAAGTCACAGCCGACATGGCACCACTTGGGACTCAATCTCCCAAGTGGTTTGGGTGGTGGTACCGTCGGTAGTTATTGCTATTAAGCAATAGTATTACCAGAGCTCGATCGCCGAGCTCTGTTAGGCGATCGTACCACCTAGAATGAGTAGTGGGACTGCCTAGTGTTAGCCTACAGGTAGTGGTACCACCTAATAATGGCGATGGTATCGTTAGTACCATGGAAAATGGTGATGTGACACTTTTTGGCTCTAATTTTTAAAGTCATTGGGGCCTATAAATACCCCACCCTTTTCTACATGAAAAGACACTAAAGTATGAACAATATCTTGAAATCTTTGGGTGTTAAAAGTATTCTAAAAGAGCTAAGAGTACTCCTCCCTTTCTAAGTCTTATGATCATTCAAGAGAGGCGTGAGACTTGTAAGGGTTGTCTTCTAAACCCGTGAAAAGGGGAAAGTGGTGTAAAGTGGGTGGTTGGTCTTTGCCCATTGAAAGAAGACTATTAATGGACGCCGGTGATCTTGACGAAGGAGGAATCAGAAGTGGATGTAGGTCACATCGATCAAACCACTATAAATTCCGATGTCCTTATTTACATTCTACTTTTTATTACTACTATTACTTTCTAAGTTAATTGCTAATTAATTTACTCTAAAGTCAAGCATTTTTCAAGATTGATTTTTAACGAACGAATATCTTACAAAACTAATGATTTTTTCCGCTACACTAATTCACCCCCCCTCTTAGTGTCGCTCTTGATCCTAACAAATGAGATGGGTAGGTTGACAAAACTCATATTGGATTGCACTATATCTAATAGTATATGATTCCTCCTTTTCGATACATTATTGAGCTGAGGTGTATAAGGAGGTGTCCGTTGGGATAGAATCTCATGGTCTTTGAGGATCTATGTGAACTTTGTATTCAAGTACTCACCTCCTTGATCTGATCGAAGAGTCTTGATACTCTTTCCAGTCTAGTTTTCTACTTCATTTTTATATTCCTAAAATTTCTCGAAGGCCTTTGACTTGTACTTCATCAAGTACAAATGTCTATATCTAGAGAAATCATTAGTGAATGTAATGAAGTAAGAATAACCTCCTATAACCTAAGTAGACATGGAACCACAAACATCATTATGTATAAGTTCCAACAATTTAGTGGCTCTCTCTCCAGTTTTACTAAATTGAGAGTTGGTCAACATTCCATAAAGGCAAGGCTCACAAGTTACATATGACTCATAGTTGAATGGATCTAGGTATCCATCCTTCAATAACTTTTGGATTCTTTCTTTGTGGATGTGACCTTGCTTACAATGCCACAAGTATGCACTATTCACCTCATCTTGTTTCCTCTTAGACACACTTACATTCATGATATATGGAGCAATATTTAGTATAAATAAACCATTATGCAATATTCTTCTAGTGATATTCTTATCATCCAATATAATTAAACAACTATTATTTTCAAAAACTAATTTATATCCACTAATTATCAAACATTAAATGGAAATAATATTTTTGATAATAGAAGGAACAACGTAACATGCATCTAATGCAATAATAGCTTCACCAAGCAGTATTGAGAAATCTAGGGTGACATCACATATGCAATGGAAGAACAGAAACAAAAATTTTAGATTTTTATAGAAACATTAGTCTATTATTGTTGTGTAAAGATTGGTGCACAAAAACCCGCAAAACTAAAAAGTACGCTTGTAAGAAGATTATGTTACCTTGGGAGATCGTATATTCCTGAATTCCTACAGATCTATGGGAGAGGATGAATGAGGTCAACTGTCCTCCTCTATAGCGATGATCTACATGGTAAGGGCTACGAAGATGCTCCTCAAATCGCTGCTCAAATCTCATTGTTGCACACACCACACAATCTAGAAGGGACTAGCCCTTTTTATTATCCACACACCCCAAATAGGGGTTGAAGGTTGAGGAGGAAGGGGAGAGAGGAGAATAGGAGGTGGCAACAAAAAGGGGTCTAAACTATGGCTCTTTGGTTCCCTCCTATTTATAGAGACCCCCTATCAACTCTACCATAATGGATCCTGCCCTATTGGGTACTGGATTTCCATCCAACTACCCAAGCCTCTTAGATTAGTGGTTCTCTATCCAATAATCTCTCATTGGCTTTTATTGGATATCATCCATAGGATCCAATAATTCAGAGGCTTATTTGATATCCAATAAGATAAGGGCTCTAGCGAATATCTCATATCCGAACTTCTACTCGTCACAATACTTACCATATGTGTGTGACCCTCTAGGCCCATTATCGAGCTGGCTAAGAGTCATACTTGTCAGAACTCCTTCTAGCTCTGTGAATTATTATTTCCATAATAATTCACTTGACTCATCGATTATGGATGTACTAGGCCACCACGCCACAATCCCCAAACAATATAGGAGAATCCAATTCATTGGACCTATATGTCCTTAGTTACTATGTATCTATAGTCCCTCATCCATCAAATATCCTAAAGACTGTATTCTAGGCATGGTGTTGTCAGGTCCATATGGTTTCTACTCGAGTCTTACTCTAATCGCATTCTCCCGGAAAACTCTTTCTCTCTCAATTCGAATGACCTTGGCTAGGGATTTTCTTGAGCAAGAACACATAAGATATTCCTCTTATGGCACTGAGAGAGGATGATCCTCTATCGACACTCAATAGCCCTTGTAAGGTTGGTTGCTACTCCCGATGATCGGCTATGCTAGATTTGGAACTTTAGTATGGTATCAGAGAGTGGAGTACTCATATAGGACATCTTTAGTATCTCAAGTCTAAGGATCAAATACATTATTAGGACCAAATGACGTTTCATCAACCATCCAAAATTTCATGAGCGAATCAATCATTGAACTCATTCTCCAATGACAACCTACGTAGTATCCATAGTGTCTCCACATAAATAGCTATGAGACTAGCCGCCTTCATTATATGGATATGTATACAACACACTAGTCTATTCAATCATCTCGATATCCCTCTCCAGTGACTTATGACCAAGATTATTTAGGGTCTATGTTTAAAGGCGAATCGATCTCATTATCATGATCTAATCATGAATTACATAGATCCATATACATCACAATACATGCAGTACATAAGATAAATTAATAAAATGTCAAATAATATAATAAGCAAAACGAGTGAATCACAATATATGCATCACAATATAAGTAAAAAGTGTGCATCACAATATATGCATCATAATATCATGTCACACGTGCTATCACTCATATGATTATCTTACTAGGAACCTATGACTTGCAATCTCCAATTTGACTTAAAGCCAATCATCTACATGTATGATCCCCATTAGACTCTTGTGATGCTCAAAGAAAATATGAGATAACAGTTTTGTTAGTGGATCTGTGATATTATCTTCGGATGGAATTATTTCCACAACTACATCTCCTTGGGCCATGATCTCTCTGATTAGGTGGAACCTTCTCAGAACATGCTTAGATTTCTGATAAGATCTTGATTTCTTTGCTTGAGCAATCACCTCGTTGTTGTCATAATATAAGGGAATCAGCACCTCACTGCCCCGCATGACTCCTAGATCTATAATGAACTTCTTCATCGAAACTCCCTCTTTTGCTGTCTCTATTGTAGCAATGTACTGCACCTCTATGGTCGAGTCAGCAATAGTATCTTGCTTGGAACTCTTCTAGCATACAGCTCCACCATTTAGAGTGAACATATACTATGAATTAGACTTGCTATCATCGATATCGGTTTGGAAACTCGAGTCTGTGTAGCCCTTAACCCTAAGGCTATTACCTCCATATACTAGTAAAAGATATTTAGTCCTTCTCAAGTACTTTAGGATATACTTTACTACTTTTTAGTATTCCAAGCTTAGATCTGCTTGATACCTACTTATGACACTTAAAGCATATACTATATTAAGCTTAGTACATAGCATAACATACATGATAGACCTTATCGCTGAGGCATAAAGAATCCTATATATGTTTGTCTTTTCTTCTTGAGTCTTTGGGGACATACTCTTAGAAAGTGATATCCCATATCTCATCGGTATGAGACCTCTCTTGAAATTTTTCGTGTCAAACATTTTGACAATGATGTCTATGTACCTAGATTGGGACAAGCTAAGCTTCTTCTTGGATCTATCTCTATAGATCTGAATCCCCAAGATATAGGATGCTTCCCCTAAGTCCTTCTTGGAGAAATGTCTAGATAGCCAAGCCTTTATTATGGAGAGCATTTCTACATCATTCTCAATGATTAGGATATCATCCACATATAACGCCAAGAAGGTGATAGTGCTCCCACTTACCTTCATATACATACAAGGCTCATCTTTATTCTTAACAAAGTCATAAGATCTGATCGCCTCATCAAATCTTATGTTCTAAATATTATGTTCCAACTCATAAATTTAGAAGATTTAACATGCCTAATTCTCTTATAATAAAATCAAATTATTCCTCATTTAATGGTTTTGTAAAAATAGTTGCTAATCGATGCTTTGTATTAATAAATTCTATAGATATGTTATGATTATTAACATGATCTCTAATAAAATGATATCTAATATCAATATATTTAGTTTTAGAGTGTTGAATGAGATTCTTGGTTAAGCATTTTGCACTAGTGTTATCGCATTTTATAGGGATGTTTTTCAAATAAATTTTATAATCTTCTAAAGTGTTTTTCATTCATATAACTTGTGCACAACATGCACCTGCTACTATATATTCAACTTCAATTGTAGATAATGCAACCGAGTTTTGCTTCTTGGAAGACCAAGAAACAAGTGTGTGACCTAAGAGTTGACGTATTCCGAATGTACTTTTTCTATCTATTTGACAACCACAAAAATCAGCATCAGCATAAGTAAGTAATTCAAAGTTTTTGGAATTTGGATACCATAATCCTAGACTAGGAGATCCTTTTATATATCTAAAAATTCTTTTAATAGATTTTAAGTGAGATTGCTTAAGATTAAGATTGAAATCTAGCATATAGTCAAACAATAAACATGATATCGGGTCTAATTACTGTGAGGTATAATAAACTACTTATTATACCCCTATAAGTCTTTTGATCAAAATATTCTCCATTAATGTCCATATCAAATTTTGTAGAAGTGCTCATTGGTGTATTAATAGCTTTAGCACTATCCATAGTGAATCGTTTTAATAGATTTAACATATACTTAGTTTGACTACCAAAAGTTTTATCACTAAGTTGTTTGATTTGTAAACCTAAGAAAAAGGTTAATTCTCCCATTAAACTCATTTCAAACTCTTAGCTTATATACTTGGCAAAAGACTCACATAAAGACTTATTTGAAGAATAAAAAATGATATTATCAACATAAATTTGAATTATAAGAAAATTATTTTTAAAATATTTAACAAACAATGTAGTATCGACCTTGCCTTTTATAAAATTAATCTTAATTAGAAAGAAACTAAATCTCTCATACCAAGCCCTTAGGGCTTGTCTCAAACCATAGAGAGCCTTAGATAATTTAAAAACATGATTCGGAAAGTTGTATTCTCAAATTCGAGTGGTTGTTCAACATAAACTTCTTCGGAAATAAAACCATTCAGAAAGGAACTTTTAATATCCATTTGAAATAACTTAAAATTATTACAACTAGCATAGGCAAGGAGAATCCTTATGGCTTCAAGTCTAGCTACAAGAGCAAAGGTTTCTTCATAATCGATATTAGGTTCATCTTACTTGTTTTTAAAGACCCATTCAATTACCAAATGGTCATTAGGTCTAGGAACAAGCTTTCACACCTTATTTCTCTCAAATTGATTTAATTCCTTATACATTGTGATAACCCATGAATCATTTTTCAGGACTTTATCAATGTATTTTGGTTTAATTTGAGATAAAAATGCTACATTCGCAAAATTTTTTTTAAGAGAATAACGAGTTTGAACACCTTTTAAAGTATCTCTAATAATTAGCTCCTTCGGATGAGCATCTACATACTTCCAATCCTTAGGTAAGGATTCTTTGGAAGAAGATGTATCCAAGTTGCTAGTGGGAAGAGAGGGTTCATTCAAATTTAAACCATTAAAGTTAAAATTATCATTAAAATCATTTTTCTGAGATTTAGAAACCTCATTGAAAACAATATGAATAGATTCTTCTATAACTAAATTTCTTTTATTAAATACACGAAATGCTTTAGAAGTAGAAGAATAATCAAGAAAAATGCCTTTATCAGATTTTGCATCAAATTTTCCAAAGGCATATTGTTCGTTTAAAACAAAACATTTACAATCGAACACTTTAACATACAAAACATTGGGTTTTTTGTTATTCTACAACTCATAAGGAGTTTTAGAAAGTAATGGTCTTACTAGAACCTTATTTATGACATCACATACCATGTTAATGGCTTCGGCCCAAAAATATTTGGATAGGCTATATTCGTTTAATATGGTTCTTGCCATTTCTTGTAAGCTCATATTTTTTCTTTCAACTACTTCATTTTGTTATGGGTTTCTTGGAGTAGAAAAATTATAGTTGTACCCACTTGATTCACAAAAGTTTTAGAAATCATGATTTTGAAACTCACCACCATGGTCACTATGTATAGATGCAATTTTAAAGGTTTTTTCATTTTGAACGTGTTTACAAAATTTAAAAAAATACTTAAAACAATCATTTTTTTGTGTCAAGAAATATGTCCAAGTGTATATACTATAATCATCAACAATTACAAAGGCGTATTTGCTACCTCTTAGGCTTGTTATATCAATTAGTCCAAATAAATCCATATGGATCAATTGCAATGGCCTAGAGGTGCTTATTTGATTCTTTGACTTGAAACTATCTTTTATTTCTTTTCCTAGTTGATATACATCACACACTTTGTCTTTGACAAACTTGATGCTAGAGATTCCTCTTACAAGTTCTCTAGATGAAATTTGAGAGATTAGTTTCATGCTAGCATAACCTAACCTCCTTTGCTAAAGCCAAGCATCATTATTTAAAACTAAAAAGCAAGTTTCATTACAAAACTCATCAAGATCAATAGTATAGACATTGTTGGTCCTTAAGGCAATCAAATATCTATTCATGTGTGGCATTTCGATAATGCAAGTATTAGATTCAAACTTGATGTTATATCCTTTATCACATAATTGACTAATACTTAGCAAGCTATGCTTTAAATCATCTACTAATAAAACATTTTCAATCAAAAGGTTTGATTTGTTACCTATATTTTCTTTTTCAATAATTTTTCCTTTATTATTATCTCCGAAGGTGACAAATCCTTTGTCTTGGTTAGTGAGCTTAGAGAAGTATGTTGAATCTCCAATCATGTGTCTTGAGCATCTACTATCAAGGTACCATCTCTTGCTCCTTGCTTGTGATTGTAGACATATCTATAAGAAAGAGGGTTTTCTTTTAGGTACCTATTTTACCTTGGGTTCCTCATAAATAGATCTACCTAACTTATTATTTTGCATTGAGTCATTTAAGGTTCCTTTGGGGACCCAAATTAACTTATGCGGACTATATCTTTTAAATGAACATTTATGAGCATAATGTCCAAATTTACAATAAAAGTTACATTTGTTTCGGGGTGAAACATGCAAAGTTGGGCCTTTGACAAAGATGGTTGGCTTTTGGTAAGTGTTACTCATAAAGCTGATCCATTTTTACTAGGATTATGTTTAAGGATTTGCTTCCTATTTCAAATTTTTCTAAGATTTCATATAATAGCAAATTTTCCTTTTTAAGCATCTCTAATTCTTCATATTTTGTATAAGGAGGCAATATTTCATTATCATGCTTAATATTTAATCTATTAAATTTATTAACAAGAGAGGCAAGCTCCTTTTTAATAATTTATACTTTTTGCTAACTAATTTACATTCATCAAATAAATCTTGAAAAGCATTTAACAATTCATCAAAAGATAAATGGGCTTCGATTGAGTTACTTACCTCATCGCCAAGTGCCATTAAGGCTTTGTTAGCAACTTCTTTGTTAGTCGGTTCCTCATCTTCGGATGTGCTTGAATCGTCCCAAGTAGCTTTTAGTACTTTCTTCTTCTTCGGTTGCTTCTTCTTCACTTGGGGACATTTACTTTTAAAGTTCCCCAGCTTCTTGCATTTATAGCAAATTATTTGGTCCTTTATAAGTTCTTTTCTTTTTAATATCAAGTTTAGTTTTGTTCCATTTTATGAATTTTTTAAATTTCTTGTTAGAAGTGCCAAGTCATCATCATCATTATCATCATCATCATCATCATCATCATCATCATCACTTGAGTTTTCTTTCAAGTGGTCTTCTTGAGTTCTAAGTGTCAAATCCTTCCTGTTCTTTAGAAGATTGTTCTCAAGTTCTTCATGTGTATTATAGGTCATTTCGTAGGTCATCGAAGACCCAATAAGTTCTTCGAGTGAAAAATTGTTCAAGCCCTTAGCTTCTTGAATTATAATTACTTTAGAATCCAACTCTTTGGAAGAGATATTAATATCTTGTTAACAAGTTTAAAATTAGAAAAACTTTTACAAAGTGCTTTTAGACCATTAATGACATTTGTAAATTGGGTGTACATGTTTCCAATGGTCTCGCTTGGTTTCATATGAAACAATTCATAATTATGAACCAAAAGATTGATTTTTGACTCCTTAACCCTACTCGTGCCTTCATGTGTGATTTCAAGTGTATGCCAAATGTCATAAGCTATTTCGCAAATAAAAACTCAATTGAATTCATTTTTATCCAAAGCACATATTAAAGCATTTATAACTTTGGCGTTCAAAGAGAAAGTCTTCTTCTCCAAATCATTTCAATCGTTCATTGGAAGAGAAGACTTTTAAAATATGTTTTCAACGATATTCCATAACTCGAAATCCATAGAAATAAAGAAAATCCTCATTCTAGTCTTCCAACAAGTGTAATTTGTTCCATTGAACATAGGAGGACATGTGATATAATGACCCTCATGATTAATGGCAAAAGCCATCTCTCTTAGGTTTTAAACTGAATTAAGAGTAACCTCGCTCTGATACCAATTGTTAGGTTCAATATGTCATTAAGAGGGGGGGGTGGGGTGAATTAGCGCAACGAAAAATCATTGATTTCATAAAATATTCGTTTCGATTCAAACCATTTCGGAAAGATATTGAACTTGAGAGCTTTCATAAAAATGCAAAGAAAAGCTTAAGGAGGTTTGCAGTAATCTAAATTGCACAAAAAGAAAAGCAAACCAGAATTTAGAGTGGTTCGATCAATGTAACATACATTCATTTTCCGATTCCTCCTCCATCAAGGTCACTGATGTCTACTAAAGGTCTTCCTTCAAGAAGCAAAGACCAACCACCTTTTACATCTCTTTCTCCTTTTGCCAGGTTTAGGAGATAAACCTTACAATCCTCACTCTTCTTTCTTGGATGGTTATAAAGCTAAGAGTGGGAGGAGAGGACTCTTTCTTACTTTTACAACACTTAACACCCTAGAGATTCAAGAATATGTTAAACACTTTCGTGCCATTTCATGCAGAAAAGGGTGGGGTATTTATAGGCCCCAATGGCTTTATAATTGGAGCCAAAAAATGTCATATCCCCGGATTTCGAGGTACTAGCGATACCACCGCCATTACTGGGTGGCACTACTGCCTAACACCTGACATTGGGCGGTACCACCACTTGACAGAGCTCGGAGATTGAACTCTGGAGGTACCATCGCCCGACAGGGGTGGTACCACCATTGGCAGCATTAACTACTAGTAGTACCACCACCCAATCTGGGCGGTACCACCGCCTAGACCACCTAGGGTGCTAAGTCCTAGGCGGTGCCACCACCCTAGTCCGGCGATGCCATTGCCATATAGGGTTTAGCATCCTGGTTGGGCCTTGAATCCGGCCCAAACCAGTCTCACTTCGGGCCCAGTTGGTCACTATCAGAGTTGACAGGATTACCTCCCAAACTAACCTCTAACTATGATTTTTAAGACATATTCTAAGCAAATTAAATCCGGTTAGTCTTAATTTCCTCTAGTGAGCTTTGGTGAACTTCCAACGATCTCTCAATAATGTTCCAATTGACACCCGGCAAGTTTCTAGACTTTATGACGATCTTCTTGGTGAGTTCTTGGACGTCTCGGTCACTTCCGGTAGCACTTTTGACGAGCGTGCGGACTTCCAATGAACTCTCAAACTCCTAATGAAATCTCGATCTTGACTCTGGTATAATATTTGCTTTATGTCTTCTTACTATCATAGTTAATCCTGCACACTTTTCTCAACATATAGATTAGATCAAACAATTAATCAATTGATTTCATCATCAAAATTTGAGATTCAATAATCCCCCCCTTTTCGATGATGACAATCAATTGATGACGGAGTTAATCTTAACTCCCCCTATCTATATGCCATTCTTGAGAAAACACATTCTTGAATTCAAGTCCATAGGATTCAAGTATTAAACCAATAAGTCATTTAAACATATTAACATGCACATCATGATACTTATTATGATTTACAAATTCAAAATAAGATGCTACGTATTTATGAAAATGATGTCAAGGCTTGATTATCATTTTTAAGTTTGATACAAATTTCAAATATATCATGATAGCAATTCATCATTCCATGGTATCAATTGTAAATAACAAGTTAAGCTCATGATACCTTATGATAGACAATTATTAGGCATTCACACAACATTTCAAGTATCTACAATGCACATGAAATACATTTCAAGATAAGATACATTGCATACATTTATAATGCCAATTTGTCATCAATTTATCACATTTTGATATTTTTCTCCCCCTTTGTCATCAACCAAAAGGAGAATAATTCAACAATGCAAGTGTGGTAAAAATTCAAGCAAGTTTCACACTAATTGATCCAATTGATGTTGCATCGTTGCATGGTAACATTCAAAAGTTCTCAACATTAAAAAGAGAGATTTTGTCAACTTTTCCCCCTTTATTATCAAAACTTTGCATGAGGAAGAAGAATGAAGGTAAGGAGGGAATCCACTAAGAACCAAATTTGTGAAATGAGTTGAATCAAGTTAAAAATAATAAATGAGTTTCATTAAATCATGCTTCAATTTCAACAAAAAAAAGGGATTCATGGAAAGGATCAAGATATTTATGTGAAATCAAATCCCCATTCTTGCAAGTGATTATCACATACTAAAAATATAGAAAATTTCTTCTTTCATGAGAAGAGTAAAGAAGAGTTCATGAGACAAGAAATCCATAAATAAAACTTCATTAAATCCATTTCTCAATAAGAATCCATAATAGTGAAGTCCATGAGAGATGCATTTGTCAATAAGCTCAATGGGTGAAGGGACTAAATGTATCAAACAGTATTACGTGATGGAACAAGGGTACGGAGTAAACTTGATACATCATAAATTCATGAAATGCATAAAGATAGTCTGAAAAAGAAATATGACAACTTATACCTTTGGATACTTTAACATGCCTATCTCTCTTCTAATGAAATCAAATTATTCATCATTTAAAGGTTTTATAAATATATCGGCTAATTGATGTTTTGTATCAATAAACTCTAAGATTACATCATGATTATTAATAAGATCTCATATAAAGTGATGCCTAATGTCAATGTGTTTAGTTCTAGAGTGTCGAATAGGATTTTTTGTTAAACATATTGCACTTGTATTATCACATTTTATAGGAATATTCTTAAGATAAATTTTATTATCTTCCAATGTATTTTTCATCCATACAACTTTTGTACAATATGCACTAGCTACAATGTATTTGGCTTTGGTTGTGGATAATGCAATCGAGTTCTGTTTCTTAGAAAACCAAGAGACAAGTGCGTGTCCTAAAAATTGATATATTCCAGATGTGCTTTTTCTATCTAATCTACATCTAGCAAAATCTACATAAGCATAAGCAATTAATTTAAGGTTTTTAAATTTTGGATACCATAATCCTAGATTTGTGGTTCCTTTAAGATATCTAAATAATCTTTTGACTGCTTTAAGATGAGATAGTTTAGGATTATATTGGAACCTAGCACAAAGTCCTATGCTAAACATGATGTCCTATCTAGTGATAGAACCCTTGCAGATTCTAAGCTTGGGGTTGATCTCTTTAAGGGATCGGCCTCCTTGGAACTCTATAGGGGTTCCTTCCTCCAAATTACTACTCAAAGGTTGTAGAAAAGATTCATCTATTGCTTATGAAAAGAGGATGAATACATGATTATTTATAGGGCTTCGAAACCCTAACTCCTAATAGGACTCCTACTCAAGATTCCTACTCAATTAAGACTCCTACTCAAGACTCCTAATAGGACTCCTACTCAAGATTCCTATTCCTTTACAACTTCTAATGCTTTTCTAATAAATATTTTCCTAACCCTAGCTGGTCTCTTCATGTCTTTAATAGGGGTCGGCTAGGTAGGTTTTACATGAATGTCCCTTTCAATGAAACTCAATTTAGGACTCTCCTATCTAGAGTCCTAACAGACCCGCCCTCTTCAAATTGGCCTTATCTTCGAGGCTGATGATTCATGAATTCTAGGAATTTGATCTTCAAGTTATCATAGTTCTCCCAAATGGCATCTTCTATTGGTAGGTTCGCCCATTATATTAGCACTTCAATAGTGGGTCATCGTCGTCGAGTCACGATCTGTCGATCAATAATGGCACTTGGCTAGGTCTGGAGTTCTTCTTGGATAGTCATATCTAGTAGATGGCTTTAGGCTATCTCATTTTGTCTCAGCTTGAGCTTTAAACATGACACATGGAAGACTGGATGGATTCGTGAGTTGGCGAGTAAGTCCAATCTTTATGCTACCGCTCCGATGCGCTCCAAAATTTAGTAGGGTCCATAGAACTAATGTGAAAGCTTCCTAGATGCTCTGGTCTAGATTGATGTTTGCTTGTATGGCTGGAGTCATAGAAAGACCCAATCTCCTACTGAAAATTCTCTTTTACCTTTGTGTTGATCATATTGTTGTTTCATCCTTACTTGAGCTATAGTGAGATTATCTTTTAGTGACTTTAGCATTTTGTCTCCATCTTGTAGTTCTCTTTTAATATCCTCAAGGAAGTCGCTAGTCGAAAATAAAATAGCCAAAAATTCAGCTTGCTTGAGTAGTCGTGAAAGCGCATCTACAACAACATTCTCTTTCCCCTTTTTGTAAGTTATTTCATAATCATATCCACGAAGCTTTGTTACCCATTTTTGTTGCTCGGGGGAAGATATCTTCTGCTCCAAGAAATATTTTAGGCTTTTATGGTCAGTCTTAATTTGAAAGTGTCACCCAATCAAGTATGGTCTACATTTGGTCACCGCATGTACAATCACGAGCATCTCTTTGTCATAAATAGTCATCTTAAGATGGGAAGAAGATAATGCCTTACTAGTATAAGCGAGGGAGCGACCATCTTGCACTAATACAGCACCAATTCCGACTTCGGAGGCATCGGCTTTAATAACAAAAGTCTTGTCAAAATTGGGTAGCACTAGTATGGGCGTTGCCATCATTGCGGCCTTAAGTTCATCGAAGGTGGTGGTGGCTTTGTTTGACCATTGAAAAGTATCCTTTTTTAGCAGGAAAGTAAGGGGTGCACTGATTTTTCCATAGTTTTTTATGAACTTGCGGTAGTAGCCTGTTAAACCGAGAAAGCCGCATAGCGATTTTATATTTCTTGGGGTTGGCCAATTCTGCATTGCTTCAATTTTGGAGGGGTCTACTGCCACACCTTCCTTTATTTTGATATGCCCCCAGATATTCCACTTTTTGTTGAAGAAAGCTGCACTTCGATTTTTTGACAAAAAAAACATGTTCTCGCAAAATTGTCAAAACAAGTCGTAAGTGCTGAAAATGACTTTCAAGAGAAAGGCTATAAATAAGGATATCATCGAAGAAAACCAGTACAAACTTACGAAGATAATTCCAAAAGATATTATTCATAATGCTCTGGAAGGTGGAGGGAGTATTGGTGAGACCAAAGGGCATTACTAAAAATTCATAGTCGTCGTTGTGTGTTTTAAAGGCGGTTTTCAATATGTCTTCTTTGCACACTTGTATTTGATGATACCCAGATCGAAGGTCCAGTATTGTAAAGACTTGTGCTCTCTTTAATTGATCAAGCAATTCATCTACTACTAAAATAGGATATTTGTCCTTGACAATTATGCTATTGAGAGCTCGATAATCATCACACATTCGCCATGTTCCGTCCTTTCGTATGAGGAGCACCGGTGAAGAGTAGGGGTTACAACTTGGTCGAATAAATCCTACTTCAAGCATCTCTTTTACAATCCTTTCTATTTCATCCTTCTAGAGATGTAGATACCGATATGGCCGAGTATTTGCTAGAGATTTGCCCGGAAGAATCGGTATAGAATGATCATACTAACGAGTAGGAGGTAGGTTGCACGGTTCGTCAAATATATCTAAAAATTCAGCAAGAAAAGGAAGTAGGTTTAGATCTTCAAATTCTGTTAGCTCTCCCTTAGTTTGCTACTCAAGTTGTACTAAAAAGCTGCTGCATGCTTTGTGCAAAACCTTCTCCATTCGTTATGGGCAAATCGTTATTACGTCACCCCTATGTTTCCCGTGCAGTATCACTTGTTTCCCTTTACTGTAAAATCTTATAATTAGTTTCACAAGGTTCTAGGAAACATCACCTAATGTTGTCAACCATTTGATGCCGAGCACAGCCTTATAATCATCAAGAGAGAGGAGGAAGAAATCTGTAATTATCTCTTGGTCCTACAACAATAGTTTCACTTGTGGGCACCTATGATCACATTTTAAAATCCATCCGTCGGCGACCTTAAAGTCAAACTTGCTGCAATTCTCAATAGGTAAGGCCATCCGAATAGTAACCTTACTATTCATAAAATTATTAGTGCTCCTAGTGTGAATAAGAATAGTGATAGGTTGTTGCTTCAGAAGTCCTCCCACTTTCATCGTTTGCGGGTTCGCGTAACCGGCAAGGGCATGCATCATAATATCAACCGATTGCTATTCTTCATCCGTGACCACTTTCTCATGCTCCTAAACCTCCTCCTCCATATCTTCAAGAGGTTTAATTAGTAGGAGATGGCCCCTTTTACAATAATGATCGTGGTTCCATGGCTCATCACAATGCCAACAAAGACTCTTTGCTGATCGATCACATAGTTTTTCTCTTGTCAATTTTTTTGGCAGTGAAAGATGGCTAGGAGCAGAAGGAGGCTTATATGTCATGGGCCTAGGAGAATTTC
This sequence comes from Musa balbisiana, assembly GCA_004837865.1. Taxonomy (NCBI): domain Eukaryota; kingdom Viridiplantae; phylum Streptophyta; class Magnoliopsida; order Zingiberales; family Musaceae; genus Musa; species Musa balbisiana. The sequence goes on along the minus strand of CM017188.1, from coordinate 25,430,986 downwards.
TCATCCTCAGAGCATCTTGGTTGAGCCGTTGTTGTATTTGGGCTAAAGAAATCGCAGCTGTCACGGTACGGGGCTACCGCTCCTTAACCTCCCCTTTTATCTCTGGCTTGAGTCCTTCAGTGAATGTTCCTAACCTGGTTTGGTACTCTTGAATCATAGAGGTTTGTCGAATCTTTGCGAGTTGGCCATCAATATTTTTATACTCTGTAGGTCCGAAATGATTCAATAGTGCGTTCTTAAATTGATTCTAGGTCGGAGCCCCATGATTGTATTCCAACCAATTGTGCCATTGAATAGCATCTCCTTCAAGGTAGATGATAGCAATTTTCACCATAGCATCATCCGACATTCGGTAGTAGCGAAAGTAACATTCAGCGCGCGAAATCCACCCCGCCGGGTCTCCTTCTTCCCATCGTGGGAAGTCCACCCTCATGTGTGGTTGAAGCATGTTGGAGGGCTGTCCCTCCTTCTCTAGAGGTCTCTTTAAACCCTCTCCTTGTGGCAATTTGGTTGGACTCAGCGGTTGTCCAATTCTGAATTCTGCAAACAAAGCGCATAATTTGTCCTCCAAGCGTGATTCAAGCCGCGATTCAATCCAAGATTCCAATGCTTCAAATTTGGTATCAATTGGATCTTGAGAAGTCATAGCATATACTTGTAGATTAGAGATGTCCCTATCTTTTTTCTATTGATGGGTTAATGGCATGAGTGGTGGAAAGTTCGAAAGAATTAAGGATCACGGAAAGATACTATAGCAGATTTTTACATCTAAAGTGTAGCAATTTGAATGTAAAAGATCAGTTGTTTTATTGAGAATTTTTCAGGAAACCAAAGGAAAATCTACTATTAGAAAGTATCAATGCTGTCATAAAATTTTGTAGAGATTTAGATAGAAAAAATGCAGTAACAAGATCAAACAACTGTGCTATGCGGTTGGAATTCTACAATGTAGATTTTCAAGTATAGCAGGTTGGACGTAAAAGATCAATGATTTATATTAAATTTTTTTTTATAAAACTAAAGGAAAATCTGCTGTTAGGAAGTGTCAAAGTTGTCAAAAAAATTTTATAGAGATTTGGGCAGAAAAAACATAGTAACAAGATCAAACAAACTATGCTATGCGGTTGGAATTTTACAATACAGATTTTCAAGTATAGCAGCTTAGACGTAAAAGATCAATAGTTTATATTAAGAATTTTTTGACAAAACTAAAGGGAAAAAACTAAAGGGAAATCTGCTATTAGGAAGTGTCAAACTGTAAAAAAATTTTGTAGAGTTTTGGATAGAAAAAATATAGTAATAAGATCAAACAAACTATGCTATGCGATTGAAATTTTATCATACAGATTAGATTTTCAAGTATAGTAGCTTGGACATAAAATATCAATAGTTTATATGAGAATTTTTTGATCTAAAACTAAAGAGAAATCTGCTATTATGAAGTGTACAAGCTATCTTAAAAATTTTGTAGAGATTTAGATAGAAAAAATGCAGTAACAAGATCAAACAAACTATGCTATGCGATTGAAATTTTATCATACAGATTTTCAAGTATAGTAGCTTGGACATAAAATATCAATAGTTTATATTGAGAATTTTTTGATAAAACTAAAGAGAAATCTGCTATTATGAAGTGTCAAAGCTATCTTAAAAATTTTGTAGAGATTTAGATAGAAAAAATGCAGTAACAAGATCAAACAAACTATGCTATGCGATTGAAATTTTATCATACAGATTTTCAAGTATAGTAGCTTGGACATAAAATATCAATAGTTTATATTAAGAATTTTTTGACAAAACTAAAGGGAAATCTGCTATTATGAAGTGTCAAAGCTATCTTAAAAATTTTGTAGAGATTTAGATAGAAAAAATGCAGTAACAAGATCAAACAAACTATGCTATGCGATTGAAATTTTATCATACAGATTTTCAAGTATAGTAGCTTGGACATAAAATATCAATAGTTTATATTGAGAATTTTTTGATAAAAACTAAAGAGAAATCTGCTATTATGAAGTGTCAAAGCTATCTTAAAAATTTTGTAGAGATTTGGACAGAAAAACATGGTAGCAAGATCAAATAGACTATGCTATATGGTTGAAATTCTGCAATGTATCTTTTGTCGTAGGGATGAAAACTTTGTGATAAAAAGTTTATGCAGCAATATAGGAACAATTTCTTTTGGATTTTGAATAAGTTGCAGTAGTAGTAAGGTAGGAACCGGAACCTATTGTAATTCATGGGAAGATCAAAGGATGATCCACAATGTTGGAGATGATGGCGGAGTTAGGCGATGATCTTTTAAGCAATTGTGGGAATTACTTTAGGTGGTTGCGGAGGGTTGATAGTGTTAGGATCAAGAGCACTAAGAGGGGGGGGGGGTGAATTAGTGCAGCGGAAAACTTTTGACGATTAAAACGACGTTCGTACGACAAGAACGATTTCGGTATGAAAGTCGATTCGGAAATTGCTTTAACTTAAGATCAAGCAAAGTGCAGTTAAAGTAAAGCTATGGAAGTAATTGCAGTTAAGATAGACAACATAATGTAAATGCAAACCGAGATTTAGAGTGGTTCGGTCAATCTTGACCTACATCCACTTTTGGCTTCCTCCTCCGATGAGGTCACCGATGTCCACTAGAGGCCTTCCTTCAATAGGCAAAGGCCAACCACCCTTTTACAGTTTCACTCCTTTTGATGGGCTTAGGAGACAACCCTTACAGATTTTTCACTCCTCTCTTGAATGATCAAAACTTTGAAGAAAAGAGGGAGAAGAACTTCTAGCCTTTTACAACACTTTTAAGCTCTCAAAATCTCAGAATAAATGCTAAGTTTCGGTGCCCTTTCATGCATGAAAGGGTGGGGTTTATATAGGCCCCAAACTGATTTGAATTTGGAGCTCAAAAATGTCATATCCCATGTTTTCGGGGTCCTAGCGGTACTACCGCCATAAATGGGCGGTACTACCGCTTGACAGAGCTCGGAGACCGAGCTCGGGCGGTACGACCGCCTGTCAGGGGCGGTGCTACCGCCCAGTCTCACTCGGAGATTGAGCCCAGGCGGTGCCACCGCCTGACAGGGGCGGTGCTACCGCCCACCCAGTCTCACTCGGAGACTGAGCCCAAGCGGTGCCACCGCCTGACAGGGGCAGTGCTACCGCCCAGTCTCACTCCGAGATTGAGCCTAGGCGGTGCCACCGCCTTACAGGGGTGGTGCCACCGCCCAGCCTCAGTCCGAGGCTCGGCAGCTGGGCGGTGCCACCGCCGGCCAAGGAATTTGGGTCCGAATGGGCTGATCCATTCGGCCCAATTTGGGTCTGTCAAGGGCCCAATTGCCCCAAGATTAAGTTAAAGGGATCACCTCCCATTTCTAACTTAATCATCATGCTAACTACGATATTTTTCAAGACATTTACTGTAACTTGCTCCGGTGCATCAATCGCTTCTTCCGTCGAGCTTCCGGCGATCATCCGACGAACCCTCGGCGATGCTCCGGCGAACATCCAGTAAACTCCTGGACTTGCGACGATCCACTTGGCGAGTTCCAATGAGCTTCTTTGGCAAGCTCCTGGACTTCTCGGATTTGTTCCCGTAGAACCTCCGATGACCGTCCGGACTTCCGTCGAACTCTCGAACCCCCAACGTGATCATAGTCTTAACTTCGGCGCAACTCCTGCTGCATGTCTTACTTTCATCATAGTTAATCCTGCACACTTATCTCAACATATGGATTAGATAACAAATGACAATTGACTTCATCATCAAAATCCGAGATTCAACAGATAGATGGTTGGATTTTTGAATAAGGATAACTAAATTGCAATAGCAATAAGGTAGGAAACCAAAACCTATTGTAATTCACAGGGAGATCAAAGGATGATCCGCGGTGGTGGAAATGATGGTGGAGTTCACCGACGATCTTTTAAGTAATTGTGGGAATTGCTTTGCACGACTGAGGAGAGCTGATGGATGACTATGGAAGGGCAGCGAGATGCCAAGAATGCTACTCTGATACCAAGTGATAGAACCCTTGCAAATTCTAAGCTTGGGGTTGATCTCTTTAGGGGATTGGTCTCCTTGGAACTCTATAGGGGTTCATTCATCCAAATTGCTACTTAAAGGCTACAAAAAAGATTCATCTATTGCTTATAAAAAGAGGACTCCTACTCTAAGAAATATTTATAGGGCTTCTAAACCCTAACTCCTAATAGGACTCCTACTCAAGACTCCTATTCCTTTACAACTCCTAATGCTTTTCTAAGAAATATTTTCTTAACCCTAGCTGGCCTCTTCACCTCTTTAATAAGGATCGGCTAGATAGGTTTTACATGAATGCCCCTTTCAATGAAACTCAATTTAGGATTCTCCTAGCTAGAGTTCTAACATCTAGTTGCCGTGAGGTATAGTAAACTACCTATCATACCCCTATAAGCTTTTTGATCAAAGCTTTCTCCACTTTCGTAAATGTCTAACTTGGTGGAGGTACTCATAGGGGTGTTGATGGCCTTTGAACTATCCATATTAAACTATTTTAGCAAGTCTAATGCATATTTTTTTTGGCTAAGAAAAATACCATTACTAAGTTGTTTAATTTGTAAGCCTAAAAAGAAAGTAAGTTCACCCATTAGACTCATTTCAAACTCTTGACTCATACTTTTGGCAAACAATTCACATAAAGATTCATTTGTAGAACAAAAAATAATGTCATCAACATAAATTGAAATAATAAAAAAATTATTTTTAAATTTTTAATAAATAATGTAGTATTGACCTTGCCTTTAGAGAAATTATTTTGAATAAGAAACGAGCTAAATCTCTCATACCAAACCCTTGGGGCTTTTTTTAATCCATAGAGAGCTTTAGTCAATTTAAACACATGATTAGGAAAATTATCCATCTCAAATCTAGAAGGTTGTTCAACATAAACTTCTTTGGAAATAAAGCCATTAAGAAAAGCACTCTTAAAATCCATTTGAAATAACTTAAAATTATTAGTACTCGCATAGGCAAGGAGCATCCTTATGGTTTCTAATCGTGCCACAAGAGCGAAGGTTTCTTCATAATTGATACCTTATTCTTGGTTGAAACCCTTGGCCACTAATCTAGCATTGTTTCTAACCACAATACCTAATTCATTTTGTTTGGTCATTTGGCCTTAGAACAAGTTTCCACACCTCATTTTTCTCAAATTAATTCAACTCTTTCTGCATTGCGATAACCCATGAATCATCTTTCAAGGCCTCGTCAATGCATCTTGGTTCAATTTGAGAGAGAAAAGCTGCATTGGCACAAAAATTCTTAAGAGAAGAATGAGTTTAAACCCCTTTTGATGTGTCTCTTATGATTAGCTCCTTAGGATAAGCATCTACATACTTCTATTCCTTGGGTAAGGATGTTTCGGAAGAAGATGCATCCAAGTTGCTAAATGAAGAAAGTGTTTCATTTAAATTCAAAGTACCAAAATTAAGATCATCATCAAACTCATTTTCTTAACTTCGGAAACTTTATTAAAAATAACATGAATAGACTCTTCAATAACTAAAATTCTTTTGTTAAAAATATGAAAAGCCTTAGAGATAGAAGAATAGCCAAGAAAATTTTCTTTTTTAGATTTTACATCAAATTTTCCTAAGGCATCTTTTTCATTCAAGATAAAATATTTACACCTGATGACATTAAAATATGAAACGTTGGGTTTTTTGTTATTTCATAACTCATAAGGAGTTTTCAAAAATAATGGTCTTGTTAGAACCCTATTCATGACATAGCATGCCATATTTACGGCTTCGGCTAAAAAATATTTAGGTAGGCTATGTTCATTCAACATGGTTCTTGCCATTTCTTGTAAGTTTCTATTTTTTCTTTCTACTACTCTATTTTGTTGAGGATTTCTCGGAGTGGAGAAATTATTGTTGTATCCATTAGATTCACAAAAATCTTGGAAATCATAATTTTAAAATTAACTATTGTGATCATTTCAAATTGATGAAATCCTAAAACCCTTTTTCATTTTGAACAAGTTTACAAAACTTAAAGAAATACCTAAAGCAATCACTTTTGTGTGCCAAAAAGTAAGTCAATGTATATCTACTATAATTATCCATGATGACAAATGCGTATTTGCTACCTCCTAGGCTTGATATAGCAATTGGTCCGAATAAGTCCATATAGATCAATTGCAATGGTCTAGATGTGCTTATTTGGTTCTTTGGTTTTAAACTACTTTTTATTTATTTTCCTAGTTGACATACATAACACACATTATCTTTAACCAACTTAATATGAGGAATTCTTTTTACAAGTTCTTTAGATGAGATTTGAGAGATTAGTTTCATGCTATTATGACCTAATCTCCCATGCCAAAGCCAAGCATCGTCATTTAAAATCAAAAAACACATTTCATTATAAAGATCATCAATGTTGATAGTGTACACATTGTTTTGTTTTAGGGCAATCATAGATGTGTTTTTGTGTGGTTTTTCAATAATGCAAGCATTAGATTGAAATCTAACAATATATCCTTTATTACACAATTGACTAATGCTCAAAAGGTTATGCTTTAAGCCATCAACTAATAACATATCTTCAATAAAAATGTCGAATTTGTTACCTATGGTTCCTTTGCCAATGATTTTACCCTTGCTGTTGTCTTCGAAAGTGACATATCCTTCGTCTAGGCTAGTGAGCATAGAGAATTGAGATGGATCTCCGATTATATGCCTTGAGCATCCACTATCAAGGTACCATCTCTTGCTCCTAGCTTGTGATGGTACATTTGTCTAAAAAAAGGATGATTTTTAGGTATCCATTTGACTTTGGGTGCCTCAAGAATCGATCTACATAGCTTATCATATTGCATTGAGTCATTTGAGGTTCTTTTAGGAACCTAAATCAATTTATGTGGATTATATCTCTTAAGTAGATATTTATAGGCAACATATCGAATTTTACAACAAAAGTTACATTTGGTGTCAGGTGATACATGCAAAGTAGGGCCTATAATAAAGGTGGTTGGATTTTGGTGAGAGCTACTCATAAATCCGATTCCACCTCTCCTATGGATGTGACCCTTATTAGCAAGGATCATGTTCAAGGACTTACTACCAACCTCAAATTTTTCTAAGGTTTCTTTGAGTAGCAAGTTTTCCTTTTGAAGTATTTCTAGTTTATCACATTTCTTACATAGAGCTAAACTATCATTGTGCTCAACTTTTAATCTATCTAAATCACTAACAAGATAAGCATGCTCCTTTTTCCACAATTCATATTTTTTTATAAATTAATTTACATTCATTAAATAAATCATAAAAAGCACTTAATAGTTCATCAAAGGATAAATTTACATCTAATGAATTACTTACCTCATCTCCAATACCCATTAGCACATAGTGAGCAACTTGCTCGGTGTTGGTTGGCTCCTCTTCTTCGGATGTACTTGAGTCGTCCCAAGTTGCTTCCTTCTTCTTCTTTAGATGCTTCATCTTTCTTGGGGATATTCACTTTTGAAGTGTTCCAGCTTCTTGCACTCGTAGCATATCATTTGTTCTTTCTTGGGTTCAAATTTATTTATAGTGTCATTTCTAAGTTTCTTTCTTTTTATGAATTTTTTGAACTTTCTTGTCAAGAGTGCCAAGTCATCATCATAGTCCTTATCTCTTAACTTTTCTTTCAAGTGGTCTTCATGAGTTCTTAGTGTCATATCCTTCTTATTCTTTAGAAGGTTATTCTCAAGCTCTTCATTAGCATTACAAGTTATCTCATAGGTCATTAGTGACTTGATTAGTTCTTCGAGAGGAAAATTATTTAAATCTTTGGCCTCTTGAATGGCCATTACTTTAGGGTCCCAACTCTTTGGAAGGGATCTTAAGATTTTATTAACAAGTTCAAAATTCAAAAAACTTTTATCAATTCCTTTTAGACAATTGACAACATTAGTAAATCAGGTGTACATATCTCCAATGGTCTCGCTCGGTTTCATCCGAAACAACTCATAAGTATAGAATAAAATATTAATTTTTGACTCCCTTACTCTACTAGTGCCTTCGTGAGTAACTTCAAGTGTGTGCAAAATATCAAAAGTCGTTTCACAAATCGACACTCGATTGATCTCATTTTTATCCAAAGCACAAAACAAGACATTCATAGCCTTGGCATTTAAAGCGAAAGTCTTCTTCTCTAACTCATTCCAATCATTCATTGAAAGAGAAGACTTTTGAAAGTCATTTTCTACAATATTCCACAATTCGAAATCCATAAAAATAAGAAAAATTCTCATTCTAGTCTTCCAATAGGTGTAATCCATTCCATTGAACATGGCGGATGTGTGATTAAGTGACCCTCTTAGTTGCCAGCAAATGCCATCTCTCTTGGGTTTTAAACTAAATAAGAGTAACCTTGCTCTGGTACCAATTGTTAGGATCAAGAGCGGCACTAAGAGGGGGGAGGGGGGGGTTGGGTGAATTAGTGTAGTGAAAAATCATCAATTTTGTAAAATATTTATTTCGATTCAAACCATTTCGGAAAGATGTTGAACTTGAGAGCTTTCATAAAAATGTAAAGAAAGGCTTAAGGTGGTTTGCAGTAATCTAAATTGCACAAAAAGAAAAGCAAACTAGAATTTAGAGTAGTTCGGTCAATGTGACCTACATCCACTTTCGGATTCATCCTCCGTTGAGGTCACTAACGTCCACTAAAGCCCTTCCTTCAATAGGCGAAGACCAACCACCTTTTACAGCTCTTTCGCCTTTTGTCGGGTTTAGGAGATAACCCTTACAATTCTTACTCTTTTTTCTTGGATGGTTACAAAGCTAAGAGTGGAAGGAGAGGACTCTTTCTCACTTTTACAACACTTAACACCCTAAAGATTCAAGAATATGTTAAATACTTTTGTGCCCTTTAATGCAGAAAAGGGTGGGGTTTTTATAAGCCCCAATAGCTTTAGAATTAGAGTCAAAAAGTGTCATATCCTTGGATTTTAGATACTGGTGGTACCACCACTATTACTGGACGGTACTACCGCCTAACACTTAACACTAGGTAGTACCACTACTAGTCTGGGTAGTACCGCCGCTTGACAGAGCTCGAAGACTGAGCTCTAGTGGTACCACCGCCTAATAGGGGCAAGGGCGATACCACCGCTGGCAGCATTAACTGTCAATGGTACCATCGCCCAGACCACCTGGGGTACTGAGTCCTAAGCGGTCCCACCGTCAGATAGGGTCCAGCATCCTGGTTGGGCCTTGAATCCGGCCCAAACTAGCCTAACTTCAAGCCTAGTGGCCCCTATCAGAGTTGATGGGATTACCTCCCAAACCAACCTCTAAATAAGATTTTTAAGATATATTCTAAGCAAATTAAATCCGGTTAGTCTTGATTTCCGCTAATGAGCTTCCGGTGAACTTTCGACGATCTCTTGGTAATGTTCCAATTGACACCCAGCAAGCTTTTAAACTTTTTGATGATCTTCTTGGTGAGTTCTTGGACATCTTGGTCACTGCTGGCAGCACTTCCAATGAGCGTACGGACTTCCGACGAACTCTTGAACTCCCAACGAAATCTCGATCTTGACTCCGGTACAATATTTGCTTTATGTCTTCCTACTATTGTAGTTAATCCTACACACTTTTCACAATATATAGATTAGATCAAACAATTAATCAATTGATTTTATCATCAAAATCTGAGATTCAACACTTTCAAGTTAAACTCATATTTCCAATACGAGCTTTTATCGAATGAAGTTTTTCAAACCGTTGATTTTATCGCTGCACTAATTCACCCCCCCTCTTAGTGTCGTTCTTGATCCTAACACAAGGCACACGATGAACATGATGAACTTGAGAACAACCTTCCAAAGAACAAGAAGGACTTGGCACTTGTAACAAAAGAAGACCACTCAAGTGATGATGACATAGAACTCCTCACAAGTAAATTTATAAAACATAAAACTAAATATAAAATTCAACTTAAAAAGAAAAAGCTATCAAAGAACAAGAAAATACTCAAGGTGACTTGGGATAAAACGAGTGCATCTGTAGATGAAAAGTAAAACAATGAAGACGAAGTGGTTAACTTTGCTTTGATGACTCTCGACAATGAGGTAAATGTTAGGACTCTTGCTAGGAGAGTCCTAATTGAGAGGGACATTCATGTAATACCTACCTAAGCCGACCCCTATTAAAAGGTGAAGAGGCCGGCTAGGGTTAGGAGGTTGTTTCTTAGAGAAGAATTAGGAGTTGAAAAGGAATAGGAGTCTTGAGTAGGAGTCCTGTTAAGAGTTGATTAGAAGTAGAAGTCTTGAGTAGGAGTCCTATTAGGATTTAAGGTTTAGAAGCCCTATAAATAGTCATGTATTCCTCCTCTTTTCATAGGCAATAGATGAATATTTTCTGCAGCCTTTGTGCAGCAACTTGGAGGAAGGTGTTAGGATCGGAGCGGCACTAAGAGGGGGGGGTGAATTAGTGCAGCGGTAAAGAACGATAAACTTTCGATGATTTAAACACTTTCGGAAACTTCGTACGATAAAAGCAACGTTTCGTTTGAAACCGTTTCGATTGCGTTTTAACTTGAAGGCATACGTATGAAGGAGACAAAGAAGTAGAGCATCAAAGTAAAGATGGTTTGCAGTAATGTAAATGACAATATGAAAAACGCAAACCGATTTATAGTGGTTCGGTCATGCGACCTACATCCACTTGCGAAGCCTTCTTCGATGAGGCTCCCAACTTCCACTAGCAAATCACTTTGAAGGGGAAGGACAAATACCCCTCTTACAACTTTTTACAAGTGGTTCACACTCTTACAAAGTTTCAACGAGAAAGAAGGAGGTGAACACTCAAGCAATTGAAAACAAGACTTGCTAAAGACTTTGCTAAGGCTTTTATCTCAATCTATTGCTTCTCAAAAGTTTGTTATCTCAGCTGAGAATAGAGGGGTATTTATAGGCCTCAAGAGGATTCAAATTTGAGCTCCAAAATTTAAATTCTCTTCGGTTCCCGAAGCTAGCGGTGCCACCGCCTGTCAGTGGCAGTGCCACCGCCTGTCAGTTTTGACACTGATAGTGTACTGGGCGGTGCCACCGCCCAGTCCAGCGGTGCCACCGCCTAGCTCTCGAGTGCTGGGCGGTGCCACCGCCCAGACCGGCGGTGCCACCGTCTAGCTCTCTCAGCTCACTGGTTGGGCTCCTAACTTGGCCCAAACCAGTCCGAACTCGGGCCCAATTGGCCCCTACTTGGGTTATAAGATTAACACCTAATCCTAACTCTAATTAACATGCTAACTACGAATTTAAAGACATTTCCTAAGCTATTACAAAGTCTGCAAGTCAAGATATCTTCCGGCGAGCTTCCGACGAACTTTCGACGGTCTTCCGATAAACTCTCGGAAACCATTCTACGGACTCCCGACAAGCTCCGAAACTTCACAATTTGATCTTGGCGAGTTTCAATGAGCTTCTTCGGCAAGCTATGATCTTTCTCGGTGAGCTCCGTGAACTTCCGACGAACCTTCCGGTGAGCTTCCGAAAACCCATCGGCAAGCTCCCTACTCATTCTCGGCTAGTTCTGACAGCATTCCCGACATTCTACGGACTCCCGACAAGCTCCGAAACTTCACAATTTGATCTTGGCGAGTTTCAATGAGCTTCTTCGGCAAGCTATGATCTTTCTCGGTGAGCTCCGTGAACTTCCGACGAACCTTCAGACTTCTGTCGAACTCTCGAACTCCCAACAAATCCTTTGCGCTTGACTCCGACACTTTGTTTCGCTTTATGTCTTCATCGTTATCGTAGTTAATCCTGCACACACAAGCCAAAACTCTACTCCGATCTAGACAATTATTACAAAGTCTGCAAGTCAAGATATCTTCCGGCGAGCTTCCGACGAACTTTCGACGGTCTTCCGATAAACTCTCGGAAACCATTCTACGGACTCCCGACAAGCTCCGAAACTTCACAATTTGATCTTGGCGAGTTTCAATGAGCTTCTTCGGCAAGCTATGATCTTTCTCGGTGAGCTCCGTGAACTTCCGACGAACCTTCAGACTTCTGTCGAACTCTCGAACTCCCAACAAATCCTTTGCTTTGCGCTTGACTCCGACACTTTGTTTCGCTTTATGTCTTCATCGTTATCGTAGTTAATCTGCACACACAAGCCAAAACTCTACTCCGATCTAGACAATTATTACAACGCGAATTGACATTCTGTTGCCCGGCACGTCATTGTTGGCGCTTCGTCCGATTCTTCAGCGCATCGTTCTCTCTTGCAGCTTATTGCCCAATCGGTGGTTGACCTCTGCAACCCCGATATCCTTGGTGCAATTCTGCTCTCCTTGGCCCGATGCCCAACGTCCGAAGCATTCTACCGTCCAATATCCTGACGTGATCTCCTCCGGCGCAACGTCAATTCCTCCTGCGTCAACTGTCTAATCCTGATCAAGTAGACCTGCATCACTCAAAATGCAGTTAAACATCTAAACACAATCAATTTGTTTCATCATCAAAATCCGAGACTCAACCATCTCCCCCTTTTTTATGATGACAACTAATTGATGACTACCGGAGTTAACCTTAACTCCCCGGAGTTTAACCAAACTCCCCGGAGTTTAACCAAACTCCCCCTATCAATATGCCATTGATAGAACACTTGGATTATCCCAAATCCAAGCAACATTCATCACATATTATGAAAAACATTTAAACCATCATGCAAATATATAAAATATTCAATTCAATGTATGAAGTCATCAATATACTTCTCCCCCTATGTCATCAACAAAAAGGAGAAGTAGCTCTAGCTATTTTAAAAGATATTCAAGTTTTTGTAACGTGAAGCTAGATTTTCATCACAACATATAAGCACAAAAGTATAGTAAGATTCTTAAGTTCAATCATGGCAATTCAACACTTGCTTCTTGTGCAAGATTGCACTTTACTTTTCTTTGCATGTTCTAACTAGCAAAAGCTTTCTCCCCTTTGTTTTTGTCGAAAAGAAGGGATGAGTACAAACTAGCCAACATTTGCCTTGAGCTAGCAATCTTTCTCCCCCCATGTCATTGCCGAAAAGAAGGAGAGGAACCAATGATAAATTATGAATTTGCATCAATCAATATTTCAATCATCACATGATACATACAAGACAAAAATGCAAAGAAATCATGTCATGAAAGACATCAATTGTTAAACATGATATGATAATAGTCTCACAAATTTCAATTTGCAATACATGTGATACATTGCGATACTAAAAAATTTAATGCGATGCTTTTAAGGATATCAACCTATTTTTGATACAAAGCATGGCAAGAGCAATTATATTGCAAGTTTTCTAAGTTTTACAATTTTTGCTTCTTTTGAGAAAGCAATTCTTTGCTTCTCTACAAGCTAGCAACTTTTACGATATGCAAGTTTTACTACATACAAGCTAGCAAATTTTACAATATTTTTAGAACATGCAAGCTAGCAATTTTGAGATGTTCAAGAAAGCAACCCTTGCTTCTTAAAATATACAAGTTTGCTAGATGTGCACGTTAGCATGTTTTGCTTATTGAGATAGGCAAGATAGTGATGTTGAAGAAGACAACTTTTGTTTCTTGAAATAAGCAAGTTAGCAATCTTTGCTACTTAAGATAGGCAAGCTAGCAATCAAGTTTTTGCATCTTCTTGACTTGTGCAAATTAGCTATCTCCCCCTTTGTCATTGTCAAAAAGAAGGGAAATCCCTTTACATCAATTATGACAAAGGTAAGTATCAGTCTTATTTGTGCATCATTATATTTTCAAATTAGAATATGCATATTTTCAAAAACCTTATATTTCATTCATGCACGATATTGAATAAATCGATTAACATTATGAGGATATCATACATGATACTAAAATTTTTAATTATTTATAAACATTTTGATCATGATACCAAACATTCATCATTTAGAGCATTCATGACACAAAACATTAAATAAACATTTCTAATACATCATTTTAGCAACAACTCATAGTATTTTAAATCATGATTTACATCATATACAATAACATCACATCATAATTAGAAAGCACAAGTATTGCATGGATCATTGGTAAATCATAAATGTTTAATATCATGATGGTATCAACTTGTCAAATTATATCCTACCATGCATGATCAAAACTTTTCATTGTATGCCATCACAATAATATCAAGAGTATTTCATGCATATTATCAAATCATCATTTATAATTACATTAATATTTCAATCATTATTTCAAGTTTACACATCAATGAGATTAATAAATTTGCATTATATTCATGATACACAGTATATGCAATACATCACATACATCATCATAATAAAAAGCATATGCATCATTTCAAATCATAAATATTTCAAATCATCATTTATAATTACATTAATATTTCAATCATTATTTCAGTTTACACATCATGAGATTAATAAATTTGCATTATAAACAATCTCATGTTTTATCATTCATATTATTTCAATCATTGTTTCAATCATCACTATAACTCATCATGCACAAAATATAAAATCATCTAACATGATTCAAATATTTATTATCAAAATATTTATCACTATTTTCATGTATGATAATAAAGAATTCATGATACCGAACATTAAATCAACATTTTAAGTATTAATCTCTTCATGATTGTTGGTACCAAACATTTATCATTTAAAGCATTCATGATACACAGTATATGCAATACATCACATACATCATCATAATAAAAAGCATATGCATCATTTCAAATCATAAATATTTCAAATCATCATTTATAATTACATTAATATTTCAATCATTATTTCAGTTTACACATCATGAGATTAATAAATTTGCATTATAAACAATCTCATGTTTTATCATTCATATTATTTCAATCATTGTTTCAATCATCACTATAACTCATCATGCACAAAATATAAAATCATCTAACATGATTCAAATATTTATTATCAAAATATTTATCACTATTTTCATGTATGATAATAAAGAATTCATGATACCGAACATTAAATCAACATTTTAAGTATTAATCTCTTCATGATTGTTGGTACCAAACATTTATCATTTAAAGCATTCATGATACACAGTATATGCAATACATCACATACATCATCATAATAAAAAGCATATGCATCATTTCAAATCATAAATATTTCAAATCATCATTGTATTAATCTGTCAAATTGCATCTTGCCATGTATGATCATAACTTTTTCAAATGATAGTATCTTAATGCCAATATTCATTACATCCTATCATGCATGATAATTAACTTCTCATTTGTATTTCATGCATAATTTCATTCATCACATTAGGAATATCAAGAAGAATTAATTGGGTGATGAGATGAATATTTTCATGAATATAAGCAATTGCATAAAAATCATATCATGAAGGATTAGAATATGTGTATACCAAAAGGCATGATTTCTTTTGAAAAACCTCCTCTTAAATAATCAAAAGAAAATCTTAGGAGATCAAATAATAAAAGATATTCAAAAGAAATTTTAAGTCATGAATTTCGAAAAAGATATTCTCTTTAGTAAAAGAACCTTAGGAGAAAAGGATTTCAATTCAAGCATATAAAATCTTGACTTAAGCATAAGAAATCTCAATTTACAAATTTTGAGAAATCAAGATAAAGCTTATTTAAATTTAAATCATCAAATCAAGATCATTTTCAAGAGATTCACAAAAGTGATACAAATAGATTCATGATTTTAATTCCCATGATAATATATTTTCCTTTTAAAGTGTTTCTATTCATGTGATTTATTTCATTTATGCCAAAAAAAAAATATGCATCAATGTTCAAAAACCGAAAAACCCATTTCCATTACCGTAAAAATCGATAATCCATAAGTCTCAAGAATCATCATGCATAATTTCGAAATCTATTAAGCATGATCATTATGCTTGACATCAAGACATGGTTTCAAAATATTTAATATTTTCATTACATAATTACATCATTATGCATCATCGAAATTGATTTCATAGAGTATTTTCCATCAAGATCATTTTGTTTGTTGTAGTCATGCATTTTTCTTTTTAGGTGAATCTAACCTTTCAAGCTTAGTTTTTGATACAAGATCCATACATCATCATTAAGCATGATTCAAAATTCTTTATATTTTCATTAAGACATCAAGCATGGTTTCAATCAAAATTGGAAATCATCAAAATACACATTATTTTTTCTTGAAAAATATTTATCATCATTTAAACCAAAAAAGAGCTTTCATTACAGCAAATATCAATAATTCATAAATCACAAAAATTATCATGTATAACTTTAAAATCTCATGCATAAAATCGTCAATCATGGTATCAAATCATTTAATATTTTTATTACAACATTAAGTAAGGTTTCATTGAACATAATTTTGAATGATTCTTATAGATACCTAAAACTTCTTTAGTTTTAATTTATATGATTGATTTTATAATAGCATGCTCAAATTTTTGTTCTTGTGTCAAAACCATACATCATGTTTGAAAAACAAAGATAATGTACAAAAAAAAATATCAAGCCTTTCATACAAAAGCCATGCATCTTCATTGAAAAGCAATATGAAAATCATCAAAATACACATTCTTGCTTCTCAAGCACATATATAAGATTAATCTCACTAGGTTTACAATCATTAGATTTATATTTAACTTTTTATTCCATTAACATAAAACATGCAATTTTCAAGAAAATTAATTATTCAAAAAGAAAATGCATCATGAAAAACATCAAGTAATTTCAAAATAAATTAAGGGAGTTGAGTTACTTACCTTGTAGTCGAAGCCCGTCAAAGCCCAATTCGCCGTTTCACCTTTGGAAGTTCTTGATTCATCCTTGGTTGCCTTCCTCTTCTTTGGCCTCTTCCTCCGTTCAAGTTCATTATTTATTTTAGATTTTTGTTTAATGAACTTATTAAGATTTAGTGTTCGAAGTTCAAGTTCATCATTGTCCTCATCACTTGAGTCATCACTCAAGTGGTATTCATTTGTCCGGAGTTCCAAATCCTTCCTATTCTTTGGAAGGTGGTTCAAGTGCTCATCGGGTTCAAAATGTTCCAAAAGTGTCATTTCATAGGTCATTAGTGACCCGATTAATTCTTCTAATGGAAAATCATTTAAATTTTTTGTCTCTTGTATTGCGGTTATTTTAGGATCCCACCTTTTTGGAAGGGATCTTAAAATCTTACTTACGAGATCAAAATTCGAAAAAGATTTACCAAGAACTCTTAGATTATTGACGACATCCGTGAAACAGGTGTACATGTCGCCTATAGTCTCGCTTGGTTGCATTCGAAAAAGCTCAAAATCATGCAATAAAATGTTAACTTTCGAGTTTTTGACTCTACTAGTTCCCTTGTGCATGATTTCAAGTGTTCGCCAAATATCAAAAGCCGTTTCGCACGTAGAAATCCGATTGAACTCATTTTTGTCCAAAGCGCAAAATAAGGCATTCATAGCCTTTGCGTTTAAAGAAAAATACTTCTTTTCCAAATCTGACCATTCGTTCATCGGTTTAGAAGGAAGTTGAAAACTGTTTTCAACAATATTCCATAAATCCAAATTCATAGAAATCAAGAAAACTCTCATTCGAGTTTTTCAATAAGTGTAGTCCAATCCGTTAAACAATGGTGGACGAAAAACCGAAAAGCCCTCTTGAAAGCCATAAAGAGCCATTTCTCTCGGGTGTAAATCCAAAATGAGAAAAACCGGGCTCTGATACCAATTGTTAGGATCGGAGCGGCACTAAGAGGGGGGGGTGAATTAGTGCAGCGGTAAAGAACGATAAACTTTCGATGATTTAAACACTTTCAGAAACTTCGTACGATAAAAGCAACGTTTCGTTTGAAACCGTTTCGATTGCATTTTAACTTGAAGGCATACGTATGAAGGAGACAAAGAAGTAGAGCATCAAAGTGAAGATGGTTTGCAGTAATGTAAATGACAATATGAAAAACGCAAACCGATTTATAGTGGTTCGGTCATGCGACCTACATCCACTTGCGAAGCCTTCTTCGATGAGGCTCCCAACTTCCACTAGCAAATCACTTTGAAGGGGAAGGACAAATACCCCTCTTACAACTTTTTACAAGTGGTTCACACTCTTACAAAGTTTCAACGAGAAAGAAGGAGGTGAACACTCAAGCAATTGAAAACAAAACTTGCTAAAGACTTTGCTAAGGCTTTTATCTCAATCTATTGCTTCTCAAAAGTTTGTTATCTCAGCTGAGAATAGAGGGGTATTTATAGGCCTCAAGAGGATTCAAATTTGGGCTCCAAAATTTGAATTCTCTTCGGTTCCCGAAGCTAGCGGTGCCACCGCTTGTCAGTGGCGGTGCCACCGCCTGTCAGTTTTGAAACTGACAGTGTACTGGGCAGTACCACCGCCCAGTCCAGCGGTGCCACCGCCTAGCTCTCGGGTGCTGGGCGGTGCCACCGCTTGGCTCTCGGGTGCTGGGTGGGGCCACCGCCCAGACCGGCGGTGCCAACTTCTAGCTCTCTCAACTCACTGGTTGGGCTCCTAACTTGGCCCAAACCAGTCCGAACTCGGGCCCAATTGGCCCCTACTTGGGTTATAAGATTAACACCTAATCCTAACCCTAATTAATATGCTAACTACGAATTTAAAGACATTTCCTAAGCTATTACAAAGTCCGCAAGTCAAGATTTCTTTCGGCGAGCTTCCGGTGAACTTTCGACGGTCTTCCGATAAACTCTCGGAAACCATTCTACGGACTCCCGACAAGCTCCGAAACTTCACGATTTGATCTTGGCGAGTTTCAACGAGCTTCTTCGGCAAGCTATGATCTTTCTCGGTGAGCTCCGCGAACTTCCGACGAACCTTCCGGCGAGCTTCCGAAAACCCATCGGCAAGCTCCCTACTCATTCTTGGCTAGTTTCGACAGCATTCCCGACGAACCTTCAGACTTCCATCGAACTCTCGAACTCCCAACGAATCCTTCACGCTTGACTCCGGCACTTTGTTTCACTTTATGTCTTCATCGTTATCGTAGTTAATCCTGCACACACAAGCCAAAACTCTACTCCGATCTAGACAATTATTACAACGCGAATTGACATTCTGTTGCCCGGCACGTCATTGGTTGGCGCTTTGTCCGATTCTTCAGCGCATCGTTCTCTCTTGTGGCTTATTCCCCAATCGGTGGTTGACTTCTGCAACCCCGATATCCTTGGTGCAATTCTGCTCTCCTTGGCCCGATGCCCAACGTCCGAAGCATTCTACCGTCCAATATCCTGACGTGATCTCCTCCGGCGCAACGTCAATTCCTCCTGCGTCATCTGTCTAATCCTGATTGAGTAGACCTGCATCACTCAAAATGCAGTTAAACATCTAAACACAATCAATTAGTTTCATCATCAAAATCCGAGACTCAACAGAAGGAACCCCTATAGAGTTTCAAGGAGGCCGATCCCCTAAAGGGATCAACCCCAAGCTTAGAATCTGCAAGGGTTCTAACACTTAGTATCAGAGCAGCGTTCTTGGCGTCTCACTGCCCTTCCACAGTCATCCATCGTCTCTCCACAGCCGCCCAAAGCAATTCCCACAATTGCTTAAAAGATCGTCGCTAAATTCCGCCATCATCTCCACCACCGTAGATCATCCTTTGATCTCCCCGTGAATTGCAACAGGTTCTGGTTTCCTACCTTACTACTGCTGCAATTTAGTTATCCTTATTCAAAAATCAAAAAAAAAATTTGTTCCTATATTGCTGCATAAACTTTTGGTCGCAAAGTTTTCATCTCTACGACGAAAGATACATTGCAGAATTCTAACCGCATAACACAGTTTGTTTGATCTTGCTACTGCATTTTTTCTATCTAAATCTCTACGAAATTTTTATGACAGATTTGACACTTCCTAACAGCAGATTTTCCTTTGGTTTTAACAAAAAATTCTCAATATAAACCATTGATCTTTTACATCTAATCTGCTGTACTTGAAAATCTGCACTGTAAAATTTCAACCACACAACACAGTTTGTTTGATCTTACTACTGTATTTTTTCTATCCAAATCTCTATGAAATTTTTATGACAACTTTGACACATCCTAATAGCAGATTTTCCTTTGGTTTTGTCAAAAAATTCTTAATATAAACCATTAATCATTTACATCTAATCTGCTATACTTGAAAATCTGCACTGTGAAATTCCAACCGCATAGTACAAATTGTTTAATCTTGCTACTATATTTTTCTGTCCAAATCTCTATGAAATTTTTATGATAACTTTGACACTTCCTAATAGTAGATTTCCCTTTGGTTTCGTCGAAAAACTCTCAATATAAACTACTGATATTTTACGTCCAATCTGTGACACTTGAAAATCTGTGCTGCAGAAAATTTCAGCAGCATATTGTTGTCTTAACCGATCTATTTGCAATCTTTTTAAATAAAATTTCTTATATATTTCATAGATCATTTTGGCTTCCATCTAAGATTGATCTATTAAGGAATTCACCTCTAAAAATGATTTTGTGTTGCTATAAATTTTCGTCGCATACTGCTGAAATTTTTCGACGAGAATTCTGCTATCGCAACTTGCACCAATTTCTTTGCTGTTATACTGCCGAAATTTTCTTGATTAAATTAGACATGCTTACTGTCATATACACTGAGATTTTGCTATCAATTCCCTCCTCAAATCTCTTAAGTTTTTTGTGGAAATTTTGTTGAGAAACCGCTGTTTCTTCGACGACAATTCTGCTCTTACAAGACAACACAATTCTGCAGCAAACTTCCACTGATTTCTATCAAACCTTTGCTGCCATCTACCACAGATCTAAAACTTTCATCCACAGCCCTAAAATTTTACCAAACCACACCCTCAAACTACACCCAAAACAGCCACAAAACAAGCCTAAACTGTAGCCTACATCCACCAATCCACAAACCCTTTCGACCACCACTTCTCTCAACCTATACATGCCTTTAACCCGACAACAAAAGAGAGATCTTAACATCACAGATTTGGAGGCATGTACTATGGCATCTGAGGCGGCAATCAATGCTAAATTCGAAGCCTTCGAGGTGCAAATGGAGAATAAGATTCGGACGCTCTTTACCGAACTCAGATTGGGCAGACCACCAAGCCCGAAGAAATCACATCAAGGAGAGAGCTCTGCCCAATCGTACCAAGCCCGAAGAGATGACTTCCAAGGGAGGGGAGGCTCTATGATTGATCCCAACTATCCACGCATGAGGGTGGACTTCCCTAGATGGGAAGAAGGAGACCCGATTGGTTGGATCTCGCGCGCGGAGCGATATTTTCGGTACCACAAAACTATGGATACATCTATGGTGGAAATTGTAGCTATACATCTTGAAGGGGATGCCATATAGTGGTTTAACTGATTTAAATATACTCATGGAGTCCTCTCATGGCGACAATTCAAAGAAGGACTATTAATTCGCTTCGGACCAACTGATTATGAGAACATTGACGAACAACTAGCAAAGATCCGACAAACCTCTACCATTTAGGAGTACCAAACTAGGTTTGAAAGGTTATCTAATCAAACTTGTGATTGGTCTCAAAAACAACTATTGGGGACCTTCATTGAGGGCTTGAAGCTGGAGATCCGGGGAGAAGTTAAAGCACGACAACCGTACACGCTTATGGCAGCCATATCTTTCGCACGACATCAAGAGGAGCAATTGAACCATGAAGCTTAGAGGACTAGGATTGCTTCTCAACCTGCAATGCAAAAGCCCTCAACCCCCATTACTATCAACCGAGTCCCAGCACCAAAAATAATGACAAGAGAAGAGCTTCAGGAGCGATCTATGAAGGAGTTATGTGTTAGGACTCTAGCTAGGACAGTCCTAATTGATTGGGGCATTCATGTAAAACCTACCTAAGCCGACCCTTATTAAAGAGGTGAAGAGGCCGGCTAGGGTTTGGAGGTTATTTCTTAAAGAAGAATTAGGAGTTGTAAAGGAATAGGAGTCTTGAGTAGGAGTCCTATTAGGAGTCTTGAGTAGAAGTCTTAATTGAGTAGGAGTCTTGAGTAAGAGTCCTATTAGGAGTTAGGGTTTAGAAACCCTATAAATAGTCATGTATTCCTACTCTTTTGATAAGCAATAGATGAATATTTTCTGCAGCCTTTGAGCAGCAACTTGGAGGAAGGAACCCCTATAGAGTTCCAGGAGGCTGATCCCCTAAAGAGATCAACCCCAAGCTTAGAATCTGCTAGGGTTCTATCACTTGGTATCAGAGCAGCGTTCTTGGCATCTCGCTGCCCTTCCATAGCCATCCATTATCTCTCCACAGCCGCCCAAAGCAATTCCCACAATTGCTTAAAAGATTGTCGCTAAATTTCGCCATCATCTCCACCCCCGCGGATCATTCTTTGATCTCCCCGTGAATTGCAACAGGTTCTGGTTTCATACCTTACTGCTGCTGCAATTTAGTTATCCTTATTCAAAAATCCAAAAAAAAAAAATTGTTCCTATATTGCTGCATAAACTTTTCGTCGCAAAGTTTTCATCTCTACGACGAAAGATACATTGCAGAATTCTAACCGCATAACACAGTCTATTTGATCTTGCTACTGCATTTTTTCTATCCAAATCCCTACGAAATTTTTATGACAGATTTGACACTTCCTAACAGTAGATTTCCCTTTGGTTTTATCAAAAATTCTCAATATAAACCATTGATCTTTTACATCTAATTTGCTGTACTTGAAAATCTGCACTGTAAAATTTCAGCCGCACAACACAGTTTGTTTGATCTTGCTACTGCATTTTTTCTATTCAAATCTCTACGAAATTTTTATGACATATTTGACACTTCCTAAAGGCAGATTTCTCTTTGGTTTTGTCAAAAAATTCCTAATATAAACCATTGATCTTTTACGTCTAATCTGCTATACTTAAAAATCTGCACTATAAAATTTCAGCCGCATAGCATAGTTTGTTTGATCTTGCTACTGCATTTTTTCTATCCAAATGTCTATGAAATTTTTATGATAGATTTGATACTTCCTAATAGAGGATTTCCTTTTGGTTTTATTAAAAAATTCTCAATATAAACCACTAGTCTTTTATGTCCAATCTGCTATACTTGAAAATCTGTGCTGCAGAAAATTTCAGCCGCATATTGTTGCCTTAACCGATCTATTTGTAATCTTTTTTGAACGAAATTTCTTCTACACTTTATAGATCATCTTGGCTTCCATCTAAGATTGATATATTGAGGAATTCATCTCTAAAAACAATTTTGTGTTGCAGCAAATTTTCATCGCAACCCGCGGAAATTTTTCGACGAGAATTCTGCTATCGCAACTTGCACCAATTTCTTTGCTCTTATACTGCCGAAATTTTCTTGATTAAATTGGACATACTTACTGTCACATACACTGAAATTTTGCTATCAATTCCCTCCTCAAATCTCTCAAGTTTTTTGTGGAAATTTTGTTGAGAAACCGCTGTTTCTTCGACGACAATTCTGCTCTTACAAGACAACACAATTCTGCAGCAAACTTCCACTGATTTCTATCAAACCTTTGCTACCATCTACCATAGATCTAAAACTTTCATCCACAGCCCTAAAACTCCACCAAACCACACCCTCAAACTGCACCCAAAACTGCCACAAAACAAGCCTAAACCGCAGCCTACATCCACCAATCCACCAACCCTTTCAACCATCACTTCTCTCAACCCATACTTGCCTTTAACCTGACAACAAAAGAGAGATCTAAACATCACAGATTTGGAGGCATATTCTATGGCATCTAGGGAGGCAATCAATGCTAAATTCGAAGCCTTGGAGGCGCGAATGGAGGATAAGATTCGGACTCTCTTTACCGAACTCAGTTTGGGCCGACCACTAAGCTCGAAGAAATCACATCAAGGAGAGAGCTCTAACCAATCGCACCAATCCCGAAGAGATGACTTCCAAGAGAGGAGAGGATCAATAACTGATCTCAACTATCCACGAATGAGGGTGGACTTCCCTAGATGGGAAGAAGGAGACCCGATTGGTTGGATCTCGCGTGCAGAGCGATATTTTCGGTACCACAAAACCGTGGATGCATCTATGGTGGAAATTGCAGCTATACATCTTGAAGGGGATGCCATACAATGGTTTCACTGGTTTAAATATGCTCATGGAGTTCTCTCATGGCGACAATTTAAAGAAGGACTATTGATCCGCTTCGGACCAACCGATTACGAGAACATTGACGTTCTAGCAAAGATCCGACAAACCTCTACCGTTCGGGAGTACCAAACCAGGTTTGAAATGTTATCTAATCAAACTCGTGATTGGTCTCAAAAACAGCTATTGGGGACCTTCATTGAGGGCTTGAAGCCGGAGATCCGGGGAGAAGTTAAAGCACGACAACCGTACACGCTTATGGCAGCCATCTCTTTCGCACGACATCAAGAGGAGCGATTGAACCATGAAGCCCGAAGAACTAGGATCGCTTCTCAACCTACAATGCAGAAGCCCTCACCCCCCCCTACTATCAATCAAGTTCTTGCACCAAAAATGATGACAAGAGAAGAGCTTCGGGAGCGATCTACAAAGGAGTTATGTTGGCATTGCGACAAGCCGTGGAGCCGCGAGCATCGCTGTAGAAAAGGGAGGCTTCTTATGATTGAACCAGTAGAAGAAGAGGTCATTGAACATCCAGAAGAGAGCTTGAAATATAATGAAGAAGATGTAAAAGAAGAGCCACAACCAACTGATGTTACGGTACACGCATTAGCCGGCTACTCCAACCCGCAAATGATGAAAGTTGGAGGCCTTCTCAAACAACAACCGATCACTGTTCTCATTGACACGGGCAGTACTAATAACTTCCTAAACAGTAAGGTTGCTGCTCGGATGGCACTACATATAGAAGGTTGCAGCAAGTTCGATGTAAAGGTTGCTGATGACAGAATCCTAAAGTGCGACCAAAGATGCCCGCAGGTGAAACTATTGCTGCAAGACCAAGAAATTATGACCAATTTCTTCCTCCTCCCTCTTGATGATCATGAGGCCATGCTCAGAATTGAATGGTTGATGACATTAGGTGATGTTTTCTGAAATTTTATGAAACTAATTTTGAGATTTTACAGCAAAGAAAAACAAGTGATTCTACATGGGAAACGTGGGGGCGACGTAATGATGATTTGCACACAACAAATGGAGAAGGTTTTGCATAAAGCATGCAGCGGCTTTTTGGTACAACTTGAGCAGCAAACTAAGGGAGAGCCAATAGAATTGGAAGATCCAAACCTACTTCCTTTGCTTGCTGAATTTTCAAATATATTTGACGAACCGCGCAACCTACCTCTTGCCCATCGACATGATCATTGTATACCGATTCTTTTGGGCAAATCTCCTACAAATATTTGGCTATATCAACATTCATATCTGCAGAAGGATGAAATAGAAAGGATTATAAAAGAGATGCTCAAAACAGGAGTTATTCGACCAAGTTGCAGCCCCTACTCTTCATCAATGCTCTTCGTACGAAAGAAGGACGAAACATGGCGAATGTGCGTTGATTACTGAACCCTCAATGGAATAACCGTCAAGGATAAATATCCTATTCCAATAGCAGATGAATTGCTAAATGAAAGGGAGCACAAATCTTCACAAAGCTGGACCTTCGATCCGGGTATCATTAAATATGAGGGTGCAAAGAAGATATACCGAAAACTACCTTTTGAACACACAACGGCCACTACAAATTTTTGCTTTCTTCACCAGAAGGTGGAATATCTTGGGCATATCATATCAAAGGAACGTGTGATAGTGGACCCCTCTAAAATTGGAGCAATGCAAAATTGGCTGACCTCGAGGAACATAAAATCGCTACGTGGCTTTCTTAGTTTAATAGACTACAACCGCAAGTTCATGAAAAACTATGGAAAGATCAGTGCACCACTTATTCCCTTACTGAAAAAAGATATCTTCCAATGGATGGATAAAGCCTCCTCTGCCTTCGACAAACTTATGGCAGCCATGATGACGACGCCGGTGCTAGCACTACCAAATTTCAACCGACCCTTCATTATTGAGGTCGATGCATCTGGAATCAGAATTGGAGCCATTCTCATGCAAGATTGTCGATTACTCACATACACTAGCAAGGCATTATCTCCCTTCCATCAAAATATATCAACATATGACAAGGAGATGCTTGCCATTGTGCGCGCAGCAACGAGGTGGAGACCCTACTTGATCGGTCGACGATTTCAAATTAAAACTGACCATAAAAGCCTCAAGTACTTTTTGGAGCAAAAGATATCATCCCCTGAGCAGCAAAAATGGGTAACAAAACTTCTTGGATTTGATTATGAAATAACTTACAAAAAGGGGAAAGAGAATGTTGTTGCAGATGCGCTTTCACAACTACCGGAGCAAGCTAAATTTTCGATCGTTTCACTTTCGACTAGCAACTTCCTTGAGGATATTAAGATGGAATGGCAAGAAGATCTAGAGACTAGTAAGATTATAAAAAAATTGGAGGAAGCACTAAACTCCGTGGCTCATTACAATTGGGACTCAAAAGAATTACGCTATAAGGGACGCATTGTGCTTGTGCCAAATTCTACTTGCATCTTCACAAGCAGATTTTGGACAGAGTTATTCCATATGCAGGGCGCTAAATTGAAAACGAGTACGATGTATCACCCACAAACCGATGGCCAGACGGAAGTAATAAACAAGTGCTTGGAGACAGCCCAAAGTCACCCACCGAATATGACAACCCAAAGAAGAACTCCAGACCCAGTTGAGTGTCATTATTAATCGACGGATCGTGACTCGACGACGACGACCCATTACTGAAGTGCTAATACAATGGGTGAACTTACTAGTAGAAGGTGTCACTTGGGAGAACTATGACGACTTGAAGATCAAATTCACAGAATTCATGGATTGTTATCCTTGAGGACAAGGCTGATTTGAAGAGGGCGGGTCTGTTAGGACTCTAGCTAGGAGAGTCCTAATTGATTGGGGCATTCATGTAAAACCTACCTAAGCCGACCCTTATTAAAGAGGTGAAGAGGCCGGCTAGGGTTTGGAGGTTATTTCATAAAGAAGAATTAGGAGTTGTAAAGGAATAGGAGTCTTGAGTAGGAGTCCTATTAGGAGTCTTGAGTAGAAGTCTTAATTGAGTAGGAGTCTTGAGTAAGAGTCCTATTAGGAGTTAGGGTTTAGAAACCCTATAAATAGTCATGTATTCCTACTCTTTTGATAAGCAATAGATGAATATTTTCTGTAGCCTTTGAGCAGCAACTTGGAGGAAGGAACCCCTATAGAGTTCCAGGAGGCTGATCCCATAAAGAGATCAACCCCAAGCTTAGAATCTGCTAGGGTTCTAACATTATATTGGCACCGCGACGAGCCGTGGAGCCGTGAGCATCATTGCAGAAAATGGAGACTTCTTATGATTAAACTACTAGAAGAAGAGGTCGTTGAACATCTAGAAGAGAGCCTTGATAATAAAGAAGAAGATGTAGAAGAAGAGCCACAACTTACCGAAGTTATGGTACATGCACTAACTGGTTACTCAAACCCGAAAACGATGAAAGTTGAAGGCCTTCTCAAACAACAATCGATCATTGTTCTCATCGACATGGGCAGCACTAATAACTTCCTAGATAGTAAAGTTGCTGTTCGGATGGCCTTACCTATCGAGTATTATAGTAGGTTTAACGTCAAGTTTACCGACGAATGGATTTTGAAGTGTGATCGTAGGCGCCCGTGGGAGAAACTATTACTGCAGGAACAAGAGATAATTGTAGATTTCTTCCTCCTCCCTCTTGATGATCATGAGGCCATGCTCAGAATTGAATGGTTGATGATATTAGGTGATGTTTCCTGGAATTTTATGAAACTAATTTTGAGATTTTTCAGTAAAGGGAAACAGGTGATTCTACATGGGAAACGTGGGGGCGATGTAATGACGATTTGCACACAACAAATTGAGAAGGTTTTGCATAAAGTATGCAACGACTCTTTGGTACAACTTGAGCAGCAAACTAAGGGAGAGCCAATAGAATTTGAAGATCCAAACCTACTCTCTTTGCTTGCTGAATTTTCATATATATTTGACGAACCACGCAACCTACCTCTTGCCCATCGGCATGATCATTGTATATCGATTCTTCTGAGCAAACCTCTTGTAAATATTTGACTACATCAACATTCATATCTACAGAAGGATGAAATAGAAAGGATTGTAAAAGAGATGCCCGAAATAGGAGTTATTCGGCTAAGTTGCAGCCCCTACTTTTCACCGGTGCTCTTCGAACGAAAGAAGGACGAAACATGGCGAATGTGCATTGATTACCGAACCCTCAATGGCATAACCAATAAGGACAAATACCCTATTCCAATAGCAGATGAATTGCTATATGAAAGGGAGTACAAATCTTCACAAAGTTGGACCTTCGATCCAGGTATCATCAAATATGAGTGTGCAAAGAAGACAAACCGAAAACCGCCTTTCGAACACACAATGACCACTATGAATTTTTGCCAAAAGGTAGAATATCTTGAGCATATCATATCAGAGGAAGATGTGGCAGTGGACCCCTCCAAAATAAAAGCAATGCAGAATCGACCGACCTCAAGGAACATAAAATTGCTACATGGCTTTCTGGGTTTAACAGGCTACTACCACAAGTTCATGAAAAACTATGGAAAGATCAGTGCACCACTTACTTCCTTACTAAAAAAAGATGTCTTCCAATAGTTGGACAAAGCCTTCACTGCCTTCGACAAACTTAAGGCAGCCATGACGACGCCACCGGTGCTAGCACGACCAGATTTCAGTCGACCCTTCATTATTAAGGCAAACGCATCTGGAGTCGGAATCGGAGCCATACTCATGTAAGATGGTCGACCACTCACATACACTAGCAAGACATTGTCTCCCTCCCATCAAAACATGTCAACACATGATAAGGAAATGCTCGCCATTGTGCACGCAGTAACGAGGTGGAGACCCTACTTGATCGGTCGACGATTTCAAATTAAAACCGACTATAAAAGCCTCAATTACTTTTTGGATCAAAAGATATCATCCCCCAAGCAGCAAAAATGGGTGACACAACTTCTTAGATTTGATTATGAAATAATTTACAAAAAGGGGAAAGAGAATGTTGTTGCAGATGCGCTTTTGCAACTAGCCGAGCAAGCTGAAATTTTGGCCGTTTTGCTTCCAACCAGTGACTTCCTTGAGGATATTAAGATGGAATGGTAGGATGATCTAGAGGCCAGTAAGATCATAAAAAAATTGGAAGAAGCATCAAGCTCCGTGGCTCATTACAATTGGGACTCAAAAGAATTACACATAAAGGACGCATTGTGCTTATGACAAATTCTACTTGCATCTTCACGAGCAGATTTTGGACAAAGTTATTCCATATGCAGGGTACTAAATTGAAAAGGAGTATGGCATATCACCCACAAACCGACAGCCAAACGGAAGTTGTAAATAGGTGCTTGGAGACAGCCCAAAGCCACCCACCAAATATGACTATTCAACGAGAACTCCAAATCCAGCCAAGTGCCATTATTGATCGACGGATCGTGACTCGACGACAACGACCCACTACTGAAGTGCTAATATAGTGGGCGAACCTACCGACAGAAGATGCCACTTGGGAGAACTATGACGACTTGAAGATCAAATTCCCAAAATTCATGAATCGTCAGCCTCGAGGACAAGGCTAATTTAATGAGGGCGGGTCTGTTAGGACTCTAGCTAGGAGAGTCCTAATTGAGAGGGACATTCATGTAAAACCTACTTAAGCCGACCCCTATTAAAAAGGTGAAGAGGCTGGCTAGGGTTAGGAGGTTGTTTCTTAGAGAAGAATTAGGAGTTGAAAAGGAATAGGAGTCTTGAGTAGGAGTCCTATTAGGAGTTGATTAGAAGTAGAAGTCTTGAGTAGGAGTCCTATTAGGAGTTAAAGTTTAGAAGCCCTATAAATAGCCATGTATTCCTCCTCTTTTCATAGGCAATAGATGAATCTTTTCTGCAGCCTTTGTGCAGCAACTTGGAGGAAGGAACCCCTATAGAGTTCCAAGGAGGCCGATCCCCTTAAGAGATCAACCCCAAGCTTAGAATCTGCAAGGGTTCTAATAGTAAACAACTCAAATGAATCTTCTTTACTTTACTATGAAATTACTTGATGCTTTTCATGAGTTGTTTTCAAATTAGTTAGTAAAAAATAAAAAAAATGTAATAAATATCATGCTTTTCTTTCTAGTGATTTAAAAAAAATAAAAATAAAAATTTGAGTATGACAATTGCATGTTAACTTCTAGCACTAAGCATGAAAAGTTAGATTCACTTAAAAAGAAAAATACATTACTACAACAAACAAAATGATTTTAATTAAAAATGCTTTATGTTTAATGAAATCATGCTTGATGATTTAATGATGCATAATGATGTAATGATATAATGAAAATGTTAAAAAGTTTTGGTATCATACTTGATGATTTTATATTTAATTATGCATGATGATTTGAAGTAATGATGATTTTTGGGTGATTTATGGTTTAATTGATCTATTTCTATTATAAGATTTGCTTTTTCGATTTTAAACTATGATGCATGTTTTGATTTGGCGTAAAAAACTTGGGCAAGTTTGTATAAAATCAAATTAATTAAATTGAAACAACTAAAATGGAATGCATTTCGAAAATTTCTCTATCTCTATCTTATCGATTTTTAATAAGAGATTGATGAATCTAGAATCTCTTGAAAGTGATTTTGTTAATTTGATAAATTGAATAAGTTGAAAATAATGATGAATGTTTTGAAAATAAATGTTCGTATCATGCTTGATGGTTTCATATTTTAAAATTATGCATGATGAGTTGAAATAATGATAGTTTAAAAAAATATATATTTATTCAAATGCATGAATCGGTAATCTTTTTGTCACATGAATTATGATTTCTTCACTTGATGACTCATTATTTCTTATGCATGAACCATGTTCTTCTTTCTTCTTGTTGTTTACTAACAAGGAGAATTTTTCAAATGAATCATGATTTTTTGGAATTATAATTTTTTATGATTCATAATGAATGGAGATATATTATAATGAATCGAGATCCTTTATGTGTTCTCTCATGACTCATTTTGCTATATGAAAGTCTTTATCTATATCATGATATTTAATTCTCAATGTTCAATACTTAAAATATGTTTTTTGTGAATCAAGATATCTCATTTGATCTCTCATGTTTCTTTTTGTCATTTATTAAAGAGAATACTTATCCAAATGAATCATGATTTTTATCTTGATTTCTCGATATTTTTGAAATTCTCTATGCTGCATTTTATTTTAAAGGAGATTTTCTATATGTATCATGAGATTTCTTATGCATAAATCAAGATATTTTATTATTATATTCTTGTATGTTTCTTTTTGCTATTTACAAAAGAAGAGATTTGTCAAAATGAATCATGTCTTTTGGTATTCAAATGATCTTTGATATTATATCTTTCATGTCATGATTTATTTATGATACTCCTTTGTATTCATAAATTGTATACCTCATCAAATTTGTTTTAAATTTATCTTTGTCAAGATGTGAAAATTGATGTGAAGGGCAAATAATTACAAAATTATATTCTTTTCTTCTTTTTGACAATGACAAAGGGGGAGATAAAATTGCTAGCTTATATGTTCTAAAATGATGTAAAATTTTCTAGCTTGCATGTTTGAAAATGATATAAAACTTGCTGAATTTGCTAACTTGAGCATTGCAAAAGGAAGAAAAACTTGCTAGCTTGCTCATCTCAAAAGATGCAAAAGTTTTGCCAACTTTTATATGTAAAAAACTTGCTAGCTTGCATATTTTAAACTTGCTATTTACTATCTCGCATTCTTTCTCAAAAACTTGATAGTTTGAAAATTGCAAAGAAAAGCAAACATGCTAACTTGCACATCTCAAAAAGCAAAATTTACAAACTTACAAAACTCAATATTGTTGCTAACTTGTATATTTTAAAACTTGCAAACTTATACACTGCAAAAGGAAGCAAGAATTGCTAGCTTGCACACTTCAACAAGAGGCAAGAATTGCTATCTTACATATCTCTAAAACTCGCTAAGCTTGCATATTCTATAATAAGGTAGAACTTGCATGTTTCAAAAATTGCTAGTTGCACTTCTCCTTTTTGTTGATGACAAAGGGAGAGAGGTAAGATGATGATCATGCATAATAGGATATAATATACTTTGATACCAAGATGATTTGAAATATTAATATAATGCATGTAATACTTGTGATTTTATATATTGCATATGATGTGAATCATGATTAAAATTGCATTGACTTGAATTAAATTTGAATTCAAGGTTCATTAAAAATATGGCATATTGATAGGAGGAGTTTAGTTAAACTCCATCATCAATTGGTTGTCATCATCAAAAAGAGGGAGATTGTTGAATCTCAAATTTTGATAATGAAACCAATTGATAAAGTTATAATCTAATGTGCATTTAAGTGATGTAGGACTAACTTCGATCAGACAAGGTAAATCAATTAAAGTAGGAGGAATCGAACATTAGGCCGGAGCGGAACTTGTCAAAAGATTGGACGTCGGACCAGAGGATACATATGAAACATTTCGGAGCATATCAATGGCAAATGAAATACTTCGGAATATATCAATGGCATATGAAGCATTTTGGAGTATATCAATAGTATAGGAAGTATTTTGGAGCATAAGAAGTACGTCAGAACATATCAGAGAACAAATAAGAAACAGAAGCTCAAACGTCGCATTTGACATTGCATACATTTTATTCTTATCCAAAGCACACATAGATGTATATAACTAAAGCTTTGGATATTATGTCAAACTGATAGAAGGTGAAGTGGGATCTGAAACATAATCTCCCACGTTTGGGAGCGTTATCCATCCACGTCTGGATGAAGCCAGAGGGGGCCGGCAAAGCATTGCGGGCTCTAAGCATATACCCTTTACCATTTCTAGCAAAGGTCCAAATAATCCCTTTACTATTTTCTAGCAAAGGTCTAGACAATCCCACAAACACCAGAGTATAAAAGGGCATTGTAAACAATAAAGTTGGGATATATTGGAAACATATGCGGAACAACGGAATGCATGTGCCTATACGAAACATTGCGATACCAACATGAACTTTACATGATAGCTGCAGGTATACAAATAATTGAGAGACAAAAGTATACAAAAATTTAAAGAAATAATGTAAAGCTCAACTGAAGTAAGGATGTTGGTTGAAATCAATTTCTAAAGAGAAGAAACAACAAGAAGCGAAATCGATCAAAGCTCGATTCTGGTAGAATTTGAGAGGTAGATTGTATGAATTATTTGGATAATCAATTATATTCCAATTTATTCAAATTAGGTGTCCTTCAAAAGATGTGTCAATTTAGTATTAGGTGAACTAAGTTTTGCATGAATTAGAGTTAACAATTGGGAGTTACAAATAATTTCGTAGTGAAAGGTATAAAAACATCAGCTCTGTTTTCTAAATCCACAGGGTTGACAAAAATAGATGTTTATAGTTTGCATTTGTTTTCTAAAAATTTCAAATGAGGTATACACAGAAATAGTTTTGAGTCTAGTTTCCAATAAATCATACTTTGTATGAATCTGAGTTTCCAGCAGAAAGTTATAAGTAGTTTAGTATCGAAAGGTCAGAAATTATAATCCTTATTTTATAGAATTTGTAGGGTTAATTGAAATAGAAGTCTGAGTAGGCATTTAAACTCCAAATCATTCAATCTAGGTGTCAAAATAAAGATGTTTGAGTTTACTTTCAAATGAATAGGTTTAGTACAAAAAGTTGGACCAAAATAATGCATAGATGTCAGATTACCGAAAAATTACAGATTCATGGCTTTGTATCAAAATGAAAGAATGTCTAGTTCTCAGTTAAAATCTTTCAAATTTTGTAGAATTAAAATGAAAACAAAGATTAGGATTACTATGGGATGGGGTTAGAATACTTACCTAATAAAAGTTTGATTCCCAAATGAGGGGAGTTGATGCAAAACCTCAAGCAAAGCTTCTTCTTCTTCTTCTTCTTCCCTTCTCTTCTCAAACCAACATTGGCTGCAGCAAGCTTTCCTCCTTTAATTAAGCTTTCCTTTAGTTTCTCCTCTAATTACATTAGGTTTGGCTAATACAAGGCTTGCAAGGTGGCAAGCATGCATGAAAGGGCCTTATGTGTCATCTATAGAACAAACTTAGGTGGCACCATTAGGTTAGCTAGTGACACATGTCCACCATTTTTTTTTAACTTAAATCTGAATCTTTCATAAATTATATTGAATTTTTAATATTTACTCTTAGGTCCCTAGCTATAAACTTTTAATATAAAGTCATTTAGTATAAAAAATTATTAAATAATCCTCATATTTACAAACAAGCATTTGCTAAATTCTAAAAAATGTGAGATGTTACAACCCACCTAACATTGGGTGGTACCATCACCTAGTCTTGTGGTACCACTAGCTAACAATCTCGGAGACTGTGCCTCGTAGACTAAGCCACCGATGGTGCCACTTGTTGGGTCACTATATTGGGCCTTTCACTTAGCCAAACACAACCTAAACTTGGGCCCAATTGGCCCCTAATTGAGTTGACCTAATTCCAACTTAATTATTTACTAACTACGAATTTTAAGGCATACACTAAGCAAATAAAGTCCGGTTAGTCTAGGTTTCTTCTAGTGAGCTTCCGACAATCTTTCGGCCAACTTCCAACGATCTCTTGGTAATGTTCCAGCGGACTCCTAGCAAGCTCATAGACTTCATGACGATCTTCTTGGTAAGTTCTGATGAGCATCTTTGGCAAGCTCCTGGACTTCTCGGTCAATTCTGGTAGAACTTTCGATGAACGTCCGGACTTCCAACGAACTCTCGAACTCCCAATGAAATCTCATTCTCAAATTTGAGACTTCATTTTCCTTTATGCCTTGATCGCTATCATAGTTGATCCTGCACACTTAAAACCTACTTCGATCAAGACAATTATTATAAAGCTAATCAAATGTTGTCCAACATATCATTGGTTCATTGGTGCTTCGTTTGAATCTTCGATGCATCATCCTCTCTTACGGCCTATTGCCCAATCGGTCAATTGACTTCCACAACTCTAATATCCTAAGTGCAATTTCCATTCTTCTTGGCCTGATGCCCGAACCCATGGCCTAAAGCCTTCTACTGATACGTCAACTGATCCTCCGGCTCGACGTCCAATCTTCTGACATGTTTTACTCCGGCCTAACATGATTCTTCCTACTTTTAATTATCTCTCTCTGATCAAAGCTTCCTACGTCACTTAAAGCGTAGATCAGATAAACATTATCAATTAATTTCATCATCAAAATCCATGATTCAATAATTGGTACATATGGCACTTTGTCCGATCCTTTGGTATATTGTCCTCTCATTTGGTGTATTGCTCAATCGGCATGTTGACTTCCCACAACACCCGATCATCTTGGCGCACTACTCGATTCTTTTGGCCCGATGCTCGAACTCATGGCACGAAGTCTATCCTTTGGCATGTCGATCAATCATTCTACATGATGCTCTCCGACCCAACATTAGATTCTATTTACATGATTCAAGTCCATGATCAAAGTTTTTCCTATGTCACTTATTTTAAACACATATTAGTTCATAATTTCATTAATTGATTTCATCATCAAAATCTGAGATTTAGTAATGCCCTCGAGGGACTCGACCAATCATACCATATCCTCGGGTCACTAGTGACATCTCTATGTCATAGGTGCTAGTCATAGGTGCCCTGCAAGCCAATCACATGAGTGATGGCACGTGTGACATGATACGCACTCTTTTTGCTTATTATTTATTTGACATTTTATCACTTTACCTTGCATGCTGCATATATTGTGATGTCCATGGATCTTTGCAATAAGAATCAGATCATTATGAGATCACGATAATGAGACCGATTCACCTTTAACCACAGACCCTAAATAATCCCGGTCATAGGTCACTCGAGAGGGATATCTGTTGAATCTTGGATTTTGATGATGAAACTAATTGATAGTGTTTATCTTATCTATGATTTGAGTGATACAAGAAGCTTCGATCAGGGAGAGATAATTAAGGTAGGAAGAATCATGTTGGGCCGAAGTGAAATAGGTTAGAAAATTGGACGTCGAGCCGGAGGATCGGTCAACGTATCGACAGAAGGCCTCGGGCCATGGGATTGGGTATTAGGCCACGAAGAGCAAAAATTACGCTAAGAAAATTGGAGTTGTGGAGGTCAACTGGCTGATTGGGCAATATGTCGCAAGAGAGGACGATGCGTCGAAGAATCAGACAAGGCGTCGATGAACCAATGACATGCCGGACAATATTTGATTTAGCTTTGTAATAATTGTCTAGATCAAAGTAGGTTTTTGACGTAATTGGGTTGGAATTGGGCCAACTCAATTTGGGGCAAATTAGGCCCAAGTATGAGCTGTATTGGGCCAAGTGAAAGGCTCAAACAATGACCTAACTGGTGGAACCATCGGTGGCACAATCTTTGAGATTATGTTAGGCAATGGTACCACCAGTCTAGGTGATGGTACCGCCTAGACACAATCTCCCAAGTAGTGCTACCATGAGATTGAGCGGTAGTACCACCCAGTGATAGTGCTATAGGCGGTGGTACCACCCCACCCACCATAGGCGGTGGTACCACTAGTACCCGAGAAACCGGGGATGAGGCACTTTTAGGCTCTAAGTTTGAATCCACTTGATTCCTATAAATACTTCTCTCATCCCTAGTTAACACACATAAGCATAGAGAACATAAAAGTAAGAAAACACTATAGCAATCACTTAAGAAAGCCCCTCCTCTAGTCCTAAAGTTTATAATTCTGTTTAGGGAGGAGTGAGTGCTTGTAAAAGGTTATCTCCTAAACCTGTGAAAAGGAGAAGAGGGGTGTAAAAGGGTTGTTGATCTTCTCCTATTGAAGGAAGATCAATAGTGGAAGTCGGTGGCTTCAAGTGAAGAGGAATCGGGAGTGAATATAGGTCACGATGATCGAACCACTATAGAAATCTGATTTACATTTCTATTTTGCTCTTT
This sequence comes from Musa balbisiana, assembly GCA_004837865.1. Lineage (NCBI taxonomy): Eukaryota > Viridiplantae > Streptophyta > Magnoliopsida > Zingiberales > Musaceae > Musa > Musa balbisiana. The sequence goes on along the minus strand of CM017188.1, from coordinate 25,393,878 downwards.
ACTTTCATTGCAAATGGAATTATTACTTTTACTACCTTATGAATATGCTTTCAACGTAACATCTTTCTGAAATGGTTTTTCATCGTACGAAGATTTTTGACTCAACATGATTTTTCTCCGCTACACTAATTCAACCCCCCTCTTAGTGCCAACTCGATCCTAACAGTTGGTATCAAAGCCATTTTTTTTTTTTTCGTTTGTTTTAACAACCAAGAGAAATGGCTCTTTTTGGCTTTTAAGAGAGTCACTCTATCATTCATCCTCCTATGTTCAATAGGACGGACTACACATATTGGAAAACTTGAATTATAGTTTTCTTACTTTCTTTGGATTTAAATTTATGAAGCATTATGGAAAATGACTTTCAAAAGTCTTCTCATTCAATGAATGATTGGAATGAGTTGGAGAAGAAGACTTTCTCTTTAAATGCCAAGGCTATGAATGCCTTGTTTTGCACTTTAAATAAAAATGAGTTCAATCGAGTGTCTATTTATGAAACGGCTTTCGATATTTGGCACACACTTGAAATTGCACACGAAGGAACTAATAGAGTTAAATATTCAAAGATTAATCTTTTAATGCATGATTTTGAATTGTTTCATATGAAGCCAAGCAAAACTATTATTGATATGTACACCTGTTTTATGGATGTTATCAATAGTTTGAAAGCTCTTGGTAAATATTTTTCGAATCTTGAACTTGTGAAAAAAGTTTTACATTCTCTTCCTAAAAATTAGGATTCTAAAGTAACTGCAATACAAGAAGCAATGGACCTAAACAATCTTGCTCTTGAAGAACTTATCAGGTCATTAATGACCTATAAAATGACATGCAAGAACTTATTTGTAAATATGAGGATTTTTTTTTATAATTCTTTAGCACTAAATACTTTTTATATATATTGAAAGTATTGTGAGGGACCAAAATGTGAATCTCATTAATTGGAGGTGATATGTGAAATATTCACATTAAGAAAATAAAAATAAATTTCCCCCATATTTGAAAATCAAAACTCTTTAAGGCAAGTGTTCTAACCCCATCCAACAGAATCCTAATCTCTGTTTTCTTTTTAATTCTACAAAATTTGAAAGATTTCAGTTGAGAACCAAACATTTATTTCGTTTTGATACAAAGCCATGAATTTGTAATATTTCGGTAATCTAACCTCTATGCATTGTTTCGGTCCTAACTTTTTTTACTAAACTCTAATTTAGGCAAACCTATTCCATTTGAAGGTAGACTCGAAGATCTTTAGTTTGATACCTAGATTGAATGATTTGGAGTCAAATTGCCTAATATGACTTCTATTGCAATTAACCCTATAGATTCTACAAAATAGGGATTGTAATTTCGGACCGTCTGTTACTAAATTGCTCATAACCTTCTATTAAAAATTCTAAATTATGTAAAACATGGTTCTTTAGAAAGTAAATTCATATATTTTTCTTTTAGTACCTAATTTGGAAATTTTAAAGTATGTTTGGCTTCTGAAACATCTGTTTAAATTGATTCTATCTATTCTGCAAAACAGAGATGATCAATTCTGACCTTCTATTACTAAATTACTCATAACTCTCTAATCTCTAATGAAAATTCTGAATTAAGAAACACTTGATTCTTTGAGAACTAGATTCGCATATCTTTCTTTTGACACCTAATTTGGAAATTTTGAAGTACGTTTGCTTTCTAAAACATCAGTTTAAATTGATTCTATCAATTCTGCAAAACAGAGATGATCAATTCTGACCTTCCTTTACTCTATTTATTGTAACTTCATGTTTTGGAAAATAGATTGATACAACTTTCCTATGACACCTATTTTTAGTGAATTGGAGCATGCTTAGTCACTCAACAAATCAAGAAATGTACCATTCATTGGAAAATAGATTGATACAACTTTCCTATGACACCTATTTTTAGTGAATTGGAGCATGCTTAGTCACTCAAACAAATCAAGAAATGTACCATTCAAATTCTGCAAAAACAGAGATGATCAATTCTGACCTTCCTTTACTCTATTTATTGTAACTTCATGTTTTGGAAAATAGATTGATACAACTTTCCTATGACACCTATTTTTAGTGAATTGGAGCATGCTTAGTCACTCAAACAAATCAAGAAATGTACCATTCAAATTCTGCAAAAACAGAGATGATCAATTCTGACCTTCCTTTACTCTATTTATTGTAACTTCATGTTTTGGAAAATAGATTGATACAACTTTCCTATGACACCTATTTTTAGTGAATTGGAGCATGCTTAGTCACTCAAACAAATCAAGAAATGTACCATTCAAATTCTGCAAAAACAGAGATGATCAATTCTGACCTTCCTTTACTCTATTTATTGTAACTTCATGTTTTGGAAAATAGATTAACAGAGATGATCAATTCTGACCTTCTATTACTAAATTACTCATAACTCTCTAATGAAAATTCTGAATTAAGAAACACTTGATTCTTTGAGAACTAGATTCGCATATCTTTCTTTTGACACCTAATTTGGAAATTTTGAAGTACGTTTGCTTTCTAAAAACATCAGTTTAAATTGATTCTATCAATTCTGCAAAACAGAGATGATCAATTCTGACCTTCCTTTACTCTATTTATTGTAACTTCATGTTTTGGAAAATAGATTGATACAACTTTCCTACTTTGTTGAGTTTTGCCTATTCAAGTTTCATTTTATTGGAAATTTGATTTCCGCTAAATTCTTCTTCAATTGAGCTTTATATTAGTCCTTTGAAAATTCTTATATTATTCATTCTGAAATTCTTGTATGACTAAAATTTATTATGTAATGTTTTTTTTTGCATTTCCTTGTTTGATAAAGGCACATGCATATTTCCGTTGTTTCCACATGTGCTCCCGATATGTGCCAATGTCATTGTTCACGCTACCCTTTTGTACCCTAGTGTCTTGTGAGATATTGTGAACCTTTGCCAAAAATAGTAAAGGGAGTTATGCGTAGAGCCCGTGATGTTCTGCCGGCCCCATTGACTTCACTCAGACGTGGGTGGATAGAGCTCCTAGACATGGGAGACATATACTTGGTGATCATCTTGAAATGGATGAATCATATTATGTAAGTGGTCTCACAGTGACCTCTATGTTTTTGATATGATATCCAAAGCTTTGCTTATGAGTTTATATTTATGCTCTGGATAAAATGGAATGCATGCTACATCATAAATGACATACAAGGTTGTGTTTATTATTCGTTCACTTGTTATACTTTGAAGTGTTTCGTATGTCATTGTTTTGCTCCCAAACACTCTTACACCTTGGTATGCACCTAAATGCTTCATGTGCCATTTGATACATGCCTAAATGCTTCTTTTGCTAATGAAATGCTCCAATTTCCTTTCTCCTATTGTTATGTCTAATGCCTATTTTCGAATGAGGTAACCCTTTGTGATTTTTATATCAAATGAAATGATTTTAAATGAACGCTGGTATTTTTGCTTTTGTTATCTTGATACTAAGCCTGCTTGAACTTCTCCTATCGCCATGGATATGTTAGTCGCTTGTTGAGCTCTTTATGCTCATCCCGTTGCTATATAAATTTTTCAAGGTAGCTTGTCATGCATTGAAAAGCTAGAATTGGGTTGAAGTAGTGAAAGGCTAGAAGATTTTGGGCTAATCTTTGTTGGTTGATAGGTTTTTGTTGTATAGTATACTTTACTTCTGATGTAATGTTAAGGATATGTTGATACTTATGTGTTGTAAAAGTTTAATGGACCGCTTATATTTATGGAATGATAAGTTTAAGTTATATAAGGATAAGAACTCATGGTAAATAATTATTTTTTTTGTGGTTATATATATTTCTACAATTATGGATTTGTGTTGTGGTTGATGTTTAGTTAAGTTGCGGATTTTATGAATCTCTGAGTGAAGTGGAGTATGATTTATGAAACATACAAGTTTATGAATTGTGAATATTGATTTGAATTGTTCTTAGTATCCTCAAATGTTAGATTGGATCCTAGATTGATTTGTGACGATGAATTATAATATTATTGACTTTAGACAGGGTCACACCTCCCAAATGGATTAAGTTCAGGGGGGGAATGACAAAGTTGGTATCAGAGCATGGTTTGAGGATTTCTAAGAATTTTGATATGCTAGATATGTAATAAATTTTGAGGTTTAGTGATTTCCATTTAGAGACTGATCAAAAGTTTTCTTTTGCTATTTTTAGGAAGCTAGGATGACGAGGTCATCTGGTACTCTTGTTGCATCTACTTATTATCAATTGAGTGGAATTATGGAAACTCTAGAGGCTATGATACAAGTAATGCAACAACAAGTCCGACAAGAAAGAAATGATGAAACGGGGAATTCAAATCAGACTGGGTTGGGAATTGAACAGTTTAAGAAGCTTAGTCCTCCCAGTTTTAGTGGTAAGCCTCATCCAATGGTAGTAGAACAATGGATGATGCGGATAGAGAAAATATTTAATGTTTTAAATTTCTCATATGATAAGAAGGTTTCTCTTGCTACCTTCATGATAGAAGGAGAGGCTGAGCATTGGTGGCGAACCATAAAGAGGATTTCTGATGCTCGATAGGAGCCAATCACTTGGAAGGTATTTACAGAAAAGTTCAATGATAAATATTTTCCAGATTGCATCAGAGAGCAGAAAGTATTGGAGTTCTTGAATCTCATCCGGGGAAATTTGACAATAGCCAAATATGAGTCTAAATTCACTAAGCTCTCTAGATTTGCCATGCATATGATCGATGATGAATATAGGAAAGCAAGAAGATTTGTAAGAGGACTAAGACCGGCAATAAGAAGCCGGATATCAGCTTTAAAACTCCAAGTATACACTGATGTAGTTGAAAGAGCTTTCATACTTGAAAAAGACTTGGAGGAGATCCAAGAAATCAGGGACAAGAATAACAAGGATAAGTTTGTTGGTAAAAGTAAGAGAGGAAATGAAATAGAAAGAAGTAATAAGAGGGTAAAGATACCTAGATTTGAGAAAGGAACTCTATCGCAAAGAACTCTATCGTGTACAAAATATGGACGTAATCATGAAACAAGTGAGTATTTTCGGGTGACTGGAGCCTATTTTGCCTGTGGAAAGTTAGATCATAAAGTCAGAGACTTCCCACTAAACAAGGAAAAAGAGCCACTCCCCCCTAAGCCAACAGCCCATGCTAGAGTATATGCTATCACAGAACAAGGTTTCAAAGCCTCTAAATCAGTGGTTGAAGGTATTCTACATGTTTCTAATAGAAATGCAAAAGTTTTGTTTGACCCTGGTTCCAACTTATCTTTTCTTTCATAATATTTTGCTTGTCACTTGGGCATTCAACCTAAGTCATTCCAACTTATCTTTTGTTTCACAATATTTTGCTTGTCACTTGGGCATTCAACCTAAACCACTGGATTATTTGCTACACGTAACTACTACTGCTGGGGATTCTTTGACTACAAATCTGGTTTATCCATCTTGCTTGATTTCTATCGGAGAACATGAACTCCTTGCCGATTTGATACTCTTAGAAATCCAAGGTTTCGATATTATACTAGGCATGGATTGGTTGATAGGAATATATTACGGAATAACCTTTGTATATGAACAAGTACTAGCAGGTCATAACTGTTAGGACTCTAGCTAGGAGAGTCCTAATTGATAGGGGCATTCATATATATCCTACCTAAGCCGACCCTTATTAAAGAGGTGAAGAGACCGGCTAGGGTTTGGAGGTTATTTCTTAAAGAAGAATTAGGAGTTGTGAAGGAATAGGAGTCTTGAGTAAGAGTCCTAATAGGAGTTTTGAGTAGAAGTCTTACATGAGTAAGAGTCTTGAGTAGGAGTCCTATTAGGAGTTAGGGTTTAGAAACCCTATAAATAGTCATGCATTCATCCTCTTTTGATAAGTAATAGATGAATCTTTTCTACAGCCTTTGAGCAGCAACTTGGAGGAAGGAACCCCTATAGAGTTCCAGGAGGCCGATCCCCTAAAGAGATCAACCCGAAGCTTAGAATCTGCAAGGGTTCTAACACTTAGTATCAGAGTAGCATTCTTGACATCTCGCTGCCCTTCCATAGCTATCCATCATCTCTCCATAGCTGCCCAAAGCAATTCCCACAATTGCTTAAAAGATCATCGCCAAATTCCACCGTCATCTCCACCATCACGGATCATTCTTTGATCTCCCCGTGAATTGCAACAGGTTCTCGTTTTGTACCTTACTGCTGCTGCAATTTAGTTATCCTTATTCAAAAATCTAAAAAAAAAAATTGTTCCTATATTGCTGCATAAACTTTTCGTCGCAAAGTTTTCATCTCTACGACGAAAGATACATTGCATAATTCCAACCGCATAGCACAGTCAATTTGATCTTGCTACTATATTTTTTCTATCCAAATCTCTACAAAATTTTTATGACAACTTTGAAACTTCCTAACAGCATATTTCCCTTTGGATTTGTCAAAAAATTCTCAATATAAATGATTGATCTTTTACGTCTAATCTGCTATACTTGAAAATCTGCACTGTAAAATTCCAACCGCATAGCACAGTTTGTTTGATCTTGATACTATATTTTTTCTATCCAAATCTCTACAAAATTTTTATGATAACTTTGACACTTCCTAACAATAGATTTCCCTTTTGTTTCATCGAAAAATTCTCAATATAAACCACTAATCTTTTACGTCCAATCTATTACAACTGAAAATCTGTGCTGCAGAAAATTTCAGCCGCATATTGTTGCCTTAACCGATCTATTTGCAATTTTTTTGAACAAAATTTCTTATACACTTCATAGATCATCTTGGCTTCCATCTAAGATTGATCTATTGAAGAATTTATCTCAGAAAACGATTTTGTGTTGCTGCAAATTTTCGTCACAAACCATTGAAATTTTTCAAGGAGAATTTTGCTATGACAACTTGCACCAATTTGTTTGCTATTATACTGCCAAAATTTTCTTCATTAAATTAGACATCCTTGTTGTCATATAAATTGAGATTTTGCTTTCAATTCTCTCCTCAAATCTCTTAAATTTTTGGTGGAAATTTCATTGATAAACCATTGTTTCTTCGATGACAATTCTGCTTTTACAAGACAACACAATTCTGTAGTAAACTTCCACTGATTTCTATCAAACCTTTGCTGCCATCTACCACAGATCTAAAGTATTCATCTATAGCCCTAAAACTCCACCAAACCACACCCTCAAACTTCACCCAAAACAGCTGCAAAACAAGTCTAAACCGTAGCCTACATCCACCAATCCACCAACCCATTCGACTATCACTTATCTCAACCTATACTTGCCTTTAACCCAACAACAAAAGAGAGATCTTAACATCATAGATTTAGAGGCATATACTATGGTATCTAAAAAGGTAATCAATACTAAATTCGAAGCCTTAGAGGCATGAATAGAGGATAAGATTCGAATTCTCTTTACCGAACTCAGTTTGGGCCGACCACCAAACATGAAGAGATCACATCAAGGAGAGAGCTCTAACCAATCGCACCAAGCCCGAAGAGATGACTTCCAAGAGAGGGGAGGCTTTATGACCGACCCCAACTATCCACGCATGAGGGTGGACTTCCCTAGATGGGAAGAACGAGACCCGATTGGTTGGATCTCGTGCGCGGAGCAATATTTTTGGTATTATAAAATTACAGATGCATCTATGGTGGAAATTGCAGCTATATATCTTGAAGGGGATGTCATACAATGGTTTGATTGGTTTAAATATACTCATGGAGTCCTCTCATGGCAACAATTCAAAGAAGGACTATTGATCCGCTTCGGACTAACCAATTACGAGAATATTGACGAACAACTAGTAAAGATTCGACAAACCTCTACCATTCAGGAGTACCAAACTAGGTTTGAAAGGTTGTCTAATCAAACTCGTGATTGGTCTCAAAAACAGCTATTGGGCACCTTCATTGAGGGATTGAAGCAGGAGATCCGGGGAGAAGTTAAAGCATGACAACCGTACATGCTTATGGCAGCCATCTCGTTCGCACGACATCAAGAGGAGCGATTGAACCATGAAGCTTGGAGGACTAAGATCCCTTCTCAACCTATAATGCAGAAGCCCTCAGCCCCCCCTACTATCAACCAAGTCCCTGCACCAAAAACGATGACAAGAGAAGAGCTTCAGGAGCGATCTATGGAGGAGTTATGTTGGCACCGCGACGAGCCGTGGAGCCGCGAGCATCACTGTAGAAAAGGGAGACTTCTTATGATTAAACCAGTAGAAGAAGAGGTCATTGAACATTAAGAAGCAAGCCTTGATAATAAAGAAGAAGATGCAGAAAAAGAGCCACAACCGAACGAAGTTATGGTGCATGCACTAGCTGGTTACTCAAACCCGTAAACGATGAAAGTTAAAGGCCTTCTCAAACAACAATCGATCATTGTTCTCATCGACACAGGCATCACTAATAACTTCCAAGATAGTAAAGTTGCTGTCCGGATGGCCTTACCTATCGAGTATTACAACAGGTTTGACGTCAAGTTCACCGACTGACGGATTTTGAAGTGTGATCGTAGGCGCCCACGGGAGAAACTATTACCGCAGGAACAAGAGATAATTGCAGATTTCTTCGTCCTTCCTCTTAATGATCATTGTTGAATCTCGGATTTTGATGATGAAGTCAATTGTCATTTGTTATCTAATCCATATGTTAAGATAAGTGTGCAGGATTAACTATGATTAAAGTAAGACATGCAGTAGGAGTTGCGCCGAAGTCAAGACTATGATCACGTTGGGGGTTCGAGAGTTCGACGGAAGTCCGGACGGTCATCGGAGGTTCTACGGGAACAAATCCGAGAAGTCCAGGAGCTTGCCAAAGAAGTTCATCGGAACTCGCCAAGTGGATCATCGCAAGTCCAGGAGTTTGCCGGAAGTCCGTCGGAGCATCGCCGAGGGTTCGTCGGATGATCACCGGAAGTTCGCCGGAAGCTCGACGGAAGAAGCGATTGACGCACCAGAGCAAGTTGCAGTAAATGTCTTGAAAAATATTGTAGTTAGCATGATGATTAAGTTAGAAATGGGAGGTGATCCCATTAACTTAATCTTGGGGCAATTGGGCCCTTAACAGACCCAAATTGGGCCGAATGGATCAGCCCATTCGGACCCAAATTCCTTGGTCGGCGGTGACACCGCCCAGCAGCCGAGTCTCGGAGTGAGGCTGGGCGGTGGCACCGCCTAGGCTTAGTCTCCGAGTGAGACTGGGCGGTAGCACCGCCCCTGTCAGGCGGTGGCACCGCTTGGGCTCAGTCTCCGAGTGAGATTGGGTGGGCGGTAGCACCACCCCTATCAGGCGGTGGCACCGCCTGGGCTCAGTCTCCGAGTGAGACTGGGCGGTAGCACCACCCCTGTTAGGCGGTGGTACCGCCGAGCTCAGTCTCTGAGCTCTGTCAGGCGGTAGTACCGCTGGGCTCAGTCTCCGAGTGAGACTGGGCGGTAGCACCACCCCTGTTAGGCGGTGGTACCGCCCGAGCTCAGTCTCTGAGCTCTGTCAGGCGGTAGTACCGCTAGGACCCCCGAAAACATGGGAATTGACATTTTTTAGCTCCAAATTCAAATCAGTTTGGGGCCCATATAAACCCCACCCTTTTATGCATGAAAGGGCACCGAAACTTAGCATTTATTCTGAGATTTGAGAGCTTAAAAGTGTTGTAAAAGGCTAGAAGTTCTTCTCCCTCTTTTCTTCGAAGTTTTGATCATTCAAGAGAGGAGTGAAAAATTTGTAAGGGTTGTCTCCTAAGCCCGTCAAAAGGAGTGAAACTGTAAAAGGGTGGTTGGCCTTCGCCTATTGAAGGAAGGCCTCTAGTGGACGTTGGTGACCTCATTGGACGAGGAAGCCAAAAGTGGATGTAGGTCAAGATTGACCGAACCACTCTAAATCTCGGTTTGCATTTACATTATGTTCTCTATCTTAACTGCAACTACTTCCATAGCTTTAATTTAACTGCACTTTACTTGATCTTAAGTTAAAGCAATTTCCGATTCGACTTTCATACTGAAATCGTTCTTATCATACGAACGTCGTTTTAAATCATCGAAAGTTTTCCGCTGCACTAATTCACCCCCTCCCTCTTAGTGCTCTTGATCCTAACAATTGGTATCAGAGCGGGGTTAACTCTTAATCGGATTAAAACCCAAGAGAGATGGCATACGTTGGAAATCAAGAGGGCCACTCTATTACACGTCCACCCATGTTCAATGGGACGGACTACACCTATTGGAAGACCCGAATGAGGATCTTTCTTATTTCAATGGATTTTGAACTTTGGAATCTTGTCAAAAATGAATTTTCGAAATCTTCTCTTCCAATGATTGATTGGAATGAATTGGAGAAGAAGACTTTCACTCTTAATGCAAAGGCTATGAATGCCTTATTTTGTGCGCTTGATAAAAATGAGTTCAATCGTGTTTCGGTTTGTGAAACCACATTTGATATTTGGCATACACTCGAAATGACTCACGAAGGCACAAGTAGAGTGAAAGAGTCAAAAATCAATCTTTTGATACATTCTTTTGAACTTTTCCGAATAAAACTGAGCGAGACTATTGGCGATATGTACACCCGTTTCACGGATGTCATCAATGGTCTAAAAGGACTCGGCAAAAGTTTTTCGGATTTTGAGCTCGTAAATAAGATTCTAAGATCCCTTCCTAAGAGTTGGGACCCTAAAGTCACTGCTATTCAAGAGGCTAAAGATCTAAACAACTTCCCTCTTGAAGAATTAATCGGGTCATTAATGACCTACGGAATGACTTGCAAAGCTCATGAAGAGCAAGAAGAGATCCTTCCAAAGAACAGGAAGGATATGGCACTTAGAACTTTCGAAGACCACTTGAGAGAAAACTCAAGTGATGAAGGCTGTGACAATGACTTGGCACTTCTAACAAGGAAATTCAAAAAATTCATTAAAAGAAACAAGTTTAAAAATTACTCAAAAAATAAATTTGAACTCAAAAAGGACCAAGTTATTTGCTACGAATGCAAGAAGCCGGGACACTACAAAAGTGATTGTCCCCAAGCCAAGAAGAGAACACCAAAGAAGAAGGCGCTCAAAGTAACGTGGGATGACTCAAGCGCGTCCGAAGAAGATGAGTCCAACACGGAGCAAGTTGCTCATTACGCCCTAATGGCCATCGGAGATGAGGTTACAAATTTAATTGATGCAGATTTATCATTTGATGAATTACTAAATGCCTTCCATGACTTATTTGATGAATGCAAAACTATTAGTAGAAAATATAAATTGCTAAAAAGGAGCATGATAGTCTTACTTGAAATTTCGACAAATTAGAAATTGAATATCATGATAGTTTAGCTCCATGTAAAAATTGTCATGATCTAGAAACTCTCCAAAAGGAGAACTTGCTACTTAAGGACACCTTGAAGAAATTCGAGGTTGGTAGCAAGTCTTTGAATATGATCCTTACAAATAAGGGTCATGTTCCTAAAAGAAGTGGAATCGGATTTGTGAGAAGTCCTCACCAAAATCCAACCACCTTCATTAAAGGCCCTATCTTATATGTTCGGCACCAAAGCAAATGCAACTTTTGTTGCAAACATGGACATAGAACTTATCATTGTCCATTCAAGAAAGTTAGTCCAAACAAATTGATTTGGGTTCCTAAAGGAACCACGATAAACTCTATGTAACATGATAAACAATTTAGATCAGTGTTTGAGGCACCCAAAAGTAAATGGGTACCTAAAAATCATCCTTTCTTGTAGAAACATACATCATCACAAGCTAGGAGCAAGAGATGGTACCTTGATAGTGGATGCTCAAGGCATATGACCGGAGATCCATCTCAATTCTCTAAACTCACTAGCATAGACGAAGGCTATGTCACCTTCGGAGACAACAACAAGGGTAAAATCATTGGCAAAGGAACCATAGGTAACAAATCCAACTTCTTTATTGAAGATGTTTTGTTAGTTGATGGTTTAAAACACAACCTCTTGAGCATTAGTCAATTGTGTGATAAAGGATATATTGTCAAATTCGAATGTAATGCTTGCATCGTTGAAAAACCACACAAAAACACATCTATGATTGCATTAAAACAAAATAACGTATACACCATTGACATCAATGATCTTTGCAATGAAAAGTGTTTCTCGGTTTTGAATGAGGATGCTTGGCTTTGTCATAGGAGATTAGGTCATGCTAGCATGAAACTAATCACTCAAATATCATCCAAAGAACTTGTAAGAGGAATTCCTCATATCAAGTTCATCAAAGATAATGTGTGTGATGCTTGTCAATTAGGAAAACAAATTAAGGGTAGTTTCAAATCTAAGAATCAAATAAGCACCTCTAGGCCCTTACAATTGATCCATATGGACTTGTTTGGACCTATCTCTATATCAAGTCTAGGAGGTAGCAAATACGCTTTCGTCATTGCAGATGACTATAGTAGACACACATGGACTTATTTCTTAAAACACAAAAATGAATGCTTTAGATATTTTACCAAGTTTTGCAAACTTGTCCAAAATGAAAGGGGTTCTATGATTGCGTCGATTAGAAGTGATCATGGTGGTGAATTTCAAAACCGTGATTTTCAAGAATTTTGTGAATTTAATGGATACAATCATAACTTCTCTACTCTAAGAAATCCTCAACAAAATGGAGTAGTAGAAAGAAAAAATAGAAATTTACAAGAAATGGCAAGAACCATATTGAATGAACATAACCTACCCAAATATTTTTGGGCCGAGCCGTAAATACTGCATGCTATATTTTGAATAGAGTTCTAGTAAGACCCTTACTCACCAAAACTCCCTATGAGTTGTGGAACAACAAAAAACCCAATGTTTCATATTTTAAAGTTTTTGGGTGCAAGTGTTTTATCTTGAATGAAAAAGATGCCTTAGGAAAATTTGATGCTAAATCCGATGAAGGAATTTTCCTTGGTTATTCTTCGGTTTCTAAAGCTTTTCGTATATTCAATAAAAGAACTTTAATTATAGAAGAATCCATTCATGTTGTTTTCAATGAGATTTCCGAAATCAAGAAAAATGATTTTGATGATGATGTTAATTTTGATTCTTTGAATTTAAATGAAACCCCTTCTCCAACTAGCAACTTGGATGCATCCACTTCCGAAACATCCTTACCCAAGGATTGGAAATATGTAGATGCATATCTTAAGGAGCTAATTCTAGGAGACACATCTAAGAGGGTTCAAACACGTTCTTCTCTTAAAGAATTTTGTGCCAACGCCGCTTTTCTCTCCCAAATTGAACCTAAATGTATTGACGAAGCCATGAAAGATGATTCATGGATTATCGCAATGCAAGATGAGTTAAATCAATTTGAGAGAAATGAGGTGTGGAAGCTTGTTCCTAGGCCAAATGACCATTTAGTTATTGGTACTAAATGGGTCTTTAGAAACAAGCAAGATGAATATGGTATCGTGGTTAGAAACAAGACTAGATTAGTAGCCAAAGGTTTCAACCAAGAAGAAGGTATCAATTACGAAGAAACCTTCGCTCCTGTGGCTAGATTAGAAGCCATAAGGATGCTCCTTGCCTATGCTAGTAATAATAATTTTAAGTTATTTCAAATGGATGTTAAAAGCGCTTTTCTTAATGGCTTTATTTTCGAAAAAGTTTATGTTGAACAACATCCCGGATTTGAAAATAATAGCCTCACTAATCATGTGTTTAAATTAACTAAAGCTCTCTATGGTTTAAAACAAGCCCCAAGGGCTTGGTATGAGAGACTTAGTTCTTTTCTTATTAAAAATAATTTTACAAAAGGCAATGTTGATACTACATTGTTTATCCAGAATTTTGAAAATAATTTTCTCATTGTTCAGATTTATGTTGATGATATTATCTTTGGTTCTACAAACGAATCTCTTTGTGAATCATTTGCTAAAACCATGAGTCTAGAATTTGAAATGAGTTTGATGGGAGAATTAACCTTTTTCTTAGGCTTACAAATTAAGCAACTAAGAAATGACATCTTTATTAGTCAAACTAAATATGCTTTAGACTTGCTAAAGAGATTTAATATGGAAAGCTAAAAAGCTATTAACACTCCTATGAGCACATCCACTAAGTTAGAAGTTGATGAAAGTGGAGAAAGCTTCGATAAAAAAACTTATAGGGGTATGATAGGAAGTTTACTTTACCTCACTACAACTAGACCAGATATCATGTTCAGTATAGGACTTTGTGCTAGGTTTCAATCGAACCCTAAGATATCTCATCTCAAAGCGATTAAAAGAATATTTAGATATCTTAAAGGTACCACAAATTTAGGATTATGGTATCCGAAAATCGAGAAGTTTGAGTTAATTGCTTATGCTGATGCAGATTTTGCTGGATGTAGATTAGATAGAAAAAGCACATCAGGAACATGTCAATTTTTGGGACATGCTCTTGTTTCCTGGTCATCTAAGAAACAAAACTCGGTTGCACTATCAACAACCGAAGCTAAGTATATAGCAGCTAGTGCATGCTGTGCACAAGTTGTGTGGATGAAAAACACCTTAGAAGATTATAAAGTTCATCTTAAAAATATTCCCATTAAATATGATAACACAAGTGCTATATGTTTAACAAAGAATCTCATTCAACACTCAAGAATAAAACATATTGATATTAGACATCACTTTATACGAGATCATGTCACTAATCATGATATAGTAATAGAGTTCATTGATACTAAACATCAACTAGCTGATATTTTTACAAAGCCTTTAAGTGAAGAACAATTTAATTTCATTAGAAGAGAATTAGGAATGTTAATGTGTCCGAATGCTTGAACTCATTAAATCTATTTTTCGGACTTTCTTGATTCAATAATCAAATCACTCAATTGCTATGATGATTTTACATGATTACATGCCTTAGTAATATGTTGGAAATTATGTATTTTGGATATAAAAATTTTCATGATAATGAGCATGTTTTATCTTCATGATTGTATTGGAAAATCTATAGCAAAACCTTGTCCGAATGCATGAAAGTGTTAAATTTTATTTTCGGATTTTCATGATACCTTATTCTCTTTCGAACTTAATGTAGCTCTCATAAGCATATGTTAAATCGAGTTTGATTCATTGATTTTTGACATGTGGAATCAATTAGCAAATGCATCTTTCATAGGCTTATAATGTGAAAAAATATTTTCACATATATATCTTGAAAAAAAAAGGGAAGATTTTTTACTTGCAAGGATATTGATTCACATACATATCTTGATCCTTATAAAAATGAAGCGTGATTTAATCTGTCCTTGAGATGTTTGTATAATTGATATCCTATCACTCATTGTTGAAAAATTACCTATCACTCACTTGTGTTTAAAATTTGCTTATATCGTTCTCCTTTTTGTTGATGACAAAGGGGGAGAAATATATGAATTGATGCTATGAGTATCATATTTGAATTTGAATTATGTTAAAAAAGCTTACATCGAAATATATGGTAAATTGATGATAGAAATGCTATGATTGCTAAACACTTGAAATATTTGCATTATGCTAAGATATCAAGAACTTGCATCGTAATTTCACATGTTGATATCTTACCATATGATGAATTTATACCATTACTATCATTCACATTTGAAATGTAAAACTTGAAAAAGGATGTCAAGCCTTGACATCATTTTCAGAGAGATACATCATGATAGGAATCATGATGAAAGTATTGATAAGGTTAAACAATCTTAACTTATCAATATGTCTCTTGAATTCAAAGGCTTTGAATTCAAGAATGACTTATCTTGAGTATGACATATAGATAGGGGGAGTTAAAGTTAACTCCGTTATCAATTGACATCAAAAAGGGGGAGATTGTTGAATCTCGGATTTTGATGATGAAGTCAATTGTCATTTGTTATCTAATCCATATGTTAAGATAAGTGTGCAAGATTAACTACAATGAAAGTAAGACATGCAGTAGGAGTTGCGCCGAAGTCAAGACTATGATCACGTTGGGGGTTCGAGAGTTTGACGGAAGTCCAGACGGTCATCGGAGGTTCTGCGGGAACAAATCCGAGAAGTCCAGGAGCTTGCCAAAGAAGCTCATCGGAACTCGCCAAGTGGATCATCGCAAGTCCAGGAGTTTGCCAGAAGTCCACCGGAGCATCGCCGAGGGTTCGTCGGATGATCGCCGAAAGTTCGCCGAAAGCTCGACGGAAGAAGCGATTGACGCACCGGAGCAAGTTGCAGTAAATGTCTTGAAATATATTGTAGTTAGCATGATGATTAAGTTAGAAATGGGAGGTGATCCCATTAACTTAATCTTGGGGCAATTGGGCCCTTAACAGACCCAAATTGGGTCGAATGGATCAGCCCATTCGGACCCAGATTCCTTGGTGGGCGGTGGCACCGCCTGGGCTCAGTCTCCGAGTGAGACTGGGTGGGCGGTAGCACCGCCCCTGTCAAGCGGTGGCACCGCCTAGGCTCAGTCTCCGAGTGAGACTAGGTGGGCGGTAGCACCGCCCTTGTTAGGTGGTGGCACCACCTGGGCTCAGTCTCTGAGTGAGACTGGGTGGTAGCACCACCCTTGTCAGGCGGTGGTACCACCCGAGCTCGGTCTCCGAGCTCTGTCAGGCGGTAGTACCGCCAGGACCCCGAAAACATGGGAATTGACATTTTTGAGCTCCAAATTCAAATCAGTTTGGGGCCTATATAAACCCCACCCTTTCATGCATGAAAGGGCACCGAAACTTAGCATTTATTCTGAGATTTTGAGAGCTTAAAAGTGTTGTAAAAGGCTAGAAGTTCTTCTCCCGCTTTTATTCGAAGTTTTGATCATTCAAGAGAGGAGTGAAAAATTTGTAAGGGTTGTCTCCTAAGCCCATCAAAAGGAGTGAAACTGTAAAAGGGTGGTTGGCCTTCGCCTATTGAAGGAAGGCCTCTAGTGGACATCGGTGACCTCGTCGGATGAGGAAGCCAAAAGTGGATGTAGGTCAAGATTGACCGAACCACTCTAAATCTCGGTTTGCATTTACATTCTGTTCTCTATCTTAACTGCAACTACTTCCATAGTTTTACTTTAACTGCACTTTACTTGATCTTAAGTTAAAGCAATTTCCGATTCGACTTTCATACTGAAATCGTTCTTATCATACGAACGTTGTTTTAAATCGTCGAAAGTTTTCCGCTGCACTAATTCACCCCCCCCCTCTTAGTGCTCTTGATCCTAACAATCATGAGGCTATGCTCAAAATTAAATGGTTGACAATATTAGGTAATGTTTCCTAGAATTTTATGAAACTAATTTTGAGATTTTACAGTAAAGGAAAACAGGTGATTCTACACGGGAAATGTGGGGGCGACATAATAACGATTTGCACACAACAAATGGAGAAGGTTTTACATAAAGCATGCTGCAGCTGTACAACTTGAGCAGCAAACTAAGGGAGAGCTAATAGAATTTGAAGATCCAAACCTACTTCTTTTGCTTACTGAATTTTCAGATATATTTGACGAACCACGCAACCTACCTCTTGCCCATCGGCATGATCATTGTATACCGATTCTTCTAGGCAAACCTCCTGCAAATACTTGGCTATATCAACATTTATATCTATAGAAGGATAAAATAGAAAGGATTGTAAAAGAGTGTTAGGACTCTAGCTAGGAGAGTCCTAATTGATAAGGGCATTCATGTAAACCCTACCTAAGCTGACCCTTATTAAAAAGGTGAAGAGGCCAGCTACGGTTTGGAGGTTATTTCTTAAAGAAGAATTAGGAGTTGTAAAGGAATAGGAGTCTTAAGTAGGAGTCCTATTAGGAGTCTTGAGTAGAAGTTTTAATTGAGTAGGAGTCTTGAGTAGGAGTCCTATTAGGAGTTATGGTTTAGAAACCCTATAAATAGTCATATATTCATCCTCTTTTGATAAGCAAAAGATGAATATTTTATATAGCCTTTGAGCAGCAACTTGGAGGAAGGAACCCCTATAGAGTTCCAAGAGGCCGATCCCCTAAAGAGATCAACCCCAAGCTTAGAATCTAGAAGGGTTCTAACACTTGGTATCAGAGCAGCGTTCTTAGCATCTCGCTGCCCTTCCACAGCCAACAATCATCTCTCCATAGCAGCCCAAAGTAATTCCCATAATTGCTTAAAAGATCATCGCCAAATTCCACCGTCATCTCCACCACCGCGGATCATTCTTTAATCTCCCCACGAATTGCAACAGGTTCTGGCTTCATACCTTATTGCTGTTGTAATTTAGTTATCCTTATTCAAAAATAAAAAAACTTGTTCCTATATTGCTGCATAAACTTTTCGTCGCAAATTTTTCATCTCTACATCGAAAGATACATTGCAAAATTCCAACCGCATAGCACAGTTTGTTTGATCTTCCTACTATATTTTTTCTGTCCAAATTTCTATGAAATTTTTATGATAGCTTTGACACTTCCTAACAGTAGATTTTCCTTTTGTTTCATCAAAAAATTCTTAATATAAACCGATGATCTTTTACTTCCAATCTGCTACAATTGAAAATCTGTGCTGTAGAAAATTTCGACCGCATATTGTTGCCTTAACTGATCTATTTGCAATATTTTTTGAGCAAAATTTCTTATACACTTCATAAATCATCTTGGCTTCCATCTAAGATTGATCGATTGAGGAATTCATCTCTAAAAATGATTTTGTGTTGCTGCAAATTTTCATCGCAAACCGTTGAAATTTTTCGACGAGAATTCTGCTATCGCAATTTGCACCAATTTCCCTGCTATTATACTGCCAAAATTTTCTTAATTAAATTGGACATCTTTGCTGTCATATAAACTAAGATTTTGCTATCAATTCCCTCCTCAAATCTCTCAAGTTTTTGGTGAAAATTTCGTTGAGAAACCGCTGTTTCTTCGACGACAATTCTGCTCTTACAAGACAAGACAATTCTGCAGCAAACTTCCACTGATTTCTATGAAACCTTTGCTGCCATCTACCACAGATTTAAAACTTTCATCCACAGCCCTAAAACTCCACCAAACCACACCCTCAAACTGCACCCAAAACAGCCACCAAATAAGCCTAAATCGCAGCCTACATCAACCAATCAACCAACCCTTACGACCATCACTTCTCTCAACCTATACATGCCTTTAACCCGACAACAAAAGAGAGATATTAATATCATAGGTTTGGAGGCATATAGTATGGCATCTGAAGAGGCAATCAATGCTAAATTTGAAGCCTTTGAGGCGCGAATAGAGGATAAGATTCAGACTCAGTTTGGGCCGACCACTAAGCCCGAAGAAATCACATCAAGGAGAGAGCTCTAACCAATCGCACCAAGCCCGAAGAGATGACTTCCAAGAGAGGGGAGGCTTTATGACCAACCCTAACTATCCACGCATGAGGGTGGACTTCCCTAAATGGGAAGAAGGAGACCTAATTGGTTGGATCTCGCGCACGGAGCGATATTTTTGGTATCATAAAACTGCGGATGCATCTATGTTGGAAATTACAGCTATATATCTTGAAGGGCATGCTATACAGTGGTTTGACTAGTTTAAATATACTCATAGAGTCCTCTTATGGCAACAATTCAAAGAAGGACTATTGATCCGCTTCGGACCAACCAATTATGAGAACATTGACGAACAACTAGCAAAGATCCGACAAACCTCTACCGTTTTGGAGTACCAAACCAGATTTGAATGGTTATCTAATCAAACTTGTGATTGGTCTCAAAAATAGCTATTGGGGACCTTCATTGAGTGCTTGAAGCAGGAGATCCGGGGAGAAGTTAAAGCATGACAACCATACACGCTTATAGCAGCCATCTCATTCGCACGACATCAAGAGGAGCGATTGAACCATGAAGCTCGGAGGACTAGGATCACTTCTCGACCTGCAATGCAGAAGCCCTCAACCCCCCCTACTATTAACCGAGCACCTGCACCAAAAAGGTTGACAAGAGAAGAGCTTCGGGAGCGATTTGTGAAGGGGTTATGTTGGCATTGCGACGAGCCGTGGAGCCGCGAGCATCGCTGTAGAAAAGGGAGGCTTCTTGTGATTGAACCAGTAGAAGAAGAGGTTATTAAACATCTAGAAGAGAGCTTTGAACATAATGAAGAAGATGTGGAAGAAGAGCCACAACTAACGGACGTTACGGTACATGTATTAGCCGGCTACTCCAACCCGCAAACGATGAAAGTTAGAGGCCTTCTCAAACAACAACCGATCACTATTCTCATCGACACCGGCAGCACTAATAACTTCTTAAACAGTAAGGTTGCTACTCGGATGGCACTACATATAGAAGGTTGCAGCAAGTTCGATGTAAAGGTTGCTGACGGTAGAATCCTAAAGTGCGACCAAAGATGCCCGTAGGTAAAACTATTGCTGCAAGACCAAGAAATTATGACCGACTTCTTCCTCCTACCAATTGATGACTATGAGGCCATGCTTGGCATAGAATGGCTGACTACACTAGGTGATGTCTCTTGAAACTTTTCCAAATTAATTATGAAATTCTACTGCAAAGGCAAACAGATTATCCTACACGGGAAGCACAGAAGCAACGTAACCACCGTTTCAACCCAACGAATGGAGAAAGTTTTGCACAAGGTAAATGGTGGCTTTTTAATGCATCTCTAGCAGCAACCAGAGGGGAAGAAAATAGAGATTGAAGATCAAAATCTTGCCCAATTGCTTGCTGAATTTGCTGACATTTTTGCTGAACCACGCGGTCTTCCTCCTTCTCAGCAACATGACCATCGGATTCCAATCCTTCCGGGCAAGCCACCAGCGAACACTCAATCGTACCGATATCCTCACCTCCAGAAGGATGAAATTGAAAAGATCGTAAAGGAGATGCTTGAAACAGGAGTGATTCGGCCAAGTTGTAGCCCCTATTCCTCACCAGTGCTACTTGTACGCAAGAAGGACGGAACTTGGCGGATGTGCATCGACTACCGAGCTTCAAATGGCATCACTGTCAAGGACAAGTACCTAATACCAGTAGTGGATGAACTTCTTGATGAATTAAAAGGAGCTCGAGTCTTCACGAAGTTAGACCTCCGATCCGGTTACCACCAAATTCGAGTATGTGAAGATGATATTCCAAAAACTGCATTCCGCACACATGATGGCAATTATGAATTCTTGGTAATGCCTTTTGGACTCACTAATGCTCCTTCAACCTTTCAAAGTCTCATGAATGATATTTTTCGGAGCTTTCTTCGCAAATTTGTGTTGGTATTTTTTGATGATATTCTCATTTATAGCCCTTCTCTTGAGAGTCACTTTCAGCATTTACGGATTGTTTTGACAATCCTTCGGGAGAATATTCTTTTTGTTTAGCAACCAAAGTGCAGCTTTCTCCAGCAAAAAGTAAAGTACCTTGGGCACATAATATCAGAAGAAGGGGTGGCGGTAGACCCAACAAAAATTGAGGCAATGTAAGGCTGGCCGAAACCTACAATGTGAAATTACTGCGTGGGTTCCTTGGACTAACGGGCTACTACCGAAAATTTGTTAAGGACTATGGGAAGATCAGTACACCCCTCACATCTCTACTGAAAAAAGATGCCTTCCAATGGTCGGACAAAGCCTCCGTTGCCTTAGACAAACTTAAGGCAGCTATGACAATGACGCCGGTGCTAGCACTACCAGATTTCAGCCGACCCTTCATCATTGAGGCTGACACTTCTGGAGTCGGAATTGGAGCCGTTCTCATGCAAGATGGTCGACCACTCGCATACACTAGCAATGCATTATCTCCCTCCCATCAATATATGTCAACATATGATAAGGAGATGCTCACCATTGTGCGCACAACAACGAGGTGGAGACCTTACTTGATCGGTCGACGATTTCAAATTAAAACTGACCATAAAAGCCTCAAGTACTTTTTGAAGCAAAAGATATCATCCCCTGAGCAGCAAAAATGGGTAATAAAACTTCTTAGATTTGATTATGAAATAACTTACAAAAAGGGGAAAGAGAATGTTATTACAGATGCGCTTTCACAACTACCCGAGCAAGCTGAATTTTCAGTCGTTTCACTTCCGACTAGCAACTTCCTTGAGGATATTAAGATGGAATGGCAGGAAGACCCGAAGACTAGTAAGATTATAAAAAAATTAGAGAAAGCACCAAACTTCATGGGTCATTACAATTGGGACTCAAAAGAATTACACTATAAGGGACGCATTATGCTTGTGCCAAATTCTACTTACATCTTCGCGAGCAGATTTTAGACAGAGTTATTCCATATGCAAGGTGCTAAATTGAAAAGGAGTACGATGAATCACCCATAAACTGACGGCCAGATGGAAGTGGTAAATAGATGCTTGGAGACAGCCCAAAGCCACCCACCAAATATGACTACCCAAGGAGAACTTCAGACCTAGTTGAGTGCCATTATTGATTGACGGATCATGACTTAACCACGACGACCCATTACTGAAGTGCTAATACAATGGGCGAACTTACTAGTAGAAGGTGCCACTTGGGAGAACTATGATGACTTGAAGATCAAATTCCCAAAATTCATGTATTGTTAGCCTCGAGGACAAGGCTGATTTGAAGAGGGCGGGTCTGTTAGGACTCTAGCTAGGAGAGTCCTAATTGATAGGGGCATTCATATAAATTCTACCTAAGTTGACCCTTATTAAAGAGGTGAAGAGGACGGCTAGGGTTTGGAGGTTATTTCTTAAAGAAGAATTAGGAGTTGTGAAGGAATAGGAGTCTTGAGTAGGAGTCCTATTACGAGTCTTGAGTAGAAGTCTTACTTGAGTAAGAGTCTTGAGTAGGAGTCCTATTAGGAGTTAGGGTTTAGAAACCCTATAAATAGTCATGTATTCATCCTCTTTTGATAAGCAATAGATGAATCTTTTCTACAGCCTTTGAGCAGCAACTTGGAGGAAGGAACCCCTATAGAGTTCCAGGAGGCCGATCCCCTAAAGAGATCAACCCCAAGCTTAGAATCTGCAAGGGTTCTAACAATAACACATAGTGGAATTAAATATAGAACACCAAGATATACGTGGAAAACCCCTCCAATGTGAAGGGTAAAAACCACGGGGCAAACTAGAGATAATCCACTATGAGAATAATGAATATACAAATCTCAATCTCTTACCCTAAACCCTAGCAACAATCACAAGAGAATATCTGGGATATAAGGATCACGTCACTGCCCACAATATCTAAAACATCCCCAAGTAATCACAGCAAGAGTCTACTATAGATTTGATCTAACCTGAGATAAGAACACTACTAAATGATTGAGAATAGTCTCTCTGCGTTGTCCTTATCTTCTTCCCTTTCTTTCTCTTATTTTTATACCTTTTTCTTCTCCTCTTTGCTGCTGCAAGGATGTCTATGTTGCTACAGTTTTTCTCCCAAAAATGCAGCCACCTTCACCTACAAAACACAGCCACCACACCCCCCTTATATTGATCTAGGGTTAGGTTAAGAGGGGGTGTGGGCTATGGGCTGAATATGGGCTGTCAGCCCAACAACCTCCCCCTTCAGCCCATAAGGGAGGCTGTCCCATGTCTCCTTAATGTGAAGCCATGCCGACCAATTGTCGGTATATCTTCTGTCTTTCTTTTGGTAAGGTCTTTGTCAACATGTCTACTCCATTATCATCTGTATGAATTTTCTGAAGCTGCAACTGCTTCTCTTCAAATACATTTCGAATCCAGTAGTATCTGACATCTATATGCTTTGACTTGGAATGAAACATTGGGTTCTTACACAAATGGATGACACTTTAGCTGTCACAATGCACCACATAATTTTCCTGTTTCAGCCCCAATTCTTGTAAGAATTCTTTCATCTATAACATTTCTTTACATACCTCTATAGCAACAATATATTCTGCTTCGATGGTGGAGAGAGCAATACACCTTTGCAACATAGATTGCCATGACATAGCTCCCCCTACAAAAGTAAGTACATAACCTGAAGTAGACTTCCTTGTATTTATATCTCTTGCCATATCTGCATCTGTGCAACCTATCAACACAGGTGGCCCACCTCCAAAGCTTAAACAAACCTTAGAGCTCCCTTTGAGATATCTAAAAATCCACTTCACTACTGCATAGTGCTCTTTACCTAGATTTGTAAGAAATCTGCTAGTAACACCAACTGCATATGCGATGTCCGGCCTCGTACATACCATCGTGTACATTAAACTTTCAACTACTGAAGCATAAAGAATCTTTTGCATTTTGTCCTTCTCCTCATCACTGTTAGGATCGGAGTGGCACTAAGAGGGGGGGGGTGAATTAGTGCAGCGGATTAAAACGTCGATTTTGGAAACTTTTTCGTACGATAAAAATCGAACTCGGAAGTGCTTAACTTAAAAGCATGTTCATAAATATGTGCAGCAAAAGTAATGAGGAAGTAAAGCACTTATAAAGATTTGTAGTAAGGTAAAGTGCAATAAGTAAATGCAAACCAGAGAACACGCTAAATTTAAAGTGGTTCGGTCAAAATGACCTACATCCACTTGCGAAGCCTTCTTCGATGAGGCTCCCAACTTCCACTAGCAAATCACTTTGAAGGGGAAGGACAAATACTCCTCTTACAACCTTTTACAAGTGGTTCACACTCTTACAAAGTTTCAATGAGAAAGAAGGAGGTGAACACTTAAGTAATTTGAAAGTAAGACTTGCTAAGGCTTTGCTAAGACTTTTTTCACTCTATTACTTCTCTAAAAGTTGTTATCTCAGCTGAGAATAGAGGGGTATTTATAGGCCTCAAGAGGATTCAAATTTGGGCTCCAAAATTTGAATTCTCTTCGGTTCCCGAAGCTAGCGGTGCCACCGCCTGTCAGTGGCGGTGGCACCGCCAATCAGTTGTGACACTGACAATGTACTGGGCGGTGCCACCGCCCAGTCCAGCGGTGCCACCGCTTGGCTCTCGGGTAATGGGCGGTGCCACCGCCTAGCTCTCGGGCTCTGGGCGGTGCCACTGCCTAATCTGGCGGTGCCACCGCCTACACTATTTCAGCCCACTAGTTGGGCTCCAAACTTGGCCAAACTAGTCCAAACTTGGGCCCAATTGGCCCCTACTTGGGTTATAAGATTAATACCTAATCCTAACCCTAATTAACATGCTAACTACGAATTTAAAGACATTTCCTAAGCTATTACAAAGTCCGCAAGTCAAGATTTCTTCCGGCGAGCTTCCGGCGAACTTTCGACGGTCTTCCGATAAACTCTCGGAAACCATTCTACGGACTCCCGACAAGCTCCGAAACTTCACGATTTGATCTTGACGAGTTTCAACGAGCTTCTTCGGCAAGCTATGATCTTTCTCGGTGAGCTCCGCGAACTTCCGACGAACCTTCCGGCGAGCTTCCGAAAACCCATCGGCAAGCTCCCTACTCATTCTCGGCTAGTTCCGACAGCATTCCCGATGAACCTTCAGACTTCCGTCGAACTCTCGAACTCCCAACGAATCCTTCGCGCTTGACTCCGGCACTTTGTTTCGCTTTATGTCTTCATCGTTATCGTAGTTAATCCTGCACACACAAGCCAAAACTCTACTCCGATCTAGACAATTATTACAACGCGAATTGACATTCTGTTGCCCGGCACGTCATTGGTTGGCGCTTCGTCCGATTCTTCAGCGCATCGTTCTCTCTTGCGGCTTATTGCCCAATCGGTGGTTGACCTCTGCAACCCCGATATCCTTGGTGCAATTCTGCTCTCCTTGGCCCGATGCCCAATGTCCGAAGCATTCTGCCGTCCAATATCCTGACGTGATCTCCTCCGGTGCAACGTCAATTCCTCCTGCGTCAACTGTCTAATCCTGATCGAGTAGACCTGCATCACTCAAAATGCAGTTAAACATCTAAACACAATCAATTAGTTTCATCATCAAAATCCGAGACTCAACAATCTCCCCCTTTTTGATGATGACAACTAATTGATGACTACCAGAGTTAACCTTAACTCCCTGGAGTTTAACCAAACTCCCCCTATCAATATGCCATTGATAGAACACTTGGATTATCCCAAATCCAAGCAACATTCATCACATATTATGAAAAACATTTAAACCATCATGCAAATATATAAAATATTCAATTTAATACATGAAGTCATCAATATACTTCTCCCCCTATGTCATCAACAAAAAGGAGAAGTAGCTCTAGCTATTTTAAAATATATTCAAGTTTTTGTAACGTGAAGCTAGATTTTCATCACAACATATAAGCACAAAAGCATAGTAAAATTCTTAAGTTCAATCATGGCAATTCAACACTTGCTTCTTATGCAAGATTGCACTTTGCTTTTCCTTGCATGTTCTAACTAGCAAAAGCTTTCTCCCCTTTGTTTTTGTCGAAAAGAAGGGAAGAGTACAAGCTAGCCAGCATTTGCCTTGAGCTAGCAATCTTTCTCCCCCTATGTCATTGCCAAAAAGAAGGAGAGGAACCAATGATTTAGACTTTTACATAAATTATGAATTTGCATCAATCAATATTTCAATCATCACATGATACATACAAGACAAAAATGCAAAGAAATCATGTCATGAAAGACATCAATTGTTAAACATGATATGATAATAGTCTCAAAAATTTCAATTTGCAATACATGTGATACATTGCGATACTAAAAAATTTAATGCGATGCTTTTAAGGATATCAACCTTTTTTTTTTATTATACAAAGCATGGCAAGAGCAATTATATTGCAAGTTTTCTAAGTTTTACAATTTTTGCTTCTTTTGAGATAGCAATTCTTTGCTTCTCTACAAGCTAGCAACTTTTATGATATGCAAGTTTTACTACATACAAGCTAGCAAATTTTACAATATTTTTAGAACATGCAAGGTAGCAGTTTTGAGATGTTCAAGAAAGCAACCCTTGCTTCTTAAAATATACAAGTTTGCTAGATGTGCACGTTAGCATGTTTTGCTTATTGAGATAGGCAAGATAGTGATGTTCAAGAAGATAACTTTTGCTTCTTGAAATAAGCAAGTTAGCAATCTTTGCTACTTAAGATAGGCAAGCTAGTAATCAAGTTTTTGCATCTTCTTGACTTGTGCAAACTAGCTATCTCCCCCTTTGTCATTGTCAAAAGGAAGGGAAGACCCTTTACATCAATTATGATAAATTTTCAAATTAGAATATGCACATTTTCAAAAACCTTATATTTCATTCATGCACGATATTGAATAAATCGATTAACATTATGAGGATATCATACATGATACTAAAATTTTTAACTATTTATAAATATTTTGATCATGATACCAAACATTCATCATTTAGAGCATTCATGACATAAAACATTAAATCAACATTTCTAATATATCATTTTAGCAATAACTCATAGTATTTTAAATCATGATTTACATCATATGCAATACATCACATACATCATCATAATAAAAAGCATATGCATCATTTCAAATCATAAACATTTCAAATCATCATGGTATTAATCTGTCAAATTGCATCTTACCATGTATGATCATAACTTTTTCAAATGATAGTATCTAAATGTCAATATTCATTACATCCTATCATGCATGATAATTAACTTCTCATTTGTATTTCATGCATAATTTCATTCATCACATTAGGAATATCAAGAAGAATTAATTGGGTGATGAGATGAATATTTTCATGAATACAAGCAATTGCATAAAAATCATATCATGAAGGATTAGAATATGTGTATACCAAAAGGCATGATTTCTTTTGAAAAACCTCCTCTTAAATAATCAAAAGAAAATCTTAGGAGATCAAATAATAAAAGATATTCAAAAGAAATTTTAAGTCATGAATTTCGAAAAAGATATTCTCTTTAGTAAAAGAACCTTAGGAGAAAAAGATTTCAATTCAAGCATATAAAATCTTAACTTAAGCATAAGAAATCTCAATTTCAAATTTTGAGAAATCAAGATAAAGCTCATTTAAATTTAAATCATCAAATCAAGATCATTTTCAAGAGATTCACAAAAGTGATACAAATAGATTCATGATTTTAATTCCCATGATAATATATTTTCCTTTTAAAGTTTTTCTATTCATGTGATTTATTTCATTTATGCCAAATAAAAAATATGCATCAATGTTCAAAAACCAAAAAAGCCATTTTCATTACCGTAAAAATCGATAATCCATAAGTCTCAAGAATCATCATGCATAATTTCGAAATCTATTAAGCATGATCATTATGCATGACATCAAGACATGGTTTCAAAATATTTAATATTTTCATTACATAATTACATCATTATGCATCATCGAAATTGATTTCATAAAGTATTTTCCATCAAGATCATTTTGTTTGTTGTAGTCATGCATTTTTCTTTTTAGGTGAATCTAACTTTTCAAGCTTAGTTTTTGATACAAGATCCATACATCATCATTAAGCATGATATCAAACTTCTTTATATTTTCATTAAGACATCAAGCATGGTTTCAATCAAAATTGGAAATCATCAAAATACACATTATTTTTTCTTGAAAAATATTTATCATCATTTAAACCAAAAAAGAGCTTTCATTACGGCAAATATCAATAATTCATAAATCACAAAAATTATCATGTATAACTTTAAAATCTCATGCATAAAATCATCAATCATGGTATCAAAGCATTTAATATTTTCATTACATCATTATGCATTACTTCAAATCAAACATGATTTCATTTAATCAAAATCGAGAAATAACAATGGAAATCAACATGAAACACATTATTACTTCTTAACCACATATAGCATAATTTCATAAGGCATTTTTAATCAAAATAATTTTGTTTATCATAAACATGTAATTTTCATGATTATTTTTAAAATTACTAGAATCATAAGCATGATTCCTAATTTTTGCATTTTCATTATTAAATTATTAGACATGCAATTTTCAAGAAAATTAATTCTAAACTAATAAAAGAGGAAAATGCATCATAAAAAGCATAACGTAATTTCAAAATAAATTAAAGGAGTTTTGTTTGAGTTGTTTACCTTATTGACGAAAACCGTTAAGGCGTAGTTTGCCACCTCGCCTTTCTTGATTTTCTCCTTGTCTTCGGAGGAGCACGATTCATCCCAATTTTTCTTCTTCTTGTGTTCAAAGCAAGTAGTTTTATTCTTTTTGTTCTTTAATTTTTGTTTCATTAAGTTTTTAAGGTTCATGAGTAGTTCAAGTTCACCATCACTTGAGCTTATGCTCGAGTGGTCTTCAAATGTTCTATGTCCCAAATCCTCCCTGTTCTTTGGAAGGTGGTTCTCAAGTTCTTTACGTGCATTGCACGTCATTTCATAGGTCATCAAGGACCCTATTAGTTCTTCGATCAAAAAGGTATTCAAATTTTTTGATTCTTGTATAGCGATTATTTTAGAATCCCAAGTTTTAGAAAGCGATCGTAAAAACTTGTTAACAAGTTCAAAGTTCGAAAAACTTTTACCAAGTGCTTTTAGACTATTGACGACATTCGTAAAACGGGTGTACATGTCTCCAATAGTCTCTCTTGATTCCATACAAAACATCTCAAAATCGTACATCAAAAAATTTACTTTAGAATCTTTTACACTACTTGTGCCTTCGTGTGTGATTTCAAGAGTGCGCCAAATATCGAAAGCCGTTTCGCACAAAGAAATCCGATTGAACTCATTTTTGTCCAAAGCGCAAAATAAGGCATTCATAGCCTTTGCGTTTAAAGAAAAATACTTCTTCTCCAAATCCGACCATTCGGTCATCGGTTTAGAGGGAAGTTGAAAACCGTTCTCAACAATATTCCATAAATCCAAATTCACAGAAATCAAGAAAACTCTCATTCGAGTTTTCCAATAAGTGTAGTCCAATCCGTTAAACAATGGTGGACGAAAAACCGAAAAGCCCTCTTGAAAGCCATGAAGAGTCATTTTTCTCGGGTGTAAATCCGAAATGAGAAATACCGGGCTCTGATACCAATTGTTAGGATCGGAGTGGCACTAAGAGGGGGGGGGGGTGAATTAGTGCAGTGGATTAAAACGTCGGTTTTGGAAACTTTTTCGTACGATAAAAACCGAACTCGGAAGTGCTTAACTTAAAAGCGTGTTCGTAAATATGTGCAGCAAAAGTAATGAGGAAGTAAAGCACTTATAAAGATTTGCAGTAAGGTAAAGTGCAATAAGTAAATGCAAACCAGAGAACACGCCAAATTTAAAGTGGTTCGGTCAAAATGACCTACATCCACTTGCGAAGCCTTCTTCGATGAGGCTCCCAACTTCCACTAGCAAATCACTTTGAAGGGGAAGGACAAATACTCCTCTTACAACCTTTTACAAGTGGTTCACACTCTTACAAAGTTTCAATGAGAAAGAAGGAGGTGAACACTTAAGCAATTTGAAAGTAAGACTTGCTAAGGCTTTGCTAAGACTTTTTTCACTCTATTACTTCTCTAAAAGTTGTTATCTCACCTGAGAATAGAGGGGTATTTATAGGCCTCAAGAGGATTCAAATTTGGGCTCCAAAATTTGAATTCTCTTCGGTTCCCAAAGCTAGCAGTGCCACCGCCTGTCAGTTGTGACACTGACAGTGTACTGGGCGGTGCCACCGCCTAGTCCAACGGTGCCACCGCTTGGCTCTCGGGTGCTGGGCGGTGCCACCGCCTAGACCGGTGGTGCCACCGCCTAGCTCTCGGGCTCTGGGCGGTGACACCGCCTAATCTGATGGTGCCACCGCCTACACTATTTCAGCCCACTAGTTGGGCTCCAAACTTGGCCCAAACTAGTCCAAACTTGGGCCCAATTGGCCCCTACTTGGGTTATAAGATTAATACCTAATCCTAACCCTAATTAACATGCTAACTACGAATTTAAAGATATTTCCTAAGCTATTACAAAGTCCGCAAGTCAAGATTTCTTCCGGCGAGCTTCCGGCAAACTTTCGACGGTCTTCCGATAAACTCTCGGAAACCATTCTACGGACTCCCGACAAGCTCCGAAACTTCACGATTTGATCTTGGCGAGTTTCAACGAGCTTCTTCGGCAAGCTATGATCTTTCTTGGTGAGCTCCGTGAACTTCCGACAAACCTTCCGGCGAGCTTCCAAAAACCCATCGGCAAGCTCCCTACTCATTCTCGGCTAGTTCCGACAACATTCCCGATGAACCTTCAGACTTCCGTCGAACTCTCGAACTCCCAACTAATCCTTTGCGCTTGACTCCGGCACTTTGTTTCGCTTTATGTCTTCATCGTTATCGTAGTTAATCCTGCACACACAAGCCAAAACTCTACTCCGATCTAGACAATTATTACAACGCGAATTGACATTCTGTTGCCCGGCACGTCATTGGTTGGCGCTTCGTCCGATTCTTCAGCGCATCGTTCTCTCTTGTGGCTTATTGCCCAATCGGTGGTTGACCTCTGCAACCCCGATATCCTTGGTGCAATTCTGCTCTCCTTGGCCCGATGCCCAACGTCCGAAGCATTCTGCCGTCCAATATCCTGACGTGATCTCCTCCGGCGCAACGTCAATTCCTCCTGCGTCAACTGTCTAATCCTGATCGAGTAGACTTGCATCACTCAAAATGCAGTTAAACATCTAAACACAATCAATTAGTTTCATCATCAAAATCCGAGACTCAACAATCACTTGATGGACTCTGTTCTGAGCACAACTTGAAGTGACCTGCAAGAGGAGAATCAACTGGTTTTGCATTGCTCATATTGAACCTTTCCAATACCTTCTCGATGTATTTCTCCTGTGACAACCAAATCTTCTTGTTTTTCCTGTCACGGGAAATTTGTATGCCCAATATTTACTTTGCTGGCCCCATGTCCTTCATTGCAAAAGACTCACTCAGTTCCTTCTTCAACCTGTCAATGTTAGACATTTCTTTCCCAAGAATAAGCATATCATCAATATAAAGTAAGAGAATAATAAAATCCTCACCAAACCATTTGATGTACATACAATGATTTGAAGCCGTTCTTTTGTATCCATTTTCTGTCATAAATGAATCAAACTTTCTGTACCACTGTCTTGGAGCTTGCTTTAGCCCATACAAGCTCTTCTTCAACTTGTAGATAAAGTTCTTCTTACCTTTGACTTTGAAGCCTTCTGGTTGCTCCATATAAATTTCCTCCTCCAAATCACCATGAAGGAAAGCTGTCTTCACATCTAACTGCTCAACCTCCAAGTCCTGGCTAGCAGCAATACCAAGAGCAACATGAATAGAAGACATTTTAATAATAGGAGAAAAAATCTCTTCAAAGTCAATATCTTTCTTTTGACCAAAGCCTTTCACAACCAATCTAGCTTTGTACTTTGGTTGAGAACAATATTCTTGAGTCTTTAACTTGAAAACCCACTTGTTCTTCAAGACATTCATTCCATTTGGTAGTAGCACCAAATCATAAGTGTGGTTCTTCTGAAGAGCATCCATCTCTTCCTGCATAGCAACTAACCACTTCTCTTTCTACTCACCTTCAACTACTTCCTGGTAACTCTTTGGTTCACCTACATCAGTAAGCATCACATACTTATCTATAGAATATCTTCTGGAAGGTTGACGTTGTCTAGAAGATCTTCTCAATTGAGGTTCTGTGGGAACTTGCTCTTCAACTTCTTCTTGCTCAACATATCCTACAGGTAGATCAACATTAGGCTCTACATTATCTTCCTACACATCTCCCCCATCACCCTGATATATTGGAGGAATAACTGGGTCATAATATGCTAATCCTTCTGTAGAAGTCTTGGCCGGTGCCTTCTTCTTCAAATCTTCAAAGGTTTGATCCTCAAAGAAGACTACATCTTTGCTTCTGAACACCTTTTGCTTTTCTGGATCCCAAAGCCTGTAACCAAACTAATCATGTGAGTAACCAAGAAAAATACATTCTTTAGACTTATTATCCAGCTTGGACCTCTCATTATCTGGAACATGTGAAAATGCACGACAACCAAACACTCTCAAATGCTTGTAGGAAACATCTTTCCCTGACCATACGTGCTCTGCAACATCACCATCTAGGGCTATACATGGTGATAAGTTGATCACATCAACTGCAGTCCTCCAAGCCTTATCCCAAAACCTTTTAGGTAGCTTGGCTTGTGAAAGTATACATTTGATTTTTTCTATGATGGTGTGGTTCATCCTCTCTGCAATAGCATTATGCTGAGGTGTACCAAGAACTGTCATCTCATGTTGGATTCCATGTGACCTGCAATAATCATTAAACAATCCAGTATACTCACCACCATTATCTGATGTTATGTATTTCAATTGTCTTTTTGTCTCCCTTTCAACCCTGGCATGAAACTCTTTGAAGACATTAATAACCTGATCTTTGGTCTTCAAAACATAGGCCCAAAATTTCCTGGAAAAATCATCTATAAAAGTGATAAAATAAAGTGCACCACTGATACCAATAACATCAACAGATCCACTAGGAGTTTTTATCCTCAAAGGACCATATACATCTGTATAAACACGGTCTAAGGCATGCATTTTTCTAGACAAAGCAGGACTAGCAAATGAAACTCTGTGTTGTTTACTAGCCAAACAATCAATACAAGGGTTCAAATATATACTTTTGAGATATAGTAATATCTCTCTCTTGGAAAGAGCTTGCAGTCCCTTCTCGCTCATGTGTCCCAGTCTCCTATGCCACAACTCCATGCTGAAGTCTTTCTTTGTATCATTTAACTGCTCACCATAAGCTTTAGCCTGCAACCTGTACAAAGTATGACATTTTTTTCCACTAGCATTAACAAGAGAACTTTTACTGAGTTTTCATTGCCCTTTGTGAGATCTGCTATCATAATCTTCATCATCTAGGCTTCCAACTGAAATTAAATTCAGCCTCAAGTCAAAACACATGCCTCACATCCTTAAGCACCAACTTGTAGCCAAGGTTGGTTTTTAAATGGATATTACCCATGCCAATGATGTCTGCTGTGCCATAATTGCCCATCTTGACAACACCAAAATTTCCAGACCTGTATGTAGCAAAAAACTCCCTTCGTGGTGCAGCATGATAAGAAGCACCTGTGTCAATCACCCACTCAAGATCCTGATACACACAAGAAAAAATATCATCAGAAGGAGACGAAATCAAATAATCACCACCCTGCACTATAGTTGTAGTATTATCCTTTGACTCTATAAACTCAACTTCCTTTCTCTTTTTCTTACTCTTCTTAAGTTGCTTACATTGGTTCTTGTAATGTCCTTTCTCATCACAGTTATAGCAAACAATATCTTTTTTTGATCTTGACTTGCTCCTACCCATGCATGAACTACTTCTAGACTTTGACCTTTCTCTGTTCTCTAAGATAAGTATCATCTTGCAAAGGTCCATACAAATCTTTGTAATACAAGAGATCTTTCATTCTTAGTTTCCATATCATCCAATTGTTTCCATTCAAACTAATCAAGTGAGAAACATTACTGGCCTCCATGTTCAAATACAGAATTAAATCACCAAAACCTTTGTATATGAACAATACTAGCAGGTCATAACATACAATGGAATTAAATAGAATCATAATCAAATAGAATACCAAGATATACGTGGAAAACCCCTCCAATGTGAAGGGTAAAAACCACGGGGCAAACTAGAGATAATCCACTATGAGAATAATGAATATACAAATCTCAATCTCTTACCCTAAACCCTAGCAATAATCATAAGAGAATAACTGGGATACAAGGATCACGTCACTACCCACAATATCTAAAACCTCCCCAAGTAATCACAGCAAGAGTCTACTATAGATTTGATCTAACCTGAGATAAGAACATTGCTAGATGATTGAGAACAGTCTCTTTGCGTTGTCCTTGTCTTCTTCCCTTTCTTTCTCTTTGCTGTTGCAAGGATATCCACGTTGCTACAGTTTTTCTCCCAAAAACGCACCCACCTTCACCTACAAAACGCAGCTACCACACCCCCGTTATATTGATCTAGGGTCAGGTTAAGAGGGGGTGTGGGTTGTGGGCTGAATATGGGCTATCAACCCAACATTGGTTATCTTCCTATCATGCTAGTATTGATTGTTATACAAAAATAATTACTTTCTACATACCAAATCAACCTATCTTCTACTTTGAGGGTATTAGGCATGATTTGCCTCTTTGCTTAATATCGACACTTCAAACTCAATGTCTTATGTAGAAGGGAAGTTGTTGTTATGTTATATGTGTAAAGGAACATTCAGAACATGAAACTCACCTAAATGAAATTTTCATGGCTAAAGAGTTCCCTGATGTATTTCTAGAGGATTTGTTTGGACTACCTCCAGATAGAGAAGGTGAATTTGTTATTGATTAGTCCCTATGACAGCCCCAATATCTAAGCCTCCCTATAGAATGGCACCACTCCAGCTCGAGGAATTGAAGAAGCAAATACAAGAGTTGTTAGATAAGGGTTTCATTCGACCCAACGTCTTACCGTAGGGTGCTCCAGTGCTATTAGTTAAGAAGAAGAATGGGACGTTGAGACTTTGTATTGATTATAGATAATTGAATCAAGTGACCATAAAAAACAAGTATCCCCTACCCAGGATTGATGACTTGTTTGATCAATTATAGGGAGCACAAGTATTCTCCAAGATTGATCTAAGATCAGGTTACTATCAGTTGAAGGTCAAGAAGAAGAATATTCCAAAAATAGCCTTTAGAACTCGATATGGTCACTACGAATTTTTAGTAATGCCTTTTGGCTTGACTAATGCTCCTACAGCTTTTATGGAACTGATGAATAGAATATTTCAGCCACTCTTAGATAATTGTGTAATTATATTCATTGATGACATATTAGTATATTCAAGGAGTAATCAAGAGCATGATAAACACTTGAGAGATGTATTGTCTATACTAAGAGAAAAGAAGCTGTATGCAAAATTCAGCAAATGTGAATTTTGGTTGAAGGAAATTGCTTTCTTAAGCCACGTGATTTCAGGAAAGGGTATATCTGTTGATCCAAAGAAGGTGAAAGCAGTAGTTAATTGGGAAGTGCCAACAAATGTAATAGAAATTAGAAGTTTCTTGGGCATGGCAGGTTATTACAGGAGATTTGTGGAGGGATTTTTTCAAATTACTCATCCCGTCACCAAACTGACTCAAAAGAAAGTGAAATTTGAATGGAGTGGTGATTATGAGCAAAGTTTCCAAGAATTAAAAAGAAGATTGACTAGTGTCCCTATTCTCACTATTCCGAGTGGTAATGAAGGATTTGTAGTTTATACTGATGCTTCAAGAAAGGGCCTTGGATGTGTTTTGATACAAGAAGGGAAAGTAATTGCTTATGCTTTAAGGCAGCTAAAGAATTATGAATTGAATTATCCGACTCATAATTTGGAATTGGTAGCAATTATCTTTGCTCTAAAGATTTGGAGACATTACTTGTATGGGCGGACATTTGATATCTTTACTGATCACAAGAGTTTAAAGTATATTTTTACATAGAAGGAGTTAAATATGAGGTAGCGAAGATGGATAGAACTCCTAAAGGATTATGATTGTACCATCCGTTATCACCCAGGTAAAGCAAATGTTGTAGCTGATGCACTTAGTAGAAAATTTATAAGTTTTATGGCTAGTCTGGTTGTGAAACAATGGAAGCTATTAGAAAGAAATTATGATTCGAATGTAATAAGGAAAGGGCAAGACTCAATAATGTTGATGGCCTCTATCCAGGTGCAAACTAATCTCAATCAACAAATTAAAGAAGGACAACTACAAGATCCACATTTAATATACTTAAGGAATGAAGTTGAAAAGGGATTGAAGTTGAATTTTTAAATTTTAGAGGATGGCCTATTGAGATTTGGGGATAGAATATGTGTTCCAAATGACCCAGATATCAAGAACCAAATCTTGAATGAAGGTCACAATTCAAAGTACACCATGCATCTTGGTAGCACGAAAATGTATAGAGATCTCCAAAGTCATTATTGGTGGAAAGGCATGAAGAAGGAGATTGTAATAAATGTTTCAAGGTGTTTGACATGTCAACAAATCAAAGCAGAACACTAGAGACCTGGAGGTTTGTTACAGCCCTTAGATATTCCTGAATGAAAATGGGAATGCATTACTATGGACTTTGTTTCAGGACTACCCAGAACCTCTAGAAAGCATGATGCTATTTGGGTCATTGTTGATAGGTTAACCAAATCTACACATTTCTTACCAATCAATATGACCTATTCTCTTGATAGGCTTGCAGATTTGTATGTTGATGAAATAGTAAAACTTCATGGTGTCCCGAAAGAGATCATGTCGGACAGAAACTCCAGATTTCTTTCTAGATTGTGGAGGAGATTATAAGATTCTATGGGCACCAAAGTAAAGTTTAGCACTACCTATCACCCTCAAACTGATGGTCAATCTGAAAGAACAATTCAATTACTTGAGGATTTGCTTAGAGCCTATATTATGGATTGGAGAGGTGAATGGGATAAAGATATTTCTCTTATTGAGTTCACTTACAATAATAGTTACCATTCATGCATTCAGATGGCTCCTTATAAAGCATTGTATGGGCGAAACTGCAGAACGCCTATATGTTAGGAGGAAGTTGGTGATAGAAAGTTGTTAGCACCAAATAAAGTACAAGAGACTACTGAAAAGATTCAGGCTATCATAAAAAGGCTAAAGGCTGCTCAATGTCAGCAAAAGAGCTATGCTGACAACAGAAGACGAGATATCGAGTTCTAAGTAGGAGATTTTATATTCCTAAAGGTCTCTCCTTCCAAAGGCATTGTAAGATTTGGAAAGAAAGGAAAGTTAAATGCAAGATTCATTGGACCTTTTGAGATCCTTGAAAGAATTAGCTCTGTCGCTTACAAGATTGCCTTGCCACCATCGATGTGTCATATCCATGATATATTTTATGTGTCAATGCTTAGAAAGTATATACCTGATCCCTCTCATGTCATTGAGTATGAGCCGATTGTGATTGAGAAAGACTTATTTTATAAGGAAGAGCCCATTTGGATTATTGATAAAAAGGAGAAGATCTTAAGAAATAGAATCATCACTCTGGTTAAAGTAATTTGGAAGTATCATCCTACAAATGAAGCGACTTGGGAGCTAGAGGAAGAAATGAAGAAAGCTTATTCTCATCTTTTTACCGAAAAAGGTACAATAAATTTAGAGGACTAAATTTTCTTTTAAGGAGGGGAGAGTGTAACATCCCTCATTTTTAAAAATTTAGAAGAACTTATTTGTAAATATGAGGATTTTTTTTATAATTCTTTAGCACTAAATACTTTTTTATATATATTGAAAGTATTGTGAGGGACCAAAATGTGAATCTCATTAATTGGAGGTGATTTGTGAAATATTTACATTAAGAAAAAAAAATACATAAAATGGAGGACGTGTGGCATTAGCAAGGATGAGCCACTTACATTTATTTCTAAAGATGACACTTAAACCTCCATGCATGCTTGCCACCTCACTACTTTAGTATGAACCAAACCTAAGTAATTTAAGGCACAATTGAGCGAAACTTTGCAACCAACGTAACTTGAGAAGAGGAGAAGGATTTGAAGGAGAAGAGAAAGAGAAAGAATTTAAGAAGAAGTTTTATCTTGGCTTAAGGCTTTGCATCAATTTCCCCCATATTTGGAAATCAAAACTTTTTAAGGCAAGTGTTCTAACCCCATCCAACAGAATCCTAATCTCTGTATTCTTTTCAATTCTATAAAATTTGAAAGATTTCAACTGAGAACCAAACATTTTTTTCGTTTTGATACAAAGCCATGAATTTGTAATTTTTTAGTAATCTGACCTCCA
Organism: Musa balbisiana; assembly: GCA_004837865.1. NCBI lineage: Eukaryota > Viridiplantae > Streptophyta > Magnoliopsida > Zingiberales > Musaceae > Musa > Musa balbisiana. The sequence continues at coordinate 25,355,167 of CM017188.1, read as the reverse complement.
TGCATTGTTTTGGTCCTAACTTTTTGTACTAAACTCTGATTTAGGCAAAACATAGTCCATTTGAAAGTAGACTTGAAGATCTTTATTTTGATACCTAGATTGAATGATTTGGAGTTAAAATGCCTAATATGACTTCTATTGAAATTAACCCTATAGATTCTACAAAATAGGGACTATAATTTCGGACCTTCTATTACTAAATTGCTCATAACTAAAAAATTATAAATTATGTAAAATTTGGTTCTTCGGAAACTAGATTCACATATCTTTCTTTTGACACATAATTTGGAAATTTTAAAGTATGTTTGCCTTCTGAAACATCTGTTTAAATTGATTCTATCTATTCTGCAAAATAGAGATGATCAATTCTGACCTTCTATTACTAAATTGCTCATAACTCTCTAGTAAAAATTCTGAATTATACAAAACTTGATTCTTTGGAAACTAGATTCACATATCTTTCTTTTGACACCTAACTTGGAAATTTTGAAGTACGTTTGCTTTCTGAAACATCAATTTAAATTGATTCTATCAATTCTGTAAAAACAGAGATGATCAATTTTGACCTTCCTTTACTCTATTTATTGTAACTTCATGTTTTGGAAAATAGATTGATACAGCTTTCCCATGACACCTATTTTTAGTGAATTGGAGCATGCTCGGTCACTCAAACAAATCAGGAAATGTACCATTCGAATTCTGCCAGAATTGAAAACTTTGTTGAGTTTGCCTATTCAAGTTTCATTCTATTGGAAATTTGATTTCTGCTAAATTCTTCTTCAAATGAGCTTTATATTAGTCCTTTGAAAATTCTTGTATTTTTCATCCTGAAATTATTGTATGACTGAAATTTATTATGTAATGTTTTGTTTGCATTTCCTTGTTTGATAAAGGCACACGCATATTTCCATTGTTTCCGCATGTGCTTCCGATATGTGCCAATGTCATTGTTCATGCTACCCTTTTATACTCTGGTGTCTTGTGGGATATTGTGAACCTTTGCCAGAAATGGTAAAAGGAGTTATGCATAGAACCCACGATACTTTACCGGCCCCATTGACTTCACTCAGACGTGGGTGGATGGAGCTCCCAAACGTGGGAGAATTATGCTTGGTGATCATCTTGAAATGGATGAATCACATTATGTAAGTGGTCCCACAGTGCCCTCTATGTTTTTGATATGATATCCAAAGCTTTGCTTATGAGTTTATATTTATGCTTTGGATAAAAATGGAATTCATACTACATCAAAAATGACATACAAGCTTGTGTTTATTATTCGGTTCACTTGTTATACTTTGAAGTGTTTCGTATGTCATTGTTATACTCCCAAACACTCTTACACCTTTAATATGCACCTAAATGCTTCATGTGCCATTTGATACATGCCTAAATGCTTCTTTTGCCAATGAAATGCTCCAATTTCCTTTCTCTTATTGTTATGTCTAACGCCTATTTTCGAATGAGGTAACCCATTGTATTTTTATATTAAATGAGATGATTTCAAATGAACACTGGTATTTTTGCTTTTGCTATCTTGATACTAAGCCTGCTTAAACTTCTCCTATCGCCATGGATATGCTAGTCGCTTGTTGAGCTCTTTATGCTCACCCCGTTGCTATATAAAATTTTCAAGGTAGCTTGTCACGCACTAAAAAGCTAGAATTGGGTTGAAGTAGTGAAAGGCTAGAAGATTTTGGGCATAAAGATATGTTGGTTGATAGGTTTTTGTTGGTTGATAGGTTATGTAGTGAAAGGCTAGAAGATTTTCTTGGTTGATATTTTGGTTGATAGTAGTGAAAGGCTAATCTTTGTTGGTTGATAGGTTTTTGTTGTATAGTATACTTTACTTCTGATGTATTGTTAAGGATATGTTGATACTTATGTGTTGTAAAAGTTTAATGGACCACTCATGTTTATGGAATGATAAGTTTAAGTTGTATAAGGATAAGAACTCATGGTAAATAATTATTTTTTTTATAATTGTATATATTTCTACGATTATGGATTTGTGTTGTGGTTGATGTTTAGTTGAGCTGCGGATTTTATAAATCTCTGAGTGAAGTGGAGTATGATTTATGAAACATACAAGTTTATGAATTGTGAATATTGATTTGAATGGTTCTTAGTATCCTCAAATGTTAGATTGGATCCTGGATTGATTTGTGACGATGAATTATAATATTATTGATTTTAGACAAGGTCACACCTCCCGAATGCATTAAATTCGATGGGGGCATGACAGCGTATGATGAACTTAATAAATTTGAGAACAACCTTCCAAAGAATAGGAAGGATTTGGCACTTAGAACTCAAGAAGACCACTCAAGCGAAAGCTCAAGTGATGATGACATAGAACTCCTCACAAGTAAATTTATAAAATTTAGAAAACATGAAACTAAGAATAAAAATGAACTTAAAAAGAAAAAGTTACCAAAGAACAAGAAAGCACTCAAGGTAACTTTGGACGAAACGAGTGTATCCGAAGACGAGGAGCAAACCGATGAAGACGAAGTGGCGAACTTCGCTTTGGTGACTCTCGACAATGAAGTAAACAACTCAAACGAAACTCCTTTACTTTATTTTGAAATTACTTGATACTTTTTCATGAGTTGTTTTTAAATTAATTAGTAAAAAATAAAAAAATTGTAAAAAACATATCATGCTTCTTTTTCTAAATGATTTTTAAAAAAATAAAATTTGAGCAACATAATTGCATGTTAATTCTTAGCACTAAGCATGAAAAGTTAGATTCACTTAAAAAGAAAAATGCATTAATACAACAAACAAAATTATTTTGAAAATGCTTTATGTTTTAGGAAATCAATTTTGATGATTTAATGATGTATAATGATGTAATGATGTAATGAAAATATTAAAATTTTGGTACAATACTTGATGATTTTATTCTATTCATGAGATTTTAAAGTTATACATGATGATTTTTGTGATAAATCTTGCACTTTCATTGTATACGATGATATATGTTTTGATTTGGTAAAAAAAAAAAAGACAAGGACATGCTTGTATGAAATCAAATCACTTAAATTGAAACAACTAAAATGGAATGCATTTTGAAAATAAATATTTGTATCATATTTGATGATTTTATATTTTAAAACTATGCATAATGAGTTGAAGTAATAATGGTTTAAATGTACGAATCGACAATCTTTTTGTCACACAAATCATTATTCCTTCACTTGATACTCTAAATTTTTTTTTATGATTCATGATAAATTGAAACATTATGCATGAATCAAGTTCTTGTGTGGATCTATTTACGTTACCTTCATTGAATTTTTCGACAAGTGATTTTAATGATTTGAATTTGAATGAAAATTTTTCAACCGAATCATGAACTTTCTTTTGATTTCTCTACTTGAGCTATCTTTTATGAGAATAAAAATACTTTCTATCTTTGATAATTTCTTCTTACAATTTACTAAAGAAGAAACTTATGCAAATAAACTATGACCTTGATAATGGTTTCTAATGGTTTGAAATTATGTATGTTATATGTTAAAGACTTGAAACCATGTTTTGGTATCATGAATACCCAAATAATGTTGATTTGAAAATTTATTGATTTAGGATCATGCCCAACGTGATAATGATGATGACTTGGCATTTCGTATAAGAAAACTTTATAGGCTAAGATTTATTTTTTATCTAAGTCATGATATTGATTTCTTGATATTGATACATGAGATTTTTCTATGAATCAAGATCTTGTTTTTGAACTCCTATGTTTCTTTTTGCTAATTACTAAAAAGGAGAATTATCTAAATGAATCATGATTTTTCAGAATTATAATTTTTTGTTTATGATTCATAATGAATTGAGATATATTATACATAAATTGAAATCCTTTATGTGTTCTCTCATAACTCCTTTCTACTATAGGAATGTTTTTATCTATATCATGATCGATCTTGAATTCTTGGAATCAAAACTTGATAGTTTCTTTATATGAATCAAGATCCCTCACTTTTTATTCTGGAATGATTTCTTACATTTTATTAAAGAGTATATTTATGAAAATGAATCATGTCTTTTGGTATTCATATGATCTTCTTTCATGATATAATTTTTACTATGCAAGTATATCTCATCAAAAAACTTTTCTTGTTATCCTTTATGTGATAATTTGAAAATTGATGTAAAAGGAAATGAATTGGACTATTGTATTGTTATTCCTCTCTTTTTGCCAATGACAACGGGAGGGATAGAATTGCTAGTGTGCACATCTCAAAAGAGAATTTAAATTTGCTACCTAGCACAATTCAAGATGAAGCAAATCATGCTAGTGTGCACATTGCAAAAAGAGGCAAACTTGCTAGCTTGCTCATCTCAAGAGAGAAGCAAGAAGTGCTATCTTGCAAATCTCAAGAGAAGCAATGTTTGCTAAGTTACATATTTCAAGAAGATACAAAACATGCTATTGTACATTAGAAGCAATGTTTGCTAAGTTACATATTTCAAGAAGATACAAAAACATGCTATATTGTACATTTCAAAAATTGCTAGCTCAAGATGCAAAATTTGGAAACTTACACATTGCAAAAGAAAAACTTGCTAGCTTGTATACTTCAAGAAAATGCAAACACAAGCTATCTTACACTTCTCAAAAGAAAAGAAAGAAACTCACTAGTTTGAATGTTCTAAAGTGATGAAAATTTTGTTAAATAGCTAAGCTTTCATATCTCTAAAACTTGATAGTTGCACTTCTCCTTTTTGTTAATGACAAAGGGGGAGAAAATATGATAATTTGAGAATCATACATGGTAAGATGTAATATACTTTGATATTTTGATACCATGAGGATTTGAAATATTTATGATGATGCATGCAAAACGTATGATAATGATGCATGCAATGTAATGATATGCATATAGTGTTGTAAAAAATATTCATGATTAAATTTGCTTTGACTTAAATTCAATTTGAATTCAAGGTTCTATCAATATGACATATTGATAGGGGGAGTTAAGGTTAACTCCGTCATCAATTGGTTATCATTATCAAAAAGGGGGAGATAGTTGAATCTCGAATTTTGATGATGAAACCAATTGATAGTGTTTATTTGATCTGCGTTTTGAGTGACGTAGGAAGCTTCGATTAGGGAGAGACAATTATGGTAGGAAGAATCATGTTAGGACGGAGTGAAATATGTTCGAAGATTGAATGTCAAGCCGGAAGATCGGTCGACGCATCGATAGAAGGCCTCGGGCCATGGGATCGGGCATCGGGCCAAGAAGAGCAAAAATTGTGCTAAGAAAATCGGAGTTACGGAGGTCAACTGTTTTATTGGGTAATAAGTCATAAGAGAGAATGATATGCCGAAGAATTGGACAAGGCGTCAATGAAATAATGACATGCCAAACAACATTTGATTCAACTTTATAATAATTGTCTAGATCAAAGTAGGTTTTAGGCGTAATTGGGTTGAAATTGGACTAACTCAATTATGGGCCAATTGGGCCCAAGTATGGGTTGTATTGGGTGTTAGAACCCTTGCAGATTCTAAGCTTAGGGTTGATCTCTTTAGGGGATCGGCCTCTTGGAACTCTATAGGGGTTCCTTCCTCTAGGTTGCTGCTTAAAGGCTGCAGAAAATATTCATCTATTGCTTGTGAAAAGAGGAGGAATACATGGCTATTTATAGGGTTTCTGAACTCTAACTCCTAATAGAACTCCTACTCAAGACTCCTACTTCTAACTAACTCCTAATAGGACTCCTAGTTCTTCTCTAAGAATTAACCATCATACCTTAGCTGGCCTGTTTACCTCTTTATTAGGGGTCGGCTTAGGTAGGTTTTACATGAAAGTCTCTCTCAATTAGGACTCTCCTAGCTAGAGTCCTAACAGACCCGCCCTCTTCAAATCAGTCTTGCCCTCAAGGCTAAGATTCCATGAACTCAGGAAATCGGGTCTTCAGCTCATCATATGGTTCCCATGTGGCATTTTGAAGCGATAAATTATTCCAATGCACTAGTACTTCAGTAGAGGGACGTTAGCGATGCATCACGATCCTGCGATCGAGGATGACTTGTGGTTGGGCTTGAATAACTCCATCCTTAGTGGTGTTGGGCAGTTGGATTTGGGGTGACTCGTGTTCTCCCAACTTGGGCTTCAGGCAAGACATGTGGAAGACAAGATGAATTTTGGCACCCTCAGGCAATTTAAGTCTGTACGCCATAGCTCCAATACGCTCTATGATCTGATATGGCCTATAAAAACGCGGGGATAGCTTCATGGAGGCTCGAGTTTTGATGGAGAGTTGCTTGTATGGCTGTAGGCGAAGATAAACCCAATCTCCTACTGAAAATTCTCTTTCACTTCGTCGTGTGTCGGCTTGCTGCTTCATTCTGGCTTGAGCGATAGAGAGATTATCCTTTAATAGCTATAGGAGTTTGTCTCTGTCAATCAATTCTTGGTCAACCTGATCTACCTTGGCCGAGCTAATTACATACTTTGGAATCATAGGGGCTGGCCGACCATACAATGCTTCATAAGGGGTACATTTTGTAGATGAATGATATGTAGTATTATACCACCATTTGGCCCAAGGAAGCCATTTCGCCCACTCGTTTGGTCGATCACTAGTGTAACACCGAAGGTACATCTCTAAACACCTGTTTACCACCTCTGTTTGGCTGTCAGTTTGTGGATGATATGTTGTGCTCATCTTGAGTTTGGTGCCTTGTAACTAAAATAACTCGGTCCAAAATTTACTGGTGAAGATCTTGTCACGATCACTTATAATGGACCTTGGCATCCCATGCAGTTTAACAATATTTTCTATGAAAATCTAGACAATACTAGCAGTAGTGTAGGGATTTCTCACAACACAAAAATGAGCATATTTCGTAAGTCGATCAACCACCACGAGAATTGTGCTTTTACCTTTGGAAGGTGGCAGCCCTTTGATAAAGTCCATGGATATGTTAGTCCACACTAAGTCCGGTATGGGTAGTGGTTGTAGCTTCCCTGGATTTGCCACTGTTTCACTCTTGTGCTGTTGACATACATCACATTGTGCCACATATTCAGCAATAATGTTTTTCATCCCTCTCCAATAAAAATTTTGCTTCACTCTTTTGTAGGTTCTCAGAAATCCGGAGTGCCCTGCTAAAGGTATGGAGTGCATTTCATGCAGGATAATTGTGATGCAAGGGGAGTCAGGTATAAGCACAATGCGACCTTTGTAGCGTAGATCCCTCGAATCCCAAGTGTAGTGGGCTATTGCATTTGGATCCTCCTCCAATTTTTTTATGGTGTTGCTAATCTCTGGATCCTTCTTCCATTCTTCCCTGATGTCTTCAAGGAGGCTGGTGGTAGGAAGGGAGATGGCTGAAACCTTAGCTTGCTCAAGTAGTCGTGAGAGTGCATCTGCGACAACGTTTTCTTTCCCCTTTTTATAAATAATTTCATAATCGAATCCAAGAAGTTTGGTTACCCATTTTTGCTGCTCAGGGGATGATATCTTTTGCTCCAAAAAGTATTTGAGACTTCTATAGTCAGTTTTAATTTGAAATCGCTGGCCAATTAGGTAGGGTCTCCACCTCGTTACTGCGTGCACAATGGCTAACATCTCCTTATCATATACTGACATATTTTGATGGGAGGGAGACAATGCCTTGCTAGTGTATGCGAGTGGTCAACCATCTTGCATGAGAACAGCTCCAATTCCGACTCCAGAAGCGTCGGCCTCAATGATGAAGGGTCGGCTAAAATCTGGTAGTGCTAGCACCGGCGTCAATGTCATGGCTGCCTTAAGTTTGTCGAAGGCAGCGGAGGCTTTGTCCGACCATTGGAAGGCATCTTTTTTCAGTAGAGATGTGAGGGGTGCGCTGATCTTCCCATAGTCCTTAACAAATTTTCGGTAGTAGCCCGTAAGTCCAAGGAACCCACACAGTAATTTCACGTTTGTAGGTTTCGGCCAGCCTTGCATTGCCTCAATTTTTGTTGGGTCTACCGCCACCCCTTCTTCTAATATTATGTGCCCAAGGTAATCTACTTTTTGCTGGAGAAAGCTGCACTTTGGTTGCTTAACAAAAAGAGTATTCTCCTGAAGGATCGTCAAAACAATCCGTAAATACTGAAAGTGACTCTCAAGAGAAGGGCTATAAATGAGAATATCATCGAAAAATACCAACACAAATTTGCGAAGAAAGCTTCAAAAAATATTATTCATGAGACTTTGAAAGGTTGAAGGAGCATTAGTGAGTCCAAAAGGCATTACCAAGAATTCATAATGGCCATCATGTGTGCGGAATGCAGTTTTTGGAATGTCGTCTTCACATACTTGAATTTGGTGGTAACCAGATTGGAGATCTAACTTCGTGAAGACTCGGGCTCCTTTTAATTCATCAAGAAGTTCATCCACCATTAGTATTGGGTACTTGTTCTTGACAGTGATGCCATTTAAAGCTCGGTAGTCGATGCACATCCGCCAAGTTCTGTCCTTCTTGCGTACAAGTAGCATCGGTGAGGAATAGGGGCTACAACTTGGTCGAATCACTCCTGTTTCAAGCATCTCCTTTACAATCTTTTCAATTTCATCCTTCTGGAGGTGAGGATATCGGTATGGTCGAGTGTTCATTGGTGGCTTGCCCGGAAGGATTGGAATCCAATGGTCATGTTGCCGAGAAGGAGGAAGACCGCGTGGTTCAGCAAAAATGTCAGCAAATTTAGCAAGCAATTGGGCAAGATTTTGATCTTTAATCTCTATTTTCTTCCCCTTTGGTTGCTGCTGGAGATGCATCAAAAAGCCACCATTTACCTTGTGCAAAACTTTCTCCATTCGTTGGGTTGAAATGGTGGTTACATTGCTTCCGCGCTTCCTGTGTAGGATGATCTGTTTGCCTTTGCAGTAGAATTTCATAATTAATTTGGAAAAGTTCCAAGAGACATCACCTAGTGTAGTCAGCCATTCTATGCCAAGCATGGCCTCATAGTGATCAATTGGTAGGAGGAAGAAGTCGGTCATAATTTCTTGGTCTTGCAGCAATAGTTTCACCTGCGGGCATCTTTGGTCGCACTTTAGGATTCTGCCGTCAGCAACCTTTACATCGAACTTGCTGCAACCTTCTATATGTAGTGCCATCCGAGTAGCAACCTTACTATTTAGGAAGTTAATAGTGCTGCCCGTGTCGATGAGAACTGTGATCGGTTGTTGTTTGAGAAGGACTCCAGCTTTCATCGTTTGCGGGTTGGAGTAGCCGGCTAATGCGTGTACCATAACGTCAGTTGGTTGTGGCTCTTCTTCCACATCTTCTTCATTATGTTCAAAGCTCTCTTCTGGATGTTCAATGACCTCTTCTTCTACTGGTTCAATCATAAGAAGCCTCCCTTTTCTACAGCGATGCTCGCAGCTCCATGGCTCGTCGCAATGCCAACATAACCCCTTCGTAGATCGCTCCCGAAGCTCTTCTCTTGTCAACCTTTTTGGTGCAGGTGCTCGGTTAATAGTAGGGGGGGCTGAGGGCTTTAGTATTGCAGGTCTAGGAGCGATCTTAGTCCTCCGAGCTTCATGGTTCAATCGCTCCTCTTGAAGTCATGCGAAAGAGATGGCTGCCATAAGCGTGTATGGTTGTCGCGCTTTAACTTCTCCTCGGATCTCCAGCTTCAAGCCCTCAATGAAGGTCCCCGGATCCCCGGATCGTGTTTTTCGAACCAATCATGAGTTTGATTAGATAATCTTTCAAACCTGTTTTGGTATTCCTGAATGGTGGAGGTTTCTCGACTCTTTGCTAGTTGTCCATCAATGTTCTTGTAATCGGTTGGTCCGAAGCAGATTAGCAGTCCTTCTTTGAATTGTCGCCATGAGAGTACTCCATGAGTGTATTCAAACTAGTCAAACTACTGTATAGCATCCCCTTCAAGATGTATAGCTGCAATTTCCACCATAGATGCGTCCACGGTTTTGTGGTACCGAAAAAATCGCTCCGCATGAGAGATCCAACCAATCGGGTCTCCTTCTTCCCATCTAGGGAAGTCCACCCTCATGCGTGGATAGTTGAGGTCAGTCATAGAACCTCCTCTCTCTTGGAAGTCATCTCTTCGGGCTTGGTGTGATTGGTTAGAGCTCTCTCCTTGATGTGATTTCTTCGGGCTTAGTGGTCGGCCCAAACTGAGTTCGGTAAAGAGAGTCCGAATCTTATCCTCTATTCGCGCCTCGAAGGCTTCAAATTTAGTATTAATTGCCTCTTCAAATGCCATACTATATGCCTCCAAACCTGTGATATTAAGATCTCTTTTTTGTTGTCGGGTTAAAGGCATGTATAGGTTGAGAGAAGTGATGGTCATAAGGGTTGGTAGATTGGTGGATGTAGGCTGCGATTTACGCTTATTTTGTGGCTGTTTTGGGTGCAGTTTGAGGGTGTGGTTTGGTGGAGTTTTAGAGCTATGGATGAAAGTTTTAAATCTGTGGTAAATGGCAGCAAAGGTTTGATAGAAATCAGTGGAAGTTTGCTGCAGAATTGTGTTGTCTTGTAAGAGCAGAATTATCGTCGAAGAAACAACGGTTTCTCGATGAAATTTCCACCAAAAGCTTGAGAGATTTGAGGAGGGAATTGACAGAAAAATCTCAGTTTATATGACAGCAAAGATGTCCAATTTAATCAAGAAAATTTAGGCAGTATAATAGCAGGGAAATTGGTGCAAGTTGCGATAGCAGAATTCTCGTCGAAAAATTTCAGCGGTTTGTGACGAAAATTTGCAGCAACACAAAATCATTTTTAGAGATGAATTCCTCAATCGATCAATCTTAGATGGAAGCCAAGATGATTTATGAAGTGTATAGGAAATTTTGTCCAAAAAATATTGCAAATAGATCGGTTAAGGCAACAATATGCGGCTAAAATTTTCTATAGCACAGATTTTCAATTGTAGCAGATTGGATGTAAAAGAGCAGCAGTTTATATTGAGAATTTTTCAATGAAACAAAAGGGAAATCTATTATTAGGAAGTGTCAAAGCTATCATAAAAATTTCGTAGAAATTTGGACAGAAAAAATATAGTAGGAAGATCAAACAAACTGTGCTATGCGGTTGGAATTCTGCAATGTATCTTTCATCGTAGAGATGAAAACTTTGCGACGAAAAGCTTATGCAGAAATATAGGAACAATTTTTTTTTTTTTTTAATAAGGATAACTAAATTGCAGCAGCAGTAAGGTACGAAACCAGAACCTGTTGCAATTCGCGGGGAGATCAAAGAATGATCTGCGGTGGTGGAGATGACGGTGGAATTTAGCGACGATCTTTTAAGCAATTGTGGGAATTGCTTTGGGCGGTTGTGGAGAGATGATTGATGGTTGTGGAAGGGCAGCGAGATGCCAAGAACATTGCTCTGATACCAAGTGTTAGATCCCTTGCAGATTCTAAGCTTGGGGTTGATCTCTTTAGGGGATCGGCCTCCTGGAACTCTATAGGGGTTCCTTCCTCCAGGTTGCTGCTCAAAGGCTACAGAAAATATTCATCTATTGCTTGTGAAAAGAGGAGGAATACATGGCTATTTATAGGGTTTCTAAACCCTAACTCCTAATAGGACTCCTACTTCTAACTAACTCCTAATAGGACTCCTAGTTCTTCTCTAAGAATTAACCACCATACCTTAGCTGGCCTGTTTACCTCTTTATTAGGGGTCGGCTTAGGTAGGTTTTACATGAAAGTCCCTCTCAATTAGGACTCTCCTAGCTAGAGTCCTAATATGGGGCCAAGTGAAAGGCCCAAATAATGACCCAACAGGTGGAGCCGTTGTTTGCATAGTCTCCGAGACTATGTCTGTCGATGGTACTGCCAGTCTGGGTGATGGTACCACCCAGACTTAGTCTCCGAGATTGTCAAGTAGTTGTACTGCTAGTCTAGGTGTTGGTATCACTAGACTAGGTGGTGGTACCACCCAGTGTTAGTGCTACAAGCGATAGTACCGCCCACCATAGGCGGTGGTACCACTAGTATCCCAAAAACTAGGGATGAGACACTTTTAGGCTCTATGTTTGAATCCACTTAAGGCCTATAAATACCCCTCTCATTCCTGGTTAACACACATAAGCATAGAGAACTTAAAAGTGAGAAAATGCTATAGCAATCACTTAAGAAAGCCCCTCCTCTAGTCATAAAGTTTATAATTCTGTTTAGAGAGGAGTGAGTGCTTATAAAAGGTTGTCTCCTAAACCTATGAAAAGGAGAAGAAGGGTGTAAAAAGGTAATTGATCTTCGCCCATTGAAGGAAGATTGGTAGTGGAAGCCGGTGGCCTCGAGTGAAGAGGAATATAGAGTGGATGTAGGTCACAACGATCGAACCACTATAAAAATATGGTTTGCATTTCTATTTTGCTCCTTACTTTAATTGCAAACTGAATTATTACTTTCACTACTTTACAAATATGCTTTCAAGTTAACATCTTTCTGAAATTGTTTTTTATCATACGAAGATTTTTGATTTGACATGATTTTTATCCGCTGCACTAATTCACCCCCCCTCTTAGTGCCAACTTGATCATAACAATATCAAGATAAGTGAACAAACTTGTGTACTATATACCCGTCCATATGATGGAGGCGGTTGGTCTTATAGCTGCTCATGGGGGGACACCAGGGATATAGTGTAGGTGCTCATTAGAGAATGAGTTCACTGATTGATCTGCTCATGGAATGCTGGAGGGTTGATGATACCTCATTGTTAGACAACGATCGATTCCGTCATCCTAGTGGTGTATCTGTTAGGACCGTGACATCACTAAGAGAGGGGGTGAATTAATGCTTTCGATAAAAATGATGGTTTGAAAATTTCATTCGATAAAATCATATCGAAAGGACGTTTAAACTTAAAATGTTTGCAAGAGTAGTAATGAACAGGTAAAGCAATTGCAAAATAAGTAAACAAGTAGAGAAAGGGAGGCACACCAATTTTATAGTAGTTTGATCGTCGTGACCTACATCCACTCCCGATTCCTCTTCACTTGAGACCACCGGCTTCCACTACCTAATCTTCTTTCAATGGGCAATGATCAACTACCCATTTACACCACTTTTATCCTTTTCACAGGTTTAGGAGATAATCTTTACAACCACTCACCCCTCTCTTAAACTTTACCCAACACTTAGAGCTTGAGAGTGTTGAATCTCGGATTTTGATGATGAAATCAATTGATAAATTGTTTGATCTAATCTATATGTTGAGAAAAGTGTGCAGGATTAACTACAATAGTAGTAAGATAAAAAGCAAATGTTGTGTCGGAGTCAAGATCGAGATTTCGTTGGGAGTTCAAGAGTTTATCGGAAGTCCGGATGTTCATTAGAAGTTCTACCGGAACCAATTGAGAAGTCCAGGAGCTTGCCAAAGAAGCTCATCGGAACTTGCCAAGAAGATCGTCATGAAGTCTAGGAGCTTGTTGGATGTCCGCCAGAACATTACCGAGAGATCGTCGGAAGTTCGCTGAAAGATCGTCGGAAGCTTATCGGAAGAACAATTGACGTACTAGAACTAGAATACTTTTTTAAATGTCTTAATTATCATAGTTAGACCATAGATTGAGTTAGGATTGGGAGGCGATCCCTCTAACTCAGTTAGGGGCCAATTGGGCCCTTAACAAGGTTGAATTAGGCCAGATTGAACAGCCCATTCAGTACCTGAAATCACAACCAGCGGTGGCACCACTTAGTGACCTAGCTCCCAAGTGGTTTGGGCACTAGTACCACCCAGACTAGGTGGTGGTACTGCCGGTAGTTAATGCTACTAGCGGTAGTACCACCCTTGTCAAGCAATGGTACCGCAAGAACTTGGTCTCCGAGTTTTGTCAGGTGGTGGTACCACCCAATGTTAGTCTACAAGTAGTAGTACCGCTCAATAATAGTGGTGGTACCACTAGTACCTCGAAATTTGGGGAAGTGAAACTTTTTTGGCTCTAATTTAGGAGCCATTGGGGCCTATAAAAACCCCACCATTTTCTGCATGAAAGGGCATGAAAAGTGTTTACATAATCTTAAGTTCTTTGGGTGTTAAAGTGTTATAAAAGTGAGAAGAGTCCTCCCCTCCATCTCTTAGCTTTGTAAACATACAAGAAAGAGGAATGAGGCTTGTAAGGATTATCTCCTAAACCCAGTAAAAGGAGAAAGAGCTGTAAAAAGTGGTTGGTCTTCACTTATTGAAGGAAGGCCGTTAGTGGATGCCGGTGATCTCGACGGAGGAGGAATCCGAGGTGGATGTAGGTCACAATGATTGAACCACTCTAAATTCTGGTTTGCATTTCGTCTTGAGCAATTTACCTTTATTGCAAACTGCTTTATCTTCTTATTGCTTTCTCTACACTCCCATACACTTTCAAGTTAATATCTTTACAAAACAGTTTTTGTTAGAATCAGGTTTAATCGAAACAAAGACTTTTGAAATCGGTAATTTTTTCGCTGCGCTAATTCACCCTCCCTCTTAGTGCCACTCTTGATTCTAACAATTGGTATAAGAGCAAGGTCACTCTTATTTGGTTTGAAATACAAGAGAAATGACATTTGCTAGCAACCAAGAGGGTTATTCAATTACATGTCCGCCCATGTTCAATGGGATGTATTACACATATTAGAAGACTAGAATGAGGATCTTTCTAATTTCTATGGATTTCGAATTATGGAACATTATAGAAAATGACTTTCAAAAGTCTTCTCATCTAATGAATGATTGGAATGAGTTGGAGAAGAAGACTTTCGATCTAAATGCCAAGGCTATGAATGTCTTATTATGTGCTTTGGATAAAAATGAGTTCAATCGAGTGCCAATTTATGAAATGACTTTTGATATTTGGCACACACTCAAAGTTACTTACGAAGGCACTAGTAGAGTAAAGGAGTCAAAAATTAATCTTTTAGTCCATACTTATGAGTTGTTTCGGATAAAACCGAGTGAGACCATTGGAGACATGTACACCCAATTTATGAATGTCATTAATGGTTTAAAAGGACTTGATAAAAGTTTCTCAGATTTTAAACTTGTTAATAAAATCTTAAGATCCTTTCCAAAGAGTTGGGACCCTAAAGTAACAACCATTCAAGAGGCCAAGAATTTAAATAACTTTCCTCTCAAAGAATTGATCGGGTCACTAATGACCTATAAGATGACTTGTAATGCTTATGAGGAGCTTGAGAACAATCTTTCAAAGAATAGAAATGATATGACACTAAGAACTTAAGAATACCACTTGAAAGAAAATTCAAGTGATGAGGACTATGATGATGACTTGGCACTTTTGACAAGAAAGTTTAAAAAATTCATAAAAATGAATAAATTTAGAAATGACACTAAAAATAAATTTGAATCCAAGAAAGAATAAGTCACATGCTACGAATGCAAGAAGCTGGGACATTTCAAAAGCGAATGTTCCCAAGCAAAGAAGAAACAACCAAATAAGAAGAAGACTCTTAAAGTAACATGAGATGACTCAAGTGCATCCGAAGAAGAGGAGCAAACCAACACTGAGCAAGTTGCTCACTATGCGCTAATGGCTATTGGAGATGGGGTAAGTAGTTTATTAGATGCAAATTTATCTTTTGATGAATTACTGATTGCTTTTCATGATTTATTCGATGAATGTAAATTAGTTAGTAAAAAATATAAATTGTTAAAAAAGGAGCGTGCTTCTCTTGTTAGTAATTTTGATAGACTAAAATTGAGCATGATGATAGTTTAGCTCCTTGTACAAAATGTGATGAATTAGAAACACTTAGAAAGGAAAACTTGCTACTTAAAGAAACCTTAGAAAAGTTTAAGGTTGGTAGCAAGTATTTGAATATGATCCTTGCCAATAAGGATTACGTTCTTAGGAAAGGCGGAATTGGATTTTTGAGTAGCTCTCACTAAAATCCAACCACCTTTATTAAAGGCCCTACCTTACATGTTTCACCCTGAAACAAATGCAACTTCTATTGCAAATTTGGACATGTTGCGTACAAATGTCCATTTAAGATATATAGTCCACATATATTGATTTGGGTTCCTAAAGGAACCTCAAATGACCCAATGTAACATGATAAGTTGTGTAGATCGATTTATGAGGCACCCAAGGTCAAATGAATACCTAAAAATCATTCTTTTTTGTAGAAATGTTTATCATCACAAGCTAGGAGCAAGAGATGGTATCTTGATAGTAGATGCTCAAGGCATATGACTGGAGATCCATCTCAATTCTTTAAGCTCACTAGCCTAGACAAAGGATATGTCACCTTCGAAAACAACAACAAGGGTAAAATCATTGGTAAAGGAACCATACGTAACAAATCTAACTTCTTTATTGAAAATGTGTTATTGGTTGATGGCTTATAGCATAACCTTTTGAGCATTAGTCAATTATGTGATGAAGGATACATCAATAGATTTGAATCCAATGCTTACATTATTAAAAAACCACACAAAAACATGTCTATGATTGCCTTAAAATAAAATAATGTATACACTATCGACATTGATGATCTTTGTAATGAAATGCATTTTTCGGTTTTGAATGACAATGCTTGGCTTTGACATAGGAGATTAGGTTATGCTAGTATAAAACTAATCTCTCAAATCTTATCTAAAGAACTTGTAAGAGGAATTCCTTACATTAAGTTCATTAAAGACAATGTGTGTGATGCATGTCAACTAGGAAAATAAATAAAAAGTAGTTTCAAACTAAAGAACCAAATAAACACATCCAGATCATTGCAATTGATCCATATGGACTTGTTCGGACCAATTGTTACATCAAGCCAAGGAGGTAGCAAATATGCCTTTGTTATCATGGATGATTATAGTAGATACACTTGGACTTACTTCTTGGCACATAAAAGTGATTGCTTTAGGTATTTTTCTAAGTTTTGTAAACTTGTTCAAAATGTAAAGGGTTTTATAATTTCATTAAATCGAAGTGATCACGGTGGAGAATTTCAAAACCATGATTTCCAAGATTTTTGTGAATATAATGGATACAACTACAATTTCTCTACTCCAAGAAATCCTCAACAAAATGGAGTAATAGAAAGAAAAAAAAGAAATTACAAGAAATAGCAAGAACCATGTTAAACAAACATAGCTTACCCAAATATTTTTGGGCCGAAGCCATAAATACGGCATGCTATGTCATTAATAGGGTTATAGTAAGACCATTACTTTCCAAAACTCCTTATGAGTTGTGGAACAATAAAAAATCCAATGTTTTATATTTTAAAGTTTTTGGGTGTAAATATTTTATCTTGAATGAAAAAGATACCTTAGGAAAATTTGATGCAAAATCCGATGAAGGGATTTTTCTTGGCTATTCTTCTATTTCTAAGGTCTTTCATATTTTTAACAAAAGAATTTTGGTTATAGAAGAGTCTATTTATGTTGTTTTTAATGAAATTTTTGAAATTAAGAAAAATGATTTTGATAACAATCTTAATTTTGATGCTTTGAATTTAAATGAAACCTTTTCTCCATCTGGCAACTTGGATACATCTTCTTCTGAAACATCCTTACCCAAGGAATGAAAATATATAGATGCTCATCCTAAGGAGCTAATCATATGAGACACATTAAAGGGGTTCTTCTTTTAAGAATTTTTATGCCAACACCACTTTTCTCTCCTAAATTGAACCTAAATGCATTGACAAGACCTTGAAAGATGATTCATAGGTTATCGCAATACAGGATGAGTTGAACCAAGTTGAGAGAAATGAGGTATAGAAGCTTATTCCAGGGTCAAATGACCATTTAGTTATTGGTACAAAATGGGTCTTTAGAAACAAGCAAGATGAATTTGGTATTGTGGTTAGAAACAAGGCTAAATTAGTGGCCAAGGGTTTCAACCAAGAAGAAGGTATCGATTATGAAGAAACCTTTACTCCTGTGGCATGATTAGAAACCATAAGGATGCTCCTTGCCTATGCTAGTGATAATACTTTTAAGTTATTTCAAATGGATGTTAAAAGTACTTTTATTAATGGCTTTATTTCTAAAAAATTCTATGTTGAACAACCTCCTGGATTTGAGAATGATAATTTTCCTAATCATATGTTTAAATTGACTAAAGCTATCTATGGATTGAAACAAGCCCCAAGGGCTTAGTATAAGAGACTTAGCTCATTTCTTATTCAAAATGATTTCTCTAAAGGTAAGGTCGATAACACATTATTTATTAAAAATTTTAAAAATAATTTTCTTATTATTCAAATTTACATTGATGATATTATTTTTAAGTCTACAAATGAATCTCTATGTAAATCATTTGCCAAAAGTATGAGTCAAGAGTTTGAAAAGCTTAATGGGTGAACTAACCTTCTTTTTAGGATTACAAATCAAACAACTTAGTAATGATATTTTTCTTAGTTAAACAAAATATGTATTAGACTTGCTAAAAAAGTTTAATATGGATAGTTCAAAGGCTATTAATACTCCTATGAGTACCTCCACTAAGTTAGACATTGATGAAAGTGGAGAATATTTTGATCAAAAAGCTTATAGGGGTATGTTAGGTAGTTTGCTATACCACATCGCAACTAGACTGGACATCATATTTAGTGTAAGACTTTGTGCTAGGTTTAAATCTAATCCTAAGCTATCTCATCTTAAAGCGGTCAAAAGAATTCTTAGATATCTAAAAGGAACCACTATTCTAGGATTATGGTATCCAAAATCCGAAAACCTTAAATTAATTGCTTATGCTAATGTGAATTTTGTTGGATATAGATTAGATAGAAAAAGTACATATGGAACATGTCAATTCTTAGGCCATGCAATTGTCTCTTGGTCTTCCAAGAAACAAAACTCCGTTGCACTATCTACGACCGAAGTCTAATACATAGTGGCTAATGCATGTTGTGTACAAGTTGTTTGGATGAAAAATATACTAGAAGATTATAGAACTATCTTAAGAATATTCCTATAAAATGTGATAACACAAGTGCAATATGTTTAACAAAAAATCCTATTCAACACTTTAGAACTAAACATATTAACATTAGACATCACTTTATATAAGATCATGTTAATAATCATGATGTAATCTTAGAATTCATTGATACGAAACATCAATTGGCCAATATCTTTACAAACCTTTAAATGAAGAACAATTTGATTTCATTAGAAGAGAGATAGGCATGTTAAACTGTTTAAATGTATGAGTTATTATATTTCTTTTTCGGACTATCTTTATGTGTTTCATGAATGGAGCTTTCATGAATTTATGTCATATCAAGTTTACTCCATACCCTTTCTCTATCATGTAATGATGTTCGATACATTTAGTCCCTTCACCCATTGAACTTACAAATGCATCTTTCACAAATTTCACTATTATAAATTCTTATTGAGAAATAGATTTAATAAAGTTTTATTCTTGGATTTTTTTTATCATGAATTCTTCTTTACTTTTCTCATGAAAGAAGAAGTTTTATGAATTTTTAGTATGTGATAATCGCTTGCAAGAATGGAGATTTGATTTCACAAAAATATCATGATCCTTTCCATGAATTCCTTCTTTTTGTTAAAATTGAAGTATGATTTAATGAAACTCATTTATTGCCTTAACTTGATTTAAATCATTTCACAAATTTGGTTCTTAGTGGATTCCCTCCTTACCTTCATTCTTCTTCCTCATGCAAAGTTTTGATGACAAAGGGGGAGAAGTTGATGGAATCTCTCTCTTTAATGTTGAGAACTTTTGAATGTTACCATGCAACGATGCAATATTGATTGGATAAATTAGTGTGAAACTTGCTTGAATTTTTACCATACTTGCATTGTAGAATTATTCTCCTTTTCATTGATGACAAAGGGGGAGTAAAATACCAAAATATGATAAATTGATGACAAATTGACATTATAAATATATGCGATGTATCTTATCTTGAAATATATTTCATATGCATTGTAGATATTTGAAATGTTTCATGAATGCTTGATAATTGTCTATCATAAGGTATCATGAGCTTAACCTACTATTTACAATTGATACCATGGAATGATGAATTATTATCTTGATATATTTAAAATTTGTATCATACTTGAAAATGATGATTGTCTATCACCATTAGACTGGAAAATGGATATCAAAACTTGACATCATTTTTATAAATACGTAGCATCATATTTTGAATTGGTAAATCATGATAAGTATCATGATGTGCATGTTGTTAAGTTTAAATGAATATGACTTATCGGTTTGATACTTGAATTCAAAGGCCTTGAATTCAAGAATGTGTTTTCTCAAGAATGACATATAGATAGGGGGAGTTAAAATTAACTCTGTCATCAATTGATTATTATCATCAAAAATGGGGAGATTGTTGAATCTTGGAGTTTGATGATGAAATCAATTGGTAAATTGTTTGATCTAATCTATATATTGAGAAAAGTGTGCAGAATTAATTATGATAGTAGTAAGACATAAAGCAAATGTTGTGCCAGAGTCAAGATCGAGATTTCGTTGGGAGTTCGAGAGTTCGTCGGAAGTTCTACTGGAACCAACTGAGAAGTCTAGGAGCTTGCCAAAGAAGCTTGTCAAAACTCACCAAGAAGATCGTTATAAAATCCAAGATCTTGCCGGAAGTCTGCCGGAACATTACCGAGAGATCGTCGGAAGTTCATCAAAAGATCATCGGAAGCTCACCGGAAAAACAATTGATGTACTAGAACTAGCATGCTTTGTTAAATATCTTAATTAATGAAGTTAGACTATAGATTGAGTTAGGATTGGGAGTGATCCCTCTAACTCAATTAGGGGCCAATTGGGCCCTTAACAAGGCCGAATTGGACCGGATTGAATAGCCCATTCAGCACTTGAAATCACGGCCGGCCGTGGAACCACCTGGTAACCTAGTCTCCCAAGTGGTCTAGGTGTTGGTACCACCCAAATTGGGCGATGGTACCACCGATAGTTAATGCTGCCAACGATGAAAACGCCCTTGTCAGGCGGTGGTACCACTAGAGCTCGGTCTTTGAGCTCTATCAAGTAGTGGTACCACCCAGACTGGGCAGTAGTATCGCCTAGTGTCAGTCTGCAAGCGGTAGTACCACCCAATAATGGCAGTGGTATCGCCAGTACCCCGAAATCCGGGGAAGTGACACTTTTTGGCTCCAATTCAGAAGCCATTTGGGCCTATAAATACCCCACTCTTTTCTGCATGAAAGGGCACAAAAAGTGTTACATAATCTTGAGTTCTTAGGGTGTTAAAGTATTGTGAAAGTGAGAAGAGTCCTCCCCTCCCTCTCTTAGCTTTGTAAACATCTAAGAAAGAGGAGTGAGGCTTGTAAGGGTTATCTCCTAAACCCGGTAAAAGGAGAAAGAGCTGTAAAAGGTGGTTGGTCTTCTCTAATTGAAGGAAGGCCATTAGTGAACGCCAATGACCTTGATGGAGGAGGAATCCAAAGTGGATGTATGTCACAACGACCGAAACACTCTAAATTCTAGTTTGCATTTCGTCTTAAGTAATTTACCTTTACTACAAACTGCTTTATCTTCTTATTGCTTTCTCTATGCTCCTATATGCTTTCAAGTTAATATCTTTATGATGACTTCAGAATCGGAGTTCTCACAATATTATAATAGTGTTTTCCATCTATTTTCCTCTCAGTTGATGTGTTCACCGAGCAAGGATGAGTGGGGATTTTATAGACCCTAAATAGATTCAAATTTGAAGTCAAAACGATCTCATCTCAGGTTTTCAGGGTACTGATGGTATCATTGCTAGTATTAGGTGATACCATCGCTTGCCAATCTAACACTGGGCGGTACCACCGCTTGACATACTAACACTAGGCGGTACCACGGCCTAGTTTGGCAATACCACCGCCTAAGTCAATCTTAAAAATTGTCTCTAAGTGGTACTATCGCTTAGTTTGAGCGGTACCATCACTATACCCTACTATAGGACATTGAATGGGCCAAACATTAGGTCCAATTCGGCCTTGATTCAGGCCCAATTGGTCCCTAATTGAGTTGGCATTGTTTCACCCTAGTACCGACTTAATTAGATCTAAACTAACTTGATCTAAATAAATTATTACAAAAGCATTATTCACATATTGTCTGACATGTCATTAGTTCATTCGGCGCTTCGTCCGACCCTTTGGCACATCGTCCTCTCCTTCGGCATATTGTCTTCTCATAACATTCAATCTCCTTGGCGCAATGTTCGATCTTCTTGGCCCGATGCCCGAACTCATAGCATGAAGCCTTCTGCCAACACATCGACCGATCCTTTGACTCAACATCCAATCTTCTGACATGTTCCACTTCTACCCAATAATGATTATTCCTGCTTTAATTAAATTATATCTCCATAATTGAAGCTAGTCCTGCATCACTCAAAACACATATTAGATTACAAACTCATCAATTGATTTCATCATCAAAACATAAGATTCAACAATCTCCCCCTTTTTGATGATGACAATCAATTAATGATAGAGTTTAAACTAAATTCCCCCTATCAATATGCCATATTGATATAACCTTAACATGTCATATCAAAATAATCATGTGTAGTAAATCATTGCATTCATTATTGCATACATCATTCAAAATCATAAGTATTGCATGCATAATACCAATTTATCATGTATATTTTCAAAATCATCATTACATACATGATTCCAAATCATCATACATAATTTCAAATCATCATTTTTGGCATAATATGCATGATTATCATTACACCTTCTCCCCCTTTGTCATCAATAAAAAAGAGAAGTGCAACTAGTAAGTTTTTAGATATGCAAGCTAGTAAGATAGCAAGTTTTAAACATACAAGCTAGCAAGTTTTTCACATATGAAAGTTAGCAAAATTTTTGCATCTTTTGAGATGTGCAAGATAGCTTATTTTTGTATCTTCTTGAAATATGCAAGCTAGTAAACTTTGCTTCTATTTTGAGATGAGCAAGCTAGCAATTTTAGCAAGTTTTACATTATGCAAGCTGGCAATTTGGCAAGTATTACTTCTCTTTGAAGTATGAAGGCTAGCAAATTTTTGAAAAAGAATGCAAGATAGTAAATAGAAAGCTAGCAAGATAGTAATGCATCATTTTAGAATATGCAAGCTAGCAAGTTTTGTCTTTCTTTGAAATATGCAAGCTAAGAAGTTTTAGCTTCTTGAATTATGCAAGCTAACAAATTTTATCTACCCCTTTGTCATTGTAAAAAAGAAGTGAAGAATATAATTTTGTAATTCTTTTTCCTTTACATCAATTTTCATATCATAATAAGGATAAAGAACAAGGATAAATTTACATCAAAATTTTAATCATCAAAAATAAAAGATCAAGTCATGAATACTAAAAGATCATGTATTATTTTTGACAAATTTCTTCTTTATAAATAGAAGGAATGATAGGAAACAATCTTAATTTAAAAAGAAAACTCAAGTCATAAAAATCAAGAAATGATCCGAAAAATATATAAGAAAAGTTCATACATTTGGGAGATATAACATTCAAGCTAGTACTTTTGTTTGCCTAAATTTAATATTCAAGCTAGTACTTTTGGTTCTCTTAAGATGCTAGCAATTTTCTTTCTCCCCTTTGTCATTGTAAGAAAGAAGAAGAGGGGAATAATACAATGGTGCAAATTTTTCTTCTTACATCAATGCTCTAAGTATCTCATAAGGTGTATAACCATAAATATAAGGGAATTGTATATAATGAAAATCATGTCACGAAGGATATAATATCAAAGATCATGTGAATATAAAAAGACATGATTTATTTGGATAAGTTTTCTCTTTAATGAAATGCAAGAGTCATATGAGAATAAAGAGTAGGGGACCTTAATTCATATAAAGAAAACCTCAAGTTATAATTCCAAGAATTCAAGATCATATTATAGATAAGACTCATTCAAATTTAGATCATCAAATCATCAAAATTATTTTTAAGTGATTCATAAAAAAGGCAAAAATATATTCATTAATCTCCTTTCTTTTTTTTCATCAATGATTCAATTATATCATGAGATATACAAATCATAATTATAAATAAGTCATATAAAAATCATGATATGAAAGATATTAATATGAAATATCAAGAAAGATTAATTCATGAATAATTCATCTTGACAAATCTCCTTTCGAATAGAATCATAAGAGATCAAATAAGAGATCTTGATTCACATAAAATAAATCTCAAATCAATAATCTCAAGAATCAAGATTCATTTGAATAAATCTTCTGTTAGATGATAAAATCATATGAGAACAAAATAATTCATATAAAATACATCTCATGTCGTAAACACGAATAAATCAAGTGTTTAGATAAATATGAAAACAAATTGTCAAATCCAAAATCATCATCAAAATCAAATTTCTTTCCTTCGGGAAATTTATTGAAAGCAGCATTGATAGATTCCTATAAGATTAATAGTAGCAAAAGTTCTTTTAGTTTCAAATTTTATACTCTAGTCTTTCACACAAAAGCCATGCATCATCATTTAAAATCGAAAAGCAATATGGAAATCATCAAGATACACATTATTGCTTCTTAAAACTTATATAAAATTAATCTTATTATGTGTACAAGCATTAGATTTAAATATAATATTTTGTTCCTTTATCATAAAACATGTAATTGTCATGATCTTTTTTTTAACAATTTATATATAATTTTTTTAACTAATTTAAGAATAACTCATGAAATGCATGAAGTAATTTCACTGTAAAGTAAAGGGGTTTTGGTTGAGTAACTTACCTCATTGTTGAAAGCCACCAAAGCATAGTTGACAACCTCATCTTCGGATGCACTCGTTTCATCCTCCATTATTGCCTTAAGTGCTTTCTTTTTCTTTTGTACGAGCACCTTCTTCTTTAGTTGTGGACATTCGCTTTTGAAGTGTCTCAGGTGATTGCATTCATAGTAAGTTGTTTTATCCTTTTTAAGTTTATTTTTATTTTTTAATTATTGTTTCATGAACTTTTTAAATTTTATAATAAGAAGTTCAAAGTCATCATCATCATCACTTGAGTTATCACTCAAGTGGTATTTTATTATTCGAAATGTTAAATCCTTCATATTCTTTGGAAGGTAGTTCTCATGTTCATCATGTTCAATACAAGTTATTTTATAGGCCATCAAAGACCCTATAAGTTCTTCGAGCAGAAAATTATTGAAGTCCTTCGCTTCTCGTGTTGCGATTAATTTCGGATCCCAATTTTTAGGAAGAGAATATAAAATTTTATTCATATGTTCAAGATTCAAAAAACTTTTACTAAGTGCTTTCAAACTATTGACGACATCTGTAAAATGAGTGTACATGTCAACAATAGTTTCAATTAGCTTCATTCGAAATAATACAAAATCATGCGTCAAAAAATTTATTTTAGACTCTTTAACTCTACTAGTGCCTTCGTGTATGATTTCATGAGTATGCCAAATGTCATGCATAGTTTTGCAAATAGAAATCTGATTAAATTCATTTTTATCTAGAGCACAAAATAAAGTGTTCATCGCTTTAGCATTTAAAGGAAAAGTTTTCTTCTCTAAATCATTCTATCCGTTTATTGGATTGGAAGACTTTTCAAAACCACATTCAACAATATTCTATAAATCAACGTTCAAAGAAAGTAAGAAAACTCTTATCTGAGTTTTCTAATAAGTGTAGTCCGTCCCATTGAGCATAGGAGGACGAATGATAGAGTGACCCTCTTGAAATCCGATAAAAGCCATTTCTCTTAGGTGTTAAACCAAATGAGAAAAACTAGCTCTAATACCAATTTTTAGGACCATGACGACACTAAGAGGGGGGATGAATTAGTGCTTTCGATAGAAACGATAGTTTGAAAACTTCATTCGATGAAATCATATCGGAAGGATGTTTAAACTTAAAATGTTTGCAAGAGTAATAATGAGCAAGTAAAGTAATTGCAAAATAAGTAAACAAGAAAGGGAGGCACACCAATTTTATAATGGTTCGATCATTGTGACCTATATCCACTCCCGATTCCACTTCACTTGAGGCCACCGATTTCCATTATCCGATCTTCTTTCAATAGGCGAAGATCAACTACCTTTTTACACCCCTTTTCTCCTTTTCATAGGTTTAGGAGATAACCTTTACAACCACTCACCCCTCTTTTAACCTTCACCCAACACTTAGAGCTTGAGAGGAGTTCTCATAATATTACAATAGTGTTTTCCTTCCTTTTTGCTCTTAGTTGATGTTTTCACCGAGCAGGGATGAGTGGGGTTTTTATAGGCCCCAAATGGATTCAAATTTGGAGCTAAAATTGTTGAATCTCATATTTTGATGATGAAACCAATTAATGAGTGTTTATGATTTAATCTATGTTTTGTGTGATGTAGGATGCTTCGATCAGGATGAGACAATTAAAGTAGAAAGAATCATGTTGGGCTAGAGGAACATGTCAGAAGATTGGACATCGAGCTAGAGGATCGATTGACGTATCGATAAAAGGCTTCAGGCCATGGATTCGGGCATCAGACCAAGAAGAGCAGATATTACGCCAAGGATATTAGAGTTGTGGAGTCAATTAGCTAATTGGGCAATAGGCCACAAGAGAAGACAATGTGCTGAAGAATCGAATGAAGCGTCGATGGACCAATGACATGCCGGACAACATGATTCATGCTTAGTATTAATTGTCTAGATCGAAGTGTGTTTTTACATATAAAGAATTAACTATGATAGCAAAGCATAAAGCAAAATGAAGTCCCGGAGTCAAGAAAGTGATTTCGTTGGGAGTTCAACAGTTCGTCGGAAGTCCGGACGTTCGTCGGAAGTTCTGCCAGAACCAATCGAGAAGTCCCAGAGCTTGCCAAAGAAGCTCATCGGAACTCACCGAGAAGATCATCATGAAGTACAAGAGCTTACCGGGAGTCCATTGGAACATTGTCGAGAGATCGCTAGAAACTCGTCGGAAGAAACTAGACTTACGGACTTGTTTAGCTTAGTAATATATTAGATTTCGTAATTAGCACGTAATTGGGATTGGAATTGGGCCAACCCAATTATGGGCTAGTTGGGCCCATGTAAGGACTGTGTTGGGCCCAATGAAAGGCCCAAATAGTGACCCAAGAAGTGGCACCGTCATGGCATAGTCTTCGAAACTATGTCAGGCAGTGGTACCACCCAGTGCAGTGTTAGTGCCAGACTGACACTAGCAGTGGTATCGCCCAGCATAGGCGATGGTACCGCACATGCCAAAGAAACTCGAGATGGGATATTTTAAGCCTCCAAGTTTGAATCAACTTGAGGCCTATAAATACCCCTCTCATCCCTGGTTAATACACACAAGCATAGAGAATTTAAAAAGAGAAAAACGCTGTTATAATCTCTTGTGAGAATCCTCCTCTTCTAGTCTAAGTATAGAATAGTTTGAGAGAGAAGTGAGTGCTTGTAAGGAATCTCTCCTAAACCCGTGAAAAGGAGAAGAGGGGTGTAAAAGGGTAGTTGATCTTCTCCCGTCGAAAGAAGATCGATAGTAGATGCCAGTGGCCTCGACGGAAGAGGAATCGGTGGAGTGGATGTAGATCACGATAACCGAACCACTATGAAAATCTGGTTTGCATTTCCTTTTGTACTATTTACCTTATTGCAAACCACTTGATTACTGCTTTCAATACATTTATAAATGTGTTTCAAGTTAAGATCTTTATGAAATGGTTTTCGTCGGAATCGGTTTTAAACGAAATGAAAGACATTTGAAGACATGATTTTACCACTACACTAATTCACCCTCCCCCCCCCCTCTTAGTGCCAACTTGTTCTTAACAGTTGGCATCGGAGCCTCATTTTTCTCATTTGGTTTAACACCCAAAGAGAAATGGCTCTTTTCGACTTTCAAGATGGTCACTCTCTCATTCGTCCTCCCTTGTTCAATAGGACAGACTACACATATTGCAAAACTCAAATGAGAGTTTTCTTACTTTCCTTGAATCTTGATTTATGGAATATTATTGAAAATGGTTTTCAAAGGTCTTCTCTTCTAATGAACCATTGGAATGATTTGGAGAAGAAGACTTTATCTTTAAATGCAAAGGCTATGAATGCCTTATTTTATGCTTTGGATAAAACTAAGTTTAATCGAGTTTCTACTTGCGAAACGGCTTTTGATATATAGCACACTCTTGAAATCACACACAAAGACACTAGTAGAGTAAAAGTTTCAAAGATTAATTTTTTAATGCATGATTTCGAGCTGTTTCAAATGAAACCAAGCGAAACTATTATTGACATGTACACCCGCTTTACAGATGTTGTCAATAGTTTAAAAGCTCTTGGCAAATATTTTTTGAATCTTGAACTTGTGAATAAAGTTTTTCGCTCACTTTCTAAAACTTAGGATTCAAAAGTAACGGCTATTCAAGAATAAAAAAACTTGAACTATTTCCCTCTCGAAGAACTAATTGGGTCTTTAATGACCTATGAAATGACTAATGTGGCACTTGATGAACATGAGAACCACCTTCTAAAGAACAGGAAGGATTTGAGATTTAGAACAATCGAAGACCACTCGAGCATAAGCTCAAGTAATGTTGAACTTGAACTCCTCACTATGAAATTTAAAAAGTTCATGAAACAAAAATTAAAGAATAAAAAGAATGCAACTACTTGCTATGAATGCAAGAAGAGGGAAGCACTTTGGGATGAATTGAGCTCCTCCGAAGACGAGGAGAAAATAAACAAAGGCGGTGTGACAAACTACTCCTTAATAGCTTTCGACGATGAGGTAATCAAAATGCCCTTAGTTTATTTTGAAATTACATAATGCTCTTCATGAATTATTTTTTAGTTTAACAAAATTATATATATTTTTTGAATTTCATATGAAGTAATAAAAGAACAAAAATAAAATTGGATTATGCTTACCTTTCTAGTGATTTTAAAAATAATCATGAAATTGCATGCTTTATGATAAAGGAACAAAATGTTAGACTTAAATTTAATGCTTAAGATAAATCCTATATATGTTTTTAATGATGTAATAATGTGTATCTTAATAATTTTCATATTGCCTTCCGATTATAAATGATGATGTGTGGCTTTTGTATGGAAAACAAAGCATGAAAAGTTAGATTCACCTAAAAAGAAAATTACATGACTACAACAAACAAAATGATGTTGATGGAAAATGCTTTATTTTTGATGAAATTAATTTCAATGATGCATAATGATATAATTATGTAATGAAAATATTAAAAGTTTTGGTACCATGCTTGGTAATTTTATACTATGCATGAGATTTAGAAATGATGCATGATGATTTTTGTGATTT
Organism: Musa balbisiana; assembly: GCA_004837865.1. Classification (NCBI taxonomy): domain Eukaryota; kingdom Viridiplantae; phylum Streptophyta; class Magnoliopsida; order Zingiberales; family Musaceae; genus Musa; species Musa balbisiana. The sequence goes on along the minus strand of CM017188.1, from coordinate 25,325,930 downwards.
ATGCTTTATTGATCTTTGACGTAATAAATCTTGCACTTTCGGTTTTAAACGTTGATGCATATATTTATTTGGTATAAATGAAATAAATCACATGAATTGAAACAACTAAAAAGAGGATAGGTTTCTCCTTGAAAGATTTCTTTTTTCCTACTTTATCGAGTTTTCCAAAAAGGAGATTAATGAATCTATTTGTATCACTTTTATGAATCTCTTGAAAATGATTTTGATTTGACGATTTGAATTTGATTTGAGATTTATAACTAGATATTTCTTATGCATGAATCAAGATATTATATCATTTGATCTCCTATGTTTCTTTTATCCATTTATAAAAGAAGAGATTTGTTGAAATAAATCATGTCTTGTGGTATTCATGAAAAATTGAGACATTATACATGAATCATGTGAATGTTGCCTTAATTGAATTTTCTGAAAAGTGATTTTGATGATTTGAATTTGATTGAAAAAATTTCAACCAAATCATGAGCTTTCTTTTTTATTTCTCTACTTGAGCAATCTTTTATGAGAATAAAAAAATTTCTATCTTTGATTATTTCTTTTTATTAATTACTAAAGAAGAGACTTATGCAAACAAACTATGACTTTGATAATGGTTTGTAATGGTTTGAAATTATACATGTTATATGTTAAAGATTTGAAACCATGTTTTGATATCATGTATACCTAAGAAATGTTATTTTGACAAATTGAATGAATTGAAAATGAATGATGATTTTTCTCTTGATTATAACTTATGATATCTTTTTTTTGAATCATCATTTTGATTTCTCGATATTCAATATATGAGATTTTTCTATGAATCAAGATTTTTCATACTATAATTCTTCTTGGTATTCACTAAAAAGGATGTATTCAAATTAACCATGATATGCTACTTGACATCTTGATAATTTATAACTTGAGTTTTATTATGCATTATTCCCCTCTTCTTTATTCTTATTTACAATGATAAAATGGGAGAAAAGAAATCACTAGCATTTCAAGAGATCAATAAATTTATTTATTTCATTTTGAATCTCTTGCAAATGATTTTGATGATCTTGATTATTTGAAGTTGAATGTTTGGTACCAACAATCATGAAGTGATAAATGCTTAAAAATGTTGATTTAATGTTTGGTATCATGAATGTTTGGTATCATGATCAAAATGTTGGTAAATGCTTAAAAATTTTAATGTCTTAGTATCATATATGATATGGTCATAATGATGATTGATTTTTTTTTTTTTAGTATCATGCATGAAAAATGGCATGTAAAGTTTTAAAATTATGCATGTTGTAAATTGAAAATATAATGATGCACAAATAAGATTGATACTTTACCTTTGTCATGATTTAGAAATTGTTGTAAAGGGAAAAGAATTACAAACATTGTATTCTTCCCTTCTTTTTGACAATGACAAAGGGGGAGAAATATTGCTAGCTCAAACATTACAAAGGAAGCAAAAATTTGCTAGCTTGCAAATTGCATGGAGAAAGAAGTGCTAACTTGCACATCTAGCAAAATTTACAAACTTGCATATTTCAAGAAGCCAGAGTTGCTTTCTTGAACATCGTAAAAATTACTATCTTGTAATCTAAAGAGAAGCAAAATGTTGCTATCTCAAGAAAAGTAAATATGCTAAACTTGTACATCTTTAATTATTGCTAGCTTGTATGATGATAAAAATGGAGATTATGTTTATTATGCAATGATTTGAACTTGGATGTCTAAAACACTTTATAAGTTATACTTCTCCTTTTTGTTGATGACAAAAGGGAGAAGTATGTTGATGTTATGTATAAATTTTATGATATCATGTTGCTTGGATTTTTGAATCTAAGAGTTCTATCAATATGGCATATTGATAGGGGGAGTTTGTTTAAACTCCGGGAGTTAAAATTAACTCCGTCATTAATTGGTTATCATTATCAAAAAGGGGGAGATTGTTGAATTTTGGATTTTGATAATGAAACCAATTGATGAGTGTTTATGATTTGATCTATATTTTGTATGATGTAGGATACTTCAATCAAGATGAGACAATTAAAGCAAAAAGAATCATGTTGGGCTGGAGGAACATGTCATAAGATTGGACGTCGAGCTAGAGGATCAGTCGACGTATCGACAGAAGGATTCAGACCATGGATTCAGGTATTGGACTAAGAAGAGTGAATATTGCACCAAGGATATTAGAGTTGCAGAGTCAACTGGCTGATTGGGCAATAGGCAGTAAGAGAGGACGATGCGCCGACGAATCGAACGAAGCATCGATAGACCAATGACATGCTAGACAAGACAACATGATTCATGCTTAGTATTAATTATCTAGATCAAAGTGTATTTTTACATGTGCAGAATTAACTACAATAGCAAGGCATAAAGCAAAATAAAGTCTTAGAGTCAAAAACATGATTTCGTTGGGAGTTCGAGAATTCACCGGAAGTCTGGACGTTCATCGAAAGTTCTGCCAGAACCAACCAAGAAGTCCTAGAGCTTGCCAAAGAAGCTCATCGAAACTCGCCAAGAAGATTATTGTGAAGTCCAAGAGCTTGTCGGGAGTCTGTTGGAACATTGCCGAGAGATCGCCGGAAGTTCGCCAGAAAAAACTAGACTTACGGACTTGTTTAGCTTAGTAAATGTTTTAGATTTCATAGTTAGCACGTAACTGAGATTGGAATTGGGCTAACCCAATTATGGGCCAGTTGGGCCCATGTAAGGACTATTTTGGGACTAATGAAAAGCCCAAACAATGACCCAAGAAGTGGCACAATCGTGGCACAGTCTCCGAGACTATGTTAGGCGGTGGTACCACCCCTAGCAGGGTGCCAGGTAGTTGTACCACCAATTTGGGTGGTGGTACCACCTAGTGTCAGGTAGTGGTACTGCCAGACTGGGTTGCCAGACTGGGTGGTGGTACCACCTAGTGTCAGGTAGTGGTACTGCCAGACTGGGTGGTGGTACCACCTAGTGTCAGGTAGTGGTACTGCCAGACTGGGTGGTGGTACCACCTAGTGTCAGGTAGTGGTACTGCCAGACTGGGTGGTGGTACCACCTAGTGTCAGGTAGTGGTACTGCCAGACTGGGTGGTGGTACCACCTAGTGTCAGGTAGTGGTACTGCCAGACTGGGTGGTGGTACCACCTAGTGTCAGGTAGTGGTACTGCCAGACTGGGTGGTGGTACCACCTAGTGTCAGGTAGTGGTACTGCCAGACTGGGTGGTGGTACCACCTAGTGTCAGGTAGTGGTACTGCCAGACTGGGTGGTGGTACCACCTAGTGTCAGGTAGTGGTACTGCCAGACTGGGTGGTGGTACCACCTAGTGTCAGGTAGTGGTACTGCCAGACTGGGTGGTGGTACCACCTAGTGTCAGGTAGTGGTACTGCCAGACTGGGTGGTGGTACCACCTAGTGTCAGGTAGTGGTACTGCCAGACTGGGTGGTGGTACCACCTAGTGTCAGGTAGTGGTACTGCCAGACTGGGTGGTGGTACCACCTAGTGTCAGGTAGTGGTACTGCCAGACTGGGTGGTGGTACCACCTAGTGTCAGGTAGTGGTACTGCCAGACTGGGTGGTGGTACCACCTAGTGTCAGGTAGTGGTACTGCCAGACTGGGTGGTGGTACCACCTAGTGTCAGGTAGTGGTACTGCCAGACTGGGTGGTGGTACCACCTAGTGTCAGGTAGTGGTACTGCCAGACTGGGTGGTGGTACCACCTAGTGTCAGGTAGTGGTACTGCCAGACTGGGTGGTGGTACCACCTAGTGTCAGGTAGTGGTACTGCCAGACTGGGTGGTGGTACCACCTAGTGTCAGGTAGTGGTACTGCCAGACTGGGTGGTGGTACCACCTAGTGTCAGGTAGTGGTACTGCCAGACTGGGTGGTGGTACCACCTAGTGTCAGGTAGTGGTACTGCCAGACTGGGTGGTGGTACCACCTAGTGTCAGGTAGTGGTACTGCCAGACTGGGTGGTGGTACCACCTAGTGTCAGGTAGTGGTACTGCCAGACTGGGTGGTGGTACCACCTAGTGTCAGGTAGTGGTACTGCCAGACTGGGTGGTGGTACCACCTAGTGTCAGGTAGTGGTACTGCCAGACTGGGTGGTGGTACCACCTAGTGTCAGGTAGTGGTACTGCCAGACTGGGTGGTGGTACCACCTAGTGTCAGGTAGTGGTACCACCGCCTGATAAAGTCTTGAAGACTGTATCTGGACGGTACCACTACCTAGTTTGGGCGGTACTACCGCCAGACCATACTATAGGAAACTGAATGGGCCAAACAATAGACCAAATTTAGTCCTGATTCAAGCCAAATTGGCCCCTAATTGAGTTGGCATTATTTCACCCCAATATCGACTCAATTAGACCTAAACTAACTTGATCTAGACAAATTATTACAATGCATTATTCATATGTTGTCCGACATATCATTGATTCATCCGACGCTTCGTTCGACCCTTCAACATATCATCCTCTCCTTCAGCATATTGCCTAATCGACACTTTGTCTTCCCGGAATATCTGATTTCCTTGGCGCAATATCCAATCTTCTTGGCTCAGTGCCCGAACTCATGGCATGAAGCCTTTTGCTGACACATCGACCGATCCTTCAGCTCAACGTCCAATCTTTTGACATGTTCCACTTTGGCCCAACATTGATTCTTCCTACTTTAATCAAATTGTCTCTCCATGATTGAAGCTAGTCCCGCATCACTCAAAACACAAATTAGATCATAAACTCATCAATTGATTTCATCATCAAAATATGAGATTCAATAGTATCTGGTCCTTAGACTTGAGATACCAAGGATGTTATGTATGAGTACCCCACACTTTGATACTAAACTTATAGACCTAGAAGTTCCAGATCTAACACAATCGGTCATTGGGAGTGGTAACTAATACGCTATTATAATCTCTTGTGAGAATCCTCCTCTTCTAGTCTAAGTGTTAGAATAGTTTGAGAGAGGAGTGAGTGTTTGTAAGGGTTCTTTCCTAAACCCATGAAAAGGAGAAGAGGGGTGTAAAATGGTAGTTGATCTTTGCTCGTTGAAAGAAGATCGATAGTGGATGCCGGTGGCCTCAACGAAAGAGGAATCGATGGAGTGGATGTAGGGCACGACGACTGAACCACTATAAAAATCTGGTTTGCGTTTCCTTTTGTGTAATTTACCTTACTGCAAACCACATTACTTGATTACTGCTTTCAATATATTTACGAACGTGTTTCAAGTTAAGATCTGTACAAAATGGTTTTCGTCGGAATCGGTTTTAAACTAAACGAAAGACATTTGAATACGTGATTTTACCACTGCACTAATTCACCCCCCCCCCCAATGTCGACTTGTTCTTAACAAAAATGATCTCATCCCATGTTTCCGGGGTGCTAGCGGTACCACCACTTGCTAGTCTGACATTGGGCGGTACCCACCTACCAGTCTGACATTGGGCGATACCCACCTGCTAGTCTGGCTATACCACCACTTGACATACTGACACTAGGCGGTACCATTGCCTAGTCTAGTGGTACCACCGCCTGATAAAGTCTTGAAGACTGTATCTGGACGGTACCACTACCTAGTTTGGGCGGTACTACCGCCAGACCATACTATAGGAAACTGAATGGGCCAAACAATAGACCAAATTTAGTCCTGATTCAAGCCAAATTGGCCCCTAATTGAGTTGGCATTATTTCACCCCAATATCGACTCAATTAGACCTAAACTAACTTGATCTAGACAAATTATTACAATGCATTATTCATATGTTGTCCGACATATCATTGATTCATCCGACGCTTCGTTCGACCCTTCAACATATCATCCTCTCCTTCAGCATATTGCCTAATCGACACTTTGTCTTCCCGGAATATCTGATTTCCTTGGCGCAATATCCAATCTTCTTGGCTCAGTGCCCGAACTCATGGCATGAAGCCTTTTGCTGACACATCGACCGATCCTTCAGCTCAACGTCCAATCTTTTGACATGTTCCACTTTGGCCCAACATTGATTCTTCCTACTTTAATCAAATTGTCTCTCCATGATTGAAGCTAGTCCCGCATCACTCAAAACACAAATTAGATCATAAACTCATCAATTGATTTCATCATCAAAATATGAGATTCAATAGTATCTGGTCCTTAGACTTGAGATACCAAGGATGTTATGTATGAGTACCCCACACTTTGATACTAAACTTATAGACCTAGAAGTTCCAGATCTAACACAATCGGTCATTGGGAGTGGTAACTAATCTTACAAGAGCTATTGAGTGTCGATAGAGGATCATCTTCTCTTAATATCATGAAAGAAATATCTTATATGTTCTTACTCATGCAAATCCGTGGCCAAGGTCATTCAGATTGAGAGAGAGAGTTTTCTAGAAGAATTCAATTAGAGCGAGACTTGAGTAGAAACCATATGGGCTTGCAGCACCACGCCCGGTATACGGTCTTTGGGATATTGGATGGATGAAGAACTATATATACATGGTAGTTAAGGACAAAATGTCCAATGGATTGGATTACCTTGTAACATCTGGGGAGTGCGACGAAGTAGCCTAATACATCCGCAATCGATGAGTCAAGTGAATTATTATAAAAATAATAATTCACTAAGCCAAAAGGAGTTTTGATAGGTATAACTCATGACTAGCTTAATATTGGGCCTAAAGGGTCACTCTCATATGGTAGGTGTTGTTGTTGAATCTCGGATTTTGATGATGAATTCAATTATCATGTTTTATCTAATCCATATGTTGAGATAAGTATGCAGGATTAACTACGACAGCTTGAAGACATAAAGCAAGTCTACCGAAGTCAAGTTCGATGGGTGTTCGAGAGTCCATTGAGAGTCCGAAGATTCGTCGGAGATGCTGCCGGAACCAATCGAGAAGAAATCGGGGACTTATCGGAGTTTTCGGAAGTCCGCCGAATAGATCATCGGAGGTTCGCAGAGATCACCGAGAAGGCTCGGCTACTCGTTGACTTCGCCACAAGATCGGGAGCCAGCTGGGAGTCTGTCGGAAGAAATCCAAGGGCATATCGGAAGTCCGTCGGAAGATCGCCGGAAAGATTGCCGGAACAAGACTTGAAGTTCGCCGGTTAAAAACTTGCTTAGGAGTATGTCTTTAGTTACGTAGTTTGAATGTAATTAAGGTTAGGATTAAGAAATAATCCTATATCTTGATTAGGGGCCAACTGGGCCCAAAATAAAACCTGGTTTGGGCCGGACTTAAAGCCTAACCAGTGACGAGCAAGGTCAGGCAATGGAACCGCCGGTCTGGGCGGCTCGCCCAGCACCCGAGAGCTAGGCGGTGGCACCGCCCAGCACCCGAGAGCCAGGCGGGTGGCACCGCTGGACTGGGCGGTGGCACCGCCTAGTACACTGTCAGTGTCAAAACTGACAGGCGGTGGACTAACAAGCGGTGGCACTGCTAGCTTCGGGAACCGAAGAGAATTCAAATTTTGGAGCCCAAATTTGAATCCTCTTGAGGCCTATAAATACCCCTCAATTCTCAGCAGAGATCACAATCTTTGAGGTGTAAGAAATTGAGATAAAGCCTTAGGAAAGTCTTTAGCAAGTCTTGCTTTCAATTGCTTGAGTGTTCACCTCCTTCTTTCTCTTTGAAAACTTGTAAGAGTGTGAACCACTTGTAAAAGGTTGTAAGAGGGGTATTTGTCCTTCCCCTTCAAAGAGATTGCTAGTGGAAGTTGGGAGCCTCATCGAAGAAGGCTTTGCAAGTGGATGAGTTGCTAGTGGAAGTTGGGAGCCTCATCGAAGAAGCTTTGCAAGTGGATGTAGGTCATTTTCACCGAACCACTTTAAATTGGTGTGTTCCTTGAATGTGTGAGTCTTACTTTCCTGCAATCATTATCTACATACCAAGTTCTTACTTTTTAGCAATCATTATCTACATAGCAGCAAGTTTTCGTTTTTTCACTTTACTCAAGTTACTATCGAAACGAAATCTCCTTGCATTTTACGAAATCGTTTTCAAACTCACAAGTTTAATCCGCTGCACTAATTCACCCCCCCCTCTAGTGCCGCTCCGATCCCAACAATTGGTATCAGAGCAAGGCTCACTCTCATATTTGGTTTAATACCAAGAGAGATGGCTTACTCCGGCATGCATGAGGGATACTCCATTACATGTCCACCTATGTTTAATGGGTCGGATTACACGTATTGGAAGACATGTATGAGAATCTTCCTAATTTCCATGGATTTCGAGCTTTGGACTATTGTTGAAAATGGATTTCAAAATCTTCTCTTCCGATGAGCGAATGGAATGAATCGGAGAAGAAAGTTTTTGCTTTAAACGCAAAGGCTATGAATGCCTTGTTTTGTGCACTAGACAAAATGAATTTAATCGCGTTTCAATTTGTGATTCTGCTTTTGATATTTGGAGAACTATTGAGGTCACTCATGAAGGCACTAGCCGAGTGAAAGAGTCCAAAATCAATATTCTTATGCACTCTTACGAACTTTTTCGAATGAAACCAAGTGAGTCCATTGGAGACATGTACACCCGTTTCACGGATGTCATCAATGGACTCAAAGCTCTTGGTAAAGATTTTTCTAACTTTGAATTAGTAACTAAAATATCCCTTCCTAAAAGTTGGGATCCAAAAGTTACTGTCATTCAAGAGGCCAAGGACCTTAAAACATTCCCTCTTGAAGAACTTATTGGGTCTCTAATGACCTACGAAATGACATGTCAAGCTCATGACGAGCTCGAGAACCCCCTTCCAAAGAACAGGAAGGATATGGCACTCAAATCACAAGAAGACCACTTGAAAGGAACATCAAGTGATGAGGACAGTGACAATGACATTGCACTTTTGACTCAAAAATTTAAAAAATTTATAAGAAAGAACAAATTTAAAAATAACACCAAAAACAAACTTGAACATAAAAAGGACCAAGTGATATGCTATGAATGCAAGAAGCCGGGGCATTTCAAAAATGAATATCCCCAAGCCAAAAAGAGAACATCAAAGAAGAAGGCGCTCAAAGCAACGTGGGATGATTCAAGCGCATCCGAAGAAGAGGAGTCCAACACCGAGCAAGTTGCTCATTACGCCCTAATGGCCATCGGAGAGGAGGTAACAAATTTAATTGATGCAGATTTATCTTATCATGAATTATTAAATGCCTTCCATGAGTTATTTGATGAATGCAAAACAATTAGTAGAAAATATAAATTGTTAAAAAAGGAGCATGATAGTCTTACTTGTAATTTTGATAAATTAAAAACTGAATATCAAGATAGTTTAGCTCCATGCATAAAATGCCATGATCTAGAAATTCTCCAAAAGGAGAACTTGCTACTTAAGGACACCTTGAAGAAATTCGAGGTCGGTAGCAAGTCTTTGAACATGATCCTTACAAATAAGGGTCACGTTCCTAAAAGAAGTGGAATCGGATTTGTGAGAAGTTCTCACCAAAATCCAATCACCTTCATTAAAGGTCCTATCTTACATGTTCAACACCAAAGCAATTGCAACTTTTGTTGCAAATATGGACATAAAACTTATCAATATCCATTCAAGAAAATTAGTCCGAACAAATTGATTTGGGTTCCTAAAGGAACCATGATCAAGTCTATGCAACATGATAAACAAGTTAGATCAGTTTTTAAGGCACCCAAAAGTGAATGGGTACCTAAAAATAATCCCTTCTTGTAGAAACATACACCATCACAAGCTAGGAGCAAGAGATGGTACCTTGATAGTGGATGCTCAAGGCATATGACCGGAGATCCATCCCAATTCTCCAAGCTCACTAGCATAGACGAAGGCTATATCACCTTCGGAGACAACAACAAAGGCAAAATCATTGGCAAGGGAACCATAGGTAACAAATTAAACTTTTCTATTGATAATGTATTACTAGTTGATGGATTGAAACATAATCTCTTGAGTATTAGTCAATTATGTGATAAAGGTTATATCGTTAGATTTGAATCAAATGTGTGTATTATTAAAAAACCAAACAATAACATGACTATGATTGCATTAAAACAAAATAATGTCTACACCATCAATCTTGATGAACTAGGTAATGAAATGTGCCTCTCCGCTTTAAAAGATGATGCTTGGCTTTGGCATAGGAGATTAGGCCATGCAAGCATGAAACTAATATCTAAGATCTCCTCTAGAGAATTAGTACGAGGGATTCCCAATATGAAGTTTGTTAAGGACAAAGTATGCGATGCGTGTCAACTAGGTAAACAAATAAAAACTAGTTTCAAACCAAAAAATCAAATTAGCACCACTAGACCATTACAATTGATCCATTTGGACTTATTTGGACCAATTGACACGACAAGTCTAGGAGGAAGCAAATATGCTTTTGTGATTGTAGATGATTATACTAGATACACTTGGACCTATTTCTTGGCTCACAAAAGTGATTGTTTCAAATGTTTCTCTAAATTTTGTAAACTCACTCAAAACGAAAAAGGATTCATGATTTCATCAATTCGGAGTGATCACGGTGGCGAATTTCAAAACCGTGATTTCCAAAATTTTTGTGAAGTTAATGGATATAACCACAACTTCTCTACTCCAAGAAACCCACAACAAAATGGAGTAGTAGAAAGAAAAAATATAAATCTACAAGAAATGACAAGAACTATGTTGAATGAACATAGTCTACCCAAGTACTTTTGGGCCGAAGCCGTGAATACGGCTTGCTACATCATGAATAGGGTTTTAATAAGACCATCTCTATCAAAAACTCCCTATGAATTATGGAATAACAAAACACCAAATGTTTCTTATTTTAAAGTTTTCGGTTGCAAATGCTTTATTTTAAATGAAAAGGATGCCTTAGGAAAATTTGATGCTAAATCCGATGATTTTGATGATGATATTGGTTTTGAAAATTTGGATTTAAAGGAACCCCCTCCTCAAATAGCAACTTGGATGCATCTTCTTCCAAAATCTCCTTACCCAAGGAATGGAAGTATGTAGATGCTCATCCAAAAGACCAAATTATAGGAGATACATCACAAGGGGTTCAAACTCGTTCTTCTTTCAAGAATTTTTGTGCTAATGCTACCTTTCTCTCTCAAATCGAACCTAAATGCATTGACGAGGCCTTGAAAGATGATTCTTGGGTCATTGCAATGCAAGAGGAATTGAATCAATTTGAGAGGAATGAGGTATGGAAGCTTGTTCCTCGACCTAGTGACCATTTAGTCATTGGTACTAAACGGGTCATTAGAAACAAGCAAGACGAATGTGGTATCGTGGTTAGAAACAAGGCTAGATTAGTGGCCAAAGGTTTCAACCAAGAAGAAGGTATCGACTACGAAGAAACCATCGCTCCTGTGGCAAGATTAGAAGCCATTAGGATGCTCCTTGCCTATGCTAGTAGTAATAATTTTAAACTATTTCAAATGGACGTCAAAAGTGCCTTCTTGAATGGTTTTATTTCGGAAGAAGTATATGTCGAACAACCTCCTGGATTTGAAAATTCTCTTCTTCCTAATCATGTATTCAAATTGACTAAGGCTCTCTATGGTTTGAAACAAGCTCCTAGAGCTTAGTACGAAAGGCTTAGTTCCTTTCTTATTTTAAATAATTTTACCAAAGGCAAGGTTGATACTACATTGTTTATCAAACATTTTGAAAATAATTTTTTTATTGTGCAAATTTATGTTGATAATATTATTTTTGGTTCTTCGGATGAATCACTAGGTGAATCATTTGCCAAAAATATGAGTCATGAATTTGAAATGAGTTTAATGGGAGAATTAACCTTTTTCTTAGGCTTACAAATTAAGCAACTAAGAAATGGCATCTTTATTAGTCAAACTAAATATGCTTTAGATTTGCTAAAGAGATTTAATATGGAAAGCTCAAAAGCTATTAACACTCCTATGAGCACATCCACTAAGTTAGAAGTTGATGAAAGTGGAGAAAACTTCGATCAAAAAACTTATAGGGGTATGATAGGAAGTTTACTTTACCTCACTGCAACTAGACCAGATATCATGTTCAAGTGTAGGACTTTGTGCTAGGTTTCAATCGAACCCTAAGATATCTCATCTCAAAGCGGTTAAAAGAATACTTAGATATCTTAAAGGTACCACAAATCTAGGATTATGGTATCCGAAAACTGAGAAGTTTGAGTTAATTGCTTATGCTGATGCAGATTTTGCTGGATGTAGATTAGATAGAAAAAGCACATCAGGAACATGTCAATTTTTGGGACATGCTCTTGTTTCTTGGTCATCTAAGAAACAAAACTCGGTTGCACTATCAACAACCGAAGCTGAGTATATAGCAGCTAGTGCATGCTATGCACAAGTTGTGTGGATGAAAAACACCTTAGAAGATTATAAAGTTCATCTTAAAAATATTCCCATTAAATGTAATAACACAAGTGCTATATGTTTAACAAAGAATCCCATTCAACACTCAAGAACAAAACATATTGATATTAGACATCACTTTATACGAGATCATGTCACTAATCATAATATAGTTATAGAGTTCATTGATACTAAACATCAACTAGCTGATATTTTTACAAAGCCTTTAAGTGAAGAACAATTTGATTTCATTAGAAGAGAATTAGGAATGTTAATGTGTCCGAATGCTTGAATTCATTAAATTTATTTTTCAGACTTTCTTGATTCAATGATCAAATCACTTAATTGCTATGATGATTCTACGTGCCTTAATAACATGTTGGAAATTTTGTGTTTTGGATATAAAAATTTCCATGATAACAAGCATGTTTTATCTTTGTGATTGCATTTTGAAAATCTATAGAAAAACCTTGTCCGAATGCATGAAAATGTTAAATTTTAGATTTGGTATCTTCTTGATCCTAACAATCAGATTTTCTTGATACATCATTCTCTTCCAACTTAATGTAGCTTTCATAAGCATATGTCATATCGAGTTTGATTCATATCATTGATTTTTAATATATGGAATCAATTAGCAAATGCATCTCTCATAAACTTATCATGTAAAAAAAAATTTAATAATAATAATAACAAATAAAAAGGAAGAAGTTTTCAAAGCTATCTCCATGTCATGTCTTCCTTGAGATGCTTGGTATCCTATCACTCTTTGTTGAAAAATGACATGAACTTGCTTATGGCATCTCACTTATATTTAAAATTTACTTATATTGTTCTCCTTTTTATTGATGACAAAGGGGGAGAAATATATGAATTGATGCTATGAGTGCCATATTTGAATGAGAAATGAAATTTTTACATGAATTGATGCTATAATTGCCAAATTTGCATTATGCCATGATTGCATCATGTTAAGATATCAAGAACTTGCATTGCAATCTTACATGTTGATATCTTACCATATGATGAATCGCTTTGATTACTATCTTTTACACTTGAAATGTAAAAATTGAAAATGAATGTCAAGCCTTGACATCATTTTCAGAGAGATACATCATGATAGGAATCATGATGGAGTATTGATAAGGTTAAGCATCTTAACTTATCAATATGTCTGTTGAATTCAAAGGCTTTGAATTCAAGAATGTCTTATCTCAAGTATGGCATATAGATAGGGGGAGTTAAGGTTAATTCCGTTATCAATTGATTGTCATCATCAAAAAGGGGGAGATTGTTGAATCTCGGATTTTGATGATGAATTCAATTGTCATGTTTTATCTAATCCATATGTTGAGATAAGTATGCAGGATTAACTACGACAGCTTGAAGACATAAAGCAAGTCTACCGAAGTCAAGTTCGATGGGTGTTCGAGAGTCCGTTGAGAGTCTGAAGATTCGTCGGAGATGCTGCCGGAACCAATCGAGAAGAAATCGGGGACTTATCGGAGTTTTCGGAAGTCCGCCGAAGAGATCATCGGAGGTTCGCAGAGATCACCGAGAAGGCTCGGCTACTCGTTGACTTCGCCACAAGATCGGGAGCCAGCTGGGAGTCTGTCGGAAGAAATCCAAGGGCATATCGGAAGTCCGTCGGAAGATCGCCGGAAAGATCACCGGTTAAAAACTTGCTTAGGAGTATGTCTTTAGTTACGTAGTTTGAATGTAATTAAGGTTAGGATTAAGAAATAATCCTATATCTTGATTAGGGGCCAACTGGGCCCAAAATGAAACCTGGTTTGGGCCGGACTTAAAGCCTAACCAGTGACGAGGTCGGGCGGTGGAACCACCGGTCTGGGCGGTGGCACCGCTGGACTGGGCGGTGGCACCGCCCAGTACACTGTTAGTGTCAAAACTGACAAGCGGTGGCACCGCCACTAACAGGCGGTGGCACCGCTAGCTTCGGGAATCGAAGAGAATTCAAATTTTGGAGCCCAAATTTGAATCATCTAGAGGCCTATAAATACCCCTCAATTCTCAGCAGAGATCACAACCTTTGAGGTGTAAGAAATTGAGATAAAGCCTTAGGAAAGTCTTTAGCAAGTCTTGCTTTCAATTGCTTGAGTGTTCACCTCCTTCTTTCTCTTTGAAAACTTGTAAGAGTGTGAACCACTTGTAAAAGGTTGTAAGATGGGTATTTGTCCTTCCCCTTCAAAGAGATTTACTAGTGGAAGTTGGGAGCCTCATCGAAGAAGGCTTCGCAAGTGGATGTAGGTCATTTTGACTGAACCACTTTAAATTGGTGTGTTCCTTGAATGTGTGAGTTCTTACTTTTCTGCAATCATTATCTACATACCAAGTTCTTACTTTTCATTGCAATCATTATCTACATACCAAGTTCTTACTTTTCAACAATCATTATATCTACATAGCAGCAAGTTTTCGTTTTTCACTTTACTCAAGTTACTATCGAAACGAAATCTCCTTGCATTTTACGAAATCGTTTTCAAACTCACAAGTTTAATCCGCTGCACTAATTCACCCCCCCCTCTTAGTGCCGCTCCGATCCCAACAGTTGTAACGAGAAGAGGTTCAGATACGAGATATCCGTTGGAGCTCCTATCTTATTGGATATTCAATAAGCCACTGAATTGTTGGATCCTATAGATGAGATCCAATAAGAGCCAATGAGAGATTATTGGGTAGAGATCCACTAATCTAAGAGGCTTGGGTAGTTGGATGGAGATTCAGTACCCAATAGGGTAGGATCCATTATGGTTAAGTTGATAGGAGGGCTCTATAAATATAAGAGAACCAAAGAGCCATAGGCTAGACCTGTTTGGCTGCCACCTCCTATTCTCCGCTTCCCTTCTCCTCCTCAGCAAATAGCCACTATTTGGGCTCTGTGGAGATTTGGGCAGTGATTTGAGGAGCGCCTTCATAACCCCAACCATGTGGTTCATCGCTAAAGAGAAGGACAATTTGTTGAATCTCATATTTTGATGATGAATTCAATTGTCATGTTTTATCTAATCCATATGTTGAGATAAGTATGCAGGATTAACTACGACAGCTTGAAGACATAAAGCAAGTCTACCGGAGTCAAGTTCGATGGGTGTTCGAGAGTCCGTTGAGAGTTCGAAGATTCGTCGGAGATGCTGCTAGAACTAATCGAGAAGAAATCGGGGACTTATCGGAGTTTTTGGAAGTCTGCCGAAGAGATCATCGGAGGTTCGCAGAGATCACCGAGAAGGCTCGGCTACTCGTTGACTTCGCCACAAGATCGGGAGCCAGCTGGGAGTCCGTCGGAAGAAATCCAAGGGCGTTTCGGAAGTTCGTCGGAAGATCGCCAGAAAGCTCGCCGGAACATGACTTGAAGTTCGCCGGTTAAAAACTTGCTTAGGAGTATGTCTTTAGTTACGTAGTTTGAATGTAATTAAGGTTAGGATTAAGAAATAATCCTATATCTTGATTAGGGGCCAATTGGGCCCAAAATGAAACCTGGTTTGGGCCGGACTTAAAGCCCAACTAGTGACTAGTAAGGTCGGGCGGTGGAACCGCCGGTCTGGGCGGTGGCACCGCCCAGCACCCGAGAGCTAGGCGGTGGCACCGCTTGACTGGGCGGTAGCACCGCCCAGTACACTGTCAGTGTCAGAACTAACAGGCGGTGGCACCGCTAGCTTCGAGAACCGAAGAGAATTCAAATTTTGGAGCCCAAATTTGAATCCTCTTGAGGCCCATAAATACCCCTCAATTCTCAGTAGAGATCACAACCTTTGAGTGATAAGAAATTGAGATAAAGCCTTAGGAAAGTCTTTAGCAAGTCTTGCTTTCAATTGCTTGAGTGTTCACCTCCTTCTTTCTCTTTGAAAACTTGTAAGAGTGTGAACCACTTGTAAAAGGTTGTAAGAGGGGTATCTGTCCTTCCCCTTCAAAGAGATTTGCTAGTGGAAGTTGGGAGCCTCATCGAAGAAGGCTTCGCAAGTGGATGTAGGTCATTTTGACCGAACCACTTTAAATTGGTGTGTTCCTTGAATGTGTGAGTTCTTACTTTTCTGCAATCATTATCTACATACCAAGTTCTTACTTTTCTGCAATCATTATATCATTACATAGTAGCATGTTTTCATTTTTCACTTTACTCAAGTTACTATCGAAACGAAATCTCCTTGCATTTTACGAAATCGTTTTCAAACTTACAAGTTTAATCCGCTGCACTAATTCACCCCCCCCTCTTAGTGCCACTCCGATCCTAACACAATTGACCTCCTTCATCCTCTCCCATAGATCTACAGGGGAGGCGCCGCCCACGAGAACACCGCCCGCGAGTAGAGGTGGCACCGTTGCCCCCCTACAATGGCCACCGCTAGTGGGGTGGCAACGGTCACAACGCAACAGGGGAGAAGGAGAAAGGGGAATTAGGATTTTTTGAAAATATTTAGATTTGCCCCTTAGAATTTTAGAAATTCTGAGTTTGTCATTTTTATTTAAATTACCAAAATGCCCTTCATAATTTAGGAAATTCCCTATATATCCCAAATTTCAAAAAATATTGGTTAATTAAAATATTTAATTAATTAATTATTATTATTATCTAGTAGCCCTACATGATGATGATGAGTACATGTGATGTATGATGTGGACGAATAATCATGGACCGTGTAATGTATGTATACATGTGATGTGATGTGATTATTATTATCATTATTGGGGCTTACGAGTCCCCAATTTATTTCTCATTTATTATTAGGCCTGCGTGCCCGTGATTAAGTTGTAATTACATGAGGAGGCGCAATAGAAGCATGGAAGCGATAGTAGGACTCACGAGGTCGAGACGGACAATCACGATGAATGGAGATGCGTTGAGATACAGACGAGGATGAGATGGATGATCATAAGATATGGAGATGCGCCACTGCACATATATATCTTGATGTGAGTGATTAGGCCCATTGGCTCGGGCTTGATCACATTAGGGTGTGGTCAATGATCATCTAGTGTGATTACTCATGTGATGTGTGACTACTTGTACACCTATTAGATATGTATATATATTTACATGCGATGTAGATATATATTAAATATGTATATGTGTGATACGTTATATTAGGAGACCAAATCAAAAATCTCTTCTCTTTATAATATTAAGTCGGTAAACGTGAGGCAATTAGATTGACCCATATAGCCTTCCATCATTATAGGTAGGGACCGATTCCTGACATAGGTTGAGTTGGTCGAGTCACTTGAGGCTCACCTATTTCGTCGCTATTCGCTATCTTGCCTATGACATAGATATGTTACCGGTAACCTGAGGACATGATATGCTTGGTCGAGTCACTCGAGGGCATATTGTCGAATCAGACTCATCTTGTAATGATGGTGATGACTTAATCGAACACTATAGTTGGTCTAGTCACGCAGTGATTGGCAAGAGTTGCCTACCTTTACGGGCTTAGCATAATTGGTTGAGTCACTCGAGGTTATGATAAGATGCTGATTGAATCCCAATCCCCACTAGAGATCCACCAAGGGTCTTCAATTCACATACTAGAGGGAATTGTGTGATTCGTAAGAAAATAGTACGAGCAAATTAAGATAGAATCCATATCTTGATTATTTATTTTTTTGTAAAACCTGTATATTATTTATATATACTGCATCTTTATTTTTAAAATTGTGTCGCTTTTGAATCCCTTATGTGGCATACTTGATGTCAATTGCCTCATTGGTCCAAATTACACCGATTGGCTCCATAACCTAAGAATCGTTCTCACGATGGAGAAAATTGTGTACGTCCTTGATACAATGATGCTTATGCATAAGGAAGGGGCAAGTGAGGATGAGATTGCTCACTACATGAAGTACATAAATGATTCCACTCTTGCTCAGTGTTACATATTGGGCTCTATGACTCCTGAGTTATAAAGAAAGTACAAAAAGATGGATGTTAGATCCATTCTCTTACATCACCGTAAATCGTTTGAGAAATAGGGAAGGACTCAACGATATGAGATATCCAAGAGTCTCTTCCCTGCTAGGATGACTAAGGAGATATTGGTTCAAAACCATGTCCTAAAGATGATTGAGTAGATATAGAAACTCACAAGTCTAGGTATGGCCCTAGAGGATGACCTATGTGTAGACCTTGTATTTTAGTCCCTACCAGATTCCTTTTCTCAACTTGAGGTGACTCTCCTTGAACTCCTCAATATGTTGAGGGGGGTAGAGAGTACTATCAAGAAAGAGAAGCCAGTTCTTGCTAGGATCAAGAGTGGCACTAAGAGGGGGGGTGAATTAGTGCAGTAGAAAACTTTCACTATTTCAAAAAACTTCTTTCATTTAAAACTGATTCCAACGAGAATGGTTTTGAATCAATCTGCTCCGGAAGGAATTTGAACTTGAAACCTTTCATGAAAGTGCAAGAGAAGACTAAGATGATTTGTGGCAATGTAAATTGCACAAAGGAAAAGCATCGGTTTCGTAAGTCTTTGTACGATTAAATCCGATCTCGGAAGATGTTTACGTGAAAGCGTATGTAGACGTAGTTAAAGCATAGTAAGGAGGAGAGATAGTTTGCTATAAAAGAAAGTTGTTTAAAGTAAATGCAAACCGAGTTTTAGAGTGGTTTGGTCAATGTGACCTACATCCACTTTCAGATTCCTCCTCCGACAATGTCACCGACATCCACTAGAGGCCTTCCTTCAATAGGCGAAGGCCAACCACCTTTTACAACTTTTCTTCTTTTCTTTTGCCGAGTTTAGGAGACAACCCTTATAAGTCTCACTCCTCTTTCTTAGATGGTCACAAGGCTAAGAGATGAAAGAAGAGAACTCTAACTTTTACAATACTTTAAGGCTCAAAAACTCAAGATTATGCTAATAGGTTTTGTGCCCTTTTATGCAGAAAAGGGTGGGATTTTTATAGGCCCCAATGGCTTCAAAAATGGAGCCAAAAAGTGTCTAATCCCATATTTCAAGGGTCCTGGCGGTATCACCACCTGGCACTTGACACTGGGTGGTACCACCACTTGACAGAGCTCGGAGATCGAGCTCTAGCGGTACCACCGCTTGACAAGTGCGGTACCACCACTGGTAGCAATAACTGCCAGCGGTACCATCGCCCAGAATTCCTACGAGGGCACTACTTTCCAAGCAGTGCCACCATCAGCCCTGGCGGTGCCACCGCCGACCAACTTTCAGAGTCATGGTTGGGCCTTGAATCCGGCCCACACCGACCCAACTTAGGGCCTAATTAGCCCATAATTATGTTAGTGAGATTACCTCCCAATCCTAACTTAATTTACGTTCTAACTATGATATTTAAGACATGATAACTGCACGTCTTGTTCCGGTGCGTCATTTGCTCTTCCGGTGAGTTTCCGACGTACTTCCAGCGAACATCTGATGAACTCTCGCAATGCTCCAGCGGACTCCCGACAAGCTCTTGGACTTTGGGACGATCTTCTTGGCGAGTTCCGATGAGCTTCTATGGCAAGCTTCTGGACTTCTCGGTTGGTTCCTGCAGAACTTCCGTCAAACTTTCGAACTCTCAACGTGATCTCGATCTTGACTCTTGCATAATACCTGCTTTATGTCTTCCTGCATCGTAGTTAATCATGCACACTTTTCTCAACATATAGATTAGATAAAACAAATTACAATTGACTTCATCATCAAAATCCGAGATTCAACAATCTCCCCCTTTTTGATGATGACAATCAATTGATGATGGAGTTAACCTTAACTCCCCCTATCTATATGCCTACTTGAGAAAAGACTTTCTTGAATTCAAGACCTTTGAATTAAACAAACAAATTGCTAAGATAAGTTAATTAAACTTATCAATATGCACATCATGATTCTTATCATTCTCAAAATACGATGCCAAGTATGATGTCAAGTCATGACATCCATTTTCAAGTATCGTATATCAATTATGAAAGATGACAAAGATAGCAATTCATCATTCTATGGCAAGATATCAATTACAAAATAGCAAGTTAAGCTCTAGATATCATATGATGAAATACATTGCATACATTTGTCATCAATTTACCACATTTTAGTATTATTTCTCCCCCTTTATCATCAACAAAAAGGAGAACAATTCAATAATCCAAGTGTGGTAAAGATTCATGTCACATTTCAAATTGTAAAGAAATTCATACCAATCATATGTCAAGCATTCATGACATGGCATCATTCAAAAGTTCTCAACATTAAAAGTTATAAACATTAAAGAGATGGCTTCCATCAACTTCTCCCTTTTTATTTTTCATCAAAACTTTGCATGAAGAAGGAGAGTAAGGAGGAAAATTCATTGAGAACCAACTTTGAATGAAGTTAAAAATGATAAAAGAGTTTCATTAAATCATGCTTCAATTTTCATAAGGATCAAAATATTCATATGAAATCAAATCCTCATTCTTACAAGTGTTCATCTCGTACAAAAAGTTCTTCCTTCATTAAGAAGGAATTCATGTGAAAGAATCATTATATGAAGGATAAAAGAATTCTGAGAATTAATCTTCATAATGAGAGGAGCATCACATCAAAACCATTTCTCAATAAACAAGAGATAAATCCGAGAGATGCATTTGTCAATAACTTCCATGAATCAAACATCAAGATATGTATAAATACTTTATACATGTTTTGTCATATCTTTTTATCACGCATAAGGCAATATCATTAGTGCTTTGTAGTACTCAAAGATTAAGAATCCGATGTATGATTAAAACTTCTCAATATTCAATTGAAATCATAATCATCAAAGTAAACATGTTGTTGAAGCACACAAATTATCATCATGTAAAATTCGCATCATAAAATTATCAGCCCAGAATTTAAGTGAGTAATCAAAGAATCAAGAAAGTCCAAAAACAAAATTTAATAAATTCATGTATTTGGACATATTTACATCCCTAACTTCCTTCTAATAAAATCAAATTGTTCTTCACTTAAAGGCTTCGTAAAAATATCGACTAATTGATGTTTTGTATCAATAAACTCTAGGATTACATCATGATTAGTGACATGTTCTCATATAAAGTGATGCCTAATATCAATATGTTTTATTCTAGAGTGTTGAATGAGATTCTTTGTTAAACATATTACACTTGTGTTATCACATTTTGTGGGGATATTTTTAAGCTGAATCTTATAATCCTCTAAAGTGTTTTTCATCCACACAACTTGTGCACAGTATGCACTAGCTGCAATGTACTTGGCTTCGGTTGTAGATAGTGCAACCGAATTTTGTTTCTTGGAAGTCCAAGAAACAAGTGAGTGTCCTAAAAATTGACATGTTCATGATGTGCTTTTTCTATCTAATCTACATCCAGCAAAATCTACATCAGCATAAGCAATTAGCTCAAAGTTCTCAAATTTTGGATACCATAATCCTATATTTGTGGTTCCTTTAAGATTTCTAAGTATTCTCTTAACTACTTTAAGATGAGATATCTTAGGATTAGATTGAAACCTAGCACAAAGTCCTACACTAAACATGATATCCGATCTAGTTGCGGTGAGGGAAAGCAAACTTCCTATCATACCCCTATAAGCTTTTTGATCAAAGCTTTCTCCAATTTCATCAATTTCTAACTTAGTGGAGGTGCTCATGGGAGTGTTGATAACCTTTGAGCTATCCATATTAAATTTTTTTAGCAAATCTAAAGCATATTTTGTTTGACTAAGAAATATACTCTTACTTAGTTGTTTGATTTATAAGCCCAAAAAGAAAGTTAATTCCCCCATCAAACTTATTTTAAATTCAAGACTCATACTCTTAATAAATGACTCACATAGAGATTCATTTGTAGAACTGAAAATGATATCACTAACATAAATTTGAATAATAAGAAAGTTATTTTCAAAATTTTTGATAAACAATGTAGTATCCATCTTGCCTTTAGAGAAATTATTTAGAATAAGAAAAGAGCTAAGTCTCTCATACCAAGCCCTTGGGGCTTGTTTTAGCCCATAGAGAGCTTTAGTCAATTTAAGCACATGATTAGGGAGATTATCATTCTCAAATCCAAGAGGTTGTTCAACATAAACTTCTTTGGAAATAAAGCCACTAAGAAAAGCACTTTTAACATCCATTCGAAATAACTTAAAATTATTACTACTAGCATAGGCAAGAGCATCCTTATGGCTTCTAATCAAGCCACAGAAGCGAAGGTTTCTTTGTAATTGATACCTTCTTCATGGTTAAAACCTTTGGCCACTAATCTAGCCTTATTTCTAACCACGATACTAGATTCATCTTGCTTGTTTCTAAAGACCCATTTAGTACCTATAACTAAATGGTCATTTGGCCTAAGAACAAGCTTTCACACCTTATTTCTCTCAAATTGATTTAACTTATCTTGCATTCCGATGATCCATGAATCATCTTTCATAGCCTCGTCAATATATTTAGGTTCAATTTGGTAGAGAAAAATGGCATTGACACAAAAAATTTTAAGAGAAGATCATGTTTGAACCCCTTTAGATGTGTCTCCTATGATTAGCTCCTTAGAATGAGCATCTACATACTTCCAATCCTTGTGTAAGGATGTTTCGGAAGTAGATGCATCCAAGTTGCTAGATGGAGAAAGGGTTTTATTTAATTCAAAGGATCAAAATTAACATCATCATCAAAATCATTTTTCTTAATTTCGGAAACCTCATTAAAAACAACATGAATAGATTCTTCTATGATCAAGGTTCTTTTATTAAAGATACAAAATGCTTAGAAATAGAAGAATAGCTAAGAAAAATTTCTTCATCGGATTTAGCATCAAATTTTCCTAAAGCATCTTTTTCATTCAAAATAAAACACTTACACCCAAAAACTTTAAAATATGAAACATTAGGTTTTTCGTTGTTCCATAACTCATAAGGAGTTTTGGTGAGTAAGGGTCTTACTAGAACTCTATTCATGACATAGTATGCCGTGTTTACGGCTTCGGCCCAAAAATATTTGGGTAGACTATGTTCATTCAACATGGTTCTTGTCATTTCTTGTAAATTTCTGTTCTTTCTTTTTACTACTTCATTTTGTTGAGGATTTCTTGGAGTAGAGAAGTTATGGTTGTATCCATTAGATTCATAAAATTCTTGGAAATCATGGTTTTGAAATTCACCTCCATGATCACTTTGAATTGATGAAATCATAAAACTCTTTTCATTTTGAACAAGTTTACAAAACTTGGAGAAATACCTCAAGCATTTACTTTTGTGTGTCAAAAAATAAGTCCATGTGTATCTACTATAATCATCCACGATGACAAATGCATATTTGCTACCTCCTAGGCTTGATGTAGAAATTGGTCCGAATAAGTCCATATGGATTAATTGCAAAGGTCTTGAGGTGCTTATTTGATTCTTAGGTTTGAAGCTACATTTTATTTGTTTTCCCAATTAACATGCATCACACACATTATCTTTGACGAACTTGATATGAGAAATTCCTCTTACAAGTTGTTTAGATGAAATTTGAGAGATTAGTTTCATGCTAGCATGACCTAATCTCCTATGCCAAAGCCAAGCATTGTCATTTAAAACCGAAAAACACATTTCATTACAAATATCATTAATGTCAATAGTGTATACATTATTCTATTTTAGAGCAATCATATATGTGTTTTTGTGTTGTTTTTCTATAATACAAGCATTAGATTCAAATCTAACAATATATCCTTTATCATATAATTGACTAATGCTCAAAAGGTTATGCTTTAAGCCATCAACTAACAACACATCTTCAATGAAAAAGTTGGATGTGTTACCTATAGTTCCTTTGCCAATGATTTTACCCTTGTTGTTGTCTCTGAAGGTGACATATCCTTCGTCTAGGCTAGTGAGCTTAGAGAATTGAGATGGATCTCCGGTCATATGCCTTGAGCATCCACTATCGAGGTACAATCTCTTGCTCCTGACTTGTGATGGTACATTTTTTTACAAAAGAGGATGATTTTTAGGTACCCATTTGACCTTGGGTGCCTTAAAAATTGATCGGCTTAACTTATCATTTTGCATGGAATTCTTTATAGTTCCTTTAGGAACCTAAATCAATTTATGTGGACTACATTTTTTAAATGGACAATGATAAGCTATATGTCCAAGTTTGCAACAAAAGTTGTATTTATTTTGGGGTGAAATATGCAAGATAGGGCCTTTAACAACAAGTTGTATTTATTTGGGGTGAAATATGCAAGATAGGGCCTTTAACAAAGGTGGTTGGATTTTGGTGAGAGTTACTCACAAATCCGATTCACTTCTTTTATGAATGTGACCCTTATTGGCAAGGATCATGTTCAAGAACTTGCTACCACCTCAAAATTTTCTAAGATATCCTTGAGTAGCAAGTTTTCCTTTCTAAGTGTTTCTACTTCATGATATTTCATACATAGAGCTAAACTATTATTATGCTCAATTTTTAATTTATCGAAATCACTAACAAGAGAATCATGCTCCTTTTTTAATAATTTATATTTTTTACTAATTGTTTTGCATTCATCAAATAAATCATAAAAAGCATTTAATAGTTTATCAAATGATAAATTTGCATCTAATGAACTTGTTACCTCATCTCCAATAGCCATTAGCATATAGTGAGCAACTTGTTTGGTGTTGGTTGGCCCTTCTTCTTCGGAAGCACTTGAGTCATCCCATGTAACTTTGAGTGCATTCTTCTTTGGTATCATCTTCTTGGCTTGGGAACATTCACTCTTGTAGTGTTTTGGCTTCTTGCATTCATAGCATATTACTTAATCTTTCTTGAGTTCAAATTTATTTTTAGTATCATTTTTAAATTTGTTCATTTTAATGAATTTTTTGAATTTCCTTGTTAAAAGTGCCAAGTCATCATCAAGGTCCTCATCACTTGAGTTTTCTCTTAAGTGGTCTTCTTATATTCTTAGTGCCATATCCTTCTTGTTCTTTGGTAGGGTGTCCTCAACTTCTTCATGAGCTTTACATGTCATTTCATAGGTCATTAGTGACCCAATTAGTTCTTCAAGAGGAAAATTATTTAGATCTTTGACCTTTTGAATAGCCGTTACTTTAGTGTCCCAACTCTTTGGAAGAGATCTTAAAATTTTATTAATGAGTTCAAAATCCGAGAAGCCTTTACCAAGTCCTTTTAGATCATTGACGACATTCGTAAATTAGGTGTACATGTCTCCAATGGTCTCATCCGGTTTCATTCAAAATAACTCATAAGAATGAACTAAAATATTAATTTTTGACTCCTTCACTCTACTAGTGTCTTCATGAGTCACTTCGAGTGTATGCCAAATATCAAAAGCCATTTCACAAATCGACACTCGATTAAACTCGTTTTTATCTAATGCACAAAACAAGGCATTCATAGCCTTAGCACTTAAAGTGAAAGTCTTCTTCTCCAACTCATTCCAATCGTTCATT
>CM017188.1:25180100-25300100 GCA_004837865.1 Musa balbisiana | reverse complement strand
TCGGCAATAGCACATTCTGCAAATAGTGAGGCCAACTCGTCCACAGCAGTATTTGCTTGCAGTCGGTTGCGGTATAGCTCACGAGCACGTTGCAGGGTTTCCAGAACGGCCTGTTCTCCTCCTCCGGATCTCATTGCTACAAGTACCTACATGTTTGACAAGTCAAAATTTTGACAAACTAAATCCTGCAACTTCCACGGTTAAAGGTCTGCAATATAAACAAACACCAGGAACAGTGAATTTTCCATTTCACTGTAATCCAATATCTGATTGAATCTTATATTCCCCCTCTAGTGCTACAGGAATCTTAGTTGATCTAGCAACTTATCCACTACATGCCCCATAAACTAGCATCGGACAAACCTAACTGTGTACATGTGCAGATCTTACTGTTAACATTGTGTCAGCTTTCTTGGATTGGCTAATCTAATTCAGAATTAACAGAAAATTCCATTCTTATAATTGAAAGAAATGCCAAGATGCAACAACCATATATTGTAACAACAGCTCTAATTTTGATACATAGTCCTGAGCTAAATGGAAGGGATTCTTGTGTTGGTTCATGCTGCTCCTTATCTAGCACAACATACCATTCCAATACAAGTTCCCAAAGACCTGAACTGGATAAATTCCTAATCTTCAATGACTCCTATGTGTCGGTTGTCTTAAGACCTGGTTCAAAATGATGTTCATCACAAAGAGACCATTCTGTGCCCCAGCAAGAAAACAATCCTCCTCACCTTCCTATTGGCCCTCCTCAAGGACCATATTCCCCTCCCTTTCTCTCTCTGTTGCCCCTTTTCTTTCAGTTCATCACTTGGAAATTCCAATGGCACAATAAATTCTTTCCTCACCATCATACAGAAGAATAGATTCATCCATCTGAACCCGATAGCCCTTTCTAGTTGATATATATATATATATATATATATATATATATATATATATATATATATATATTATCATATATTAAGGAAGGTCCAAAAAAGGTGCTTCCTGTAAACAAATTACAGTCACCACCAACCCACTGTTATCTCTTTCATATGCACTAGTCCACTGTGCTTGTACCCTAGAAACATTTGGTAAATAGAATGTATTGTCGAAAAATTCAAGGTTACTAGTAGGAAAAATCAGATCAAAATTTAGCAAAATAAAACATTCAATGTTACGCTTACATGAAAATATCTGTAGCAAGTATTATTCTGCGGATCACAGTGTAACATATTAAAATGACAGAACAATCACACAATAATTCCTGATAAATACTGAAGCAAGAAAGGAAGCACCCAAAAGTAACCATTCAAAGTTGCCCAACAGTCACATGCTTATTTAGCCATAGGCTCTACACGTAGAATATATAAGAAATCTGATCACATGTTGCCAAACAACTTGACATGTTCAGACAGGAAGTCGTGTTTTTCATCCTCTAGCTATTTTTGATGCAAAAGATCCATTGGTCAATTTTATGTCGTCAGTTTTTGTTTAAAGTTTGGTTTGGTGCATTAGCAACAAGGTCAAGCTATATATTAATATTATCATGATAGACTTGATAGGAAGTAAGATCTATTATGATGCAGGGAACTTGTAATTTCACTGACACAGATCCTGAACCTACATCAGATCAATGTTTGCAAGGAGGTGTTGTGTTTATGAAAGTATCAAAGCAGAAAGTTGTAGCAATCCACCATATGGTATTATGATATCCATAAAAGATAAAGCAACAGAAACACATTTGGCAACAATAAACTATCTCCAATTTTACTGTCTCTTATTGCTCAAACATACATCGAAATCCAGAAATATAATTAAGCAGGCTACTAACTTTCAAATTTCTTTAGTTTGTTATAAAGTTACAGTTATGTAGTTCTTACAAATCCATAAAATATCTGGCTTTCAGCACCTTTAAACTGGTAAACATTCTAGAATGGAAGACGCTATACGCCAAGGATTGCCCAATGCTTACATGTGACACCAAATTTGTGAGAGAAAAAAAAAAGGTTGAACATTAGGCCCTAAAGGCTAATAATGAATCAAACTCGTGACCTCAATGGTAGTCAAAATGTAAACAGGCTGCACCTACATTTGAAATTAAATAGTTGCAGCACAAATTACAAGTTAACCACATGGCTAACAGATGCATAATGTTTATCATTCACTTGTCTGATTCTCAATGTATAGTTTAAAAGAAAAAAAAAAGAAAACATATATAAACAATTCAACGGGAAGAAACGAAAAAGAAAAATCCACTTCATCAGGTGGAATCAACAAAACTTCCATTACCAATAAAATATAATTTGCAATATTGGAGAATTGAAATAAAATATTGGTATCAACCAAGGCTAATTGACCAATTTCTTGATCTTATCACCAGAAATTGATTGACGTTGGTTTGAACTGATCAACATCAACAATGGTTGGCCAAATTTTGGATAATCCTACTCAATTTTGATAGCCCAAAGAAAGGAAGATATGTGAGGAGAAGCAGAAATATGTTGATGGTTGCCATAGTTGGCAATCATAGGAGAGGAAGCCGAAGAAGAGGGAAGCAGAGGAAGAAATACGAAAAAAAAATTGAGACTATAATTACGGAAAATAGGAGTCACTGATGTTATTGTAGTTACAAGACTATTGCATATGCTGTAAACTACTTCTGTTGTAATGTTTGTCCCCACTGACATGCAAGATAAAGAGGAAAGGAAGAATGGTTCTTAGCTCTTTATTGGAATAGAGGTGCACTCACATAAAAGAGAGATGTCTTATCATGGTTACTCCTGAAACTCTCTGCGAATAATTTTTTTGTCTTTCATTTTTCAAAACTTCACTTACATGTTAATTAGAGAAGATCAGGGACATAATAGTGTGTAACTCTATTTTCAAAGCTGCAAATAGATATGCTATAAGTTTTTTGTACAACATATATAATAGCTATTCACTATAGTAATTTCTCTGTATGGTACAACTAACTTTTGTTTTCAAATTATAATATTCTATATTACCTTTCATTATTATATTTTTTATGATTTTATTGGTTTTCTACATATTTTTATGAAAATTTACAATAAGAATATTTTAGAAAATTGTTTTCATCTTATCTTTTAATGTTTCTGATTTCTAGACATTGTTTTATAAAGTTATTTTCTTCGCCTCTTCTGATTCCACTGATCGTAATTGTAAAACACATAGTTTTCTGTAAAGCATAACTGACCTTACAAGCTACAACTATATTGTGAATTTTGACTCAATGTGATCAACACACACATAAATTCTCAAGAATAATATACGTTGTCTCCCACTCAAACATGACTATTCCTGCATTTTCTGATGAACTACACATGGTGCAACACCATATGCAATCTAGTATGCAGACATCAGGTAAAGCTGTTAAACTTCTTTAAAACTTCAATGAGGTTGAGGTCTAAGAAATGTAGCTTCATTATTGAGTTTAGGGATTATCTATTCAATAGGCAACACTTATGGTGACTGTTACATATACACCTCCATTAACCTGTTTGATGGTCCTTCTAAGTTCTAACTAGAAACCACATGGATATGGAGAAAGGCTTTCTGGAAAATTAAGTTTGCATCATTGACAAGGTGGTGCCTATACTTGATAAGCATAACCTGTATGAACAATAAGCTTTCCTAATCTCAAATATTAGAGTTGTGTGTACACCACAGCACTGTTTAGTTTTTTTGATAATTTATTGGATGAGTAAGAGAGTTTGTTATATGCCCTTTGTCTTTTGGTTGTCAAGCAGCCATAAGGAGAACATCTTTGCCATGTAATCATGGTCCACATAAATTAGATTGAAAAATCCATGTATGGTCAATGAAAAATCAAAGATCCTCAGTTACCAAAGATTTAAAAACTTAAAAAATTCTTAATCACAAGAATTAGCCATAAAAAAATTCTGCAAAACTTAGAAAAGTAACAGAATATAAAAGCAAGATGAATCTGCATAAACAAAGTCAAAGTGATAAGAAATGAATCATCCCTAAGGCAACATAAGAAGAGGTTTAAAAAATCAAAATTATACTCATATACCAAATGGAAGGTAGACCATGAACAATCACCTCAACATTTCATAAGGACTTGGAAGGAACTTTTTCCAGTTGTAACTAATGTTATAGGCGCAAAAAAGAATACACGTACATGATCGAGGTACATGAATTGCAAATAATTCACAATGACAAACCATTTCACCACAGACTATCAAGATATGGATAGAAGGATTATAAAGCACATAAAAGATAGAACAGATTTCACAAATGCAAGTTTTGAGCAAGACACATCCTTATTTTTTATTCTAAGACCCAAGGTTTCAGTCAAATAATAAATAAGATGCTCTTTCAGATCCTACAGACATAAGTTAGTTGAGATTGGCGTGGAGTAACTCAATAACATATGCAAAGAAGGTTATCAAGGGAGGTCTCAGAGAAGAGGAAACTTAAAAGGAAGGAGCAACAAACGAAAGGAGGAGGGAAAGAAACGAAAGGAAGTATAAAGAAGAAATACAGCTTCAGAGGAGTGGGTTTTCTACAGCTTGTAATATATTTTCTTGATATCAATATCAAGATATGAATGACGGGCAAGAAGACAGCATACCTGGGATTATTTTTGATGAAAAACCAAGAATACAAGTTCAACTCAAGTGCTTCAATCAAGAATCTAAGCTGTTCAGTGTAAATCAGATAACAACTGTGGGCATCTCTCTAAACGGATTAATTTGTTACCACATGCCTTTCACCTTTAGTCTCATGATCGAATTCCTTCATACCAATACAATGCCATTTCTTGTTACCACATTGTTTCGGATTACAAAACAAAGAGATAACGTAACCACAAGAATCCATCACTAACACAGGCAAAAGACGGAAACCCTGCTACAGGGATCGATTAACACAATAGGAAAGCACAGAAGAACTCTTGACCTAAACAAATACCTGTTTGGTCCGAAACATACTTCCTGCTCGGCTACACAAGCAAACAAATTTCATTCCCAATTCATCAAAACAAATGAGCTGAGCATCTCAATCAAAAGAACGGAAAGAAATCGGAATATTATTACCCCCTTATCAAGAAGGTCTGGACCTCAAAAGACATGCGATCCTTAGACCAAGAAAACCCTAAAAAATAAAAATAATAATAAAGACAAGAAATATTGTTCTTTTCAATTTTTCTTAACCTAAGTCAGGAATTTCGGTAAAGAAAACCATTCATCACTCCATCGAATGTATTCGGAAAAGCCAAAAACACAAAACAAAATTAGGACATCCCGATAAAAACTTAATGCTGAAGAAATAACCCAAAGAGGATCGCTCTTTTCCGGAAACTCACCGCCTGGAGAGCAAGGGAAGGTTTGCCCTGATCGACAAGTTGGCGGGCCAAAGAGAGAAGACCCCACGCGTTGTTCTGGGCACTCAGGTCGCTGTTGGCGACAGCGGTAGGCGGCAGCGGTGGCGGTGAGAAAACCTCAGGGGCGCCCCCAGCTGTGGCGCCCCGACGGTCGCCGGAGAGGTCGGTGTCCATGTCGTCCATATCTCTTCTGAAGCGAGGCGGCTGCCCCTCAACAATAATCGATCATTGGATTCGCGACACACACCGTGTTAGAGAAATTATCCTTTCATGGGACGGTTCTAGCACTTTCTCGGCCTAATCCTTATTATCTGTTCCGTCATTTCTTTTTCTCTCCTTTGTTTTTTTTTTTTACCTCCTCGTTGATATGTGTATTTTTCTTACCTCCATTTTTATAGGCACCTCCCATGCAATCTAAGACACACCAAAGTTAGGCGGGATGTCAAACATAGATAGTAGAGCATCGTGTCTCACAAACGATAGTCAAAGCTAGTAGTCATGAAATCTGTATCTGGATCAAGCAAAGCTAGATCACAACTCATTGATAGGAAGATCGGTCTTCATCTATCTAGAACAAATTCAATTAATAGGGAAAACCATAAATGGGTAAACTAATTCAAAGACAAACATGTCACCCACAGAGAATTCAAGCTACAGTTTTACTTAAAGAACCCACAATACCAGGCCGAAGACCCTACATACATTTACAACAGCATTACATGCAATTTGACTAGATAAAGCCCCTAATTACAGAGTTCAGAATAACTTTCTCTCTCATGATCTCGATAAACAGGGAACAAGTCGACACTCTTTGCCCTAATCTGTCAAAACACCATTTAGTATTATCAACTTGACAAATGCTAGAATCAGCAGCAGTGTTTCAAAGCATCTTCCAGCAACAAGTGTTTGCCTCTATTGTCGATTAGGGCGCTGATTAGCATGTCTGAACCTCAGTCCAATCTCAGCTTCTTGTTCATGGTGAATTAAATTATTATCAGCAGAGTTCAAGTCTTGGACATGGGACCAGGTCTCTGGTTCATTTGTGATCTCCTCCCCATAGTTATGCAACCTACGTCCGATGAGGTATCTGTCATCCCTGATGGAATTGTGAAGGTTGGTGAACCAGACATGGAACCTCTTGGCACAGAAGCACAACAAACTGAAGAGGCAGCAGCCCAGCCAGGCAAACCGGTACACTGCAGAGTTTACTATCAATGGGTAGCCGAAGACGGGGAAGATGCCTTTTGCAAACACATAGGGGATGCAGAGTGCGGTCAGCAGTTTTGAGATGATTGGAATCATAATCTCACGCAGCACCCACAGTCCCCTCAAGCGTGAGAAGCCATCCTCTCTTAATCTTTCAAACTTCCTGCGCCAGTTCTCATCAACTAGTGGTGCCATCTGATCTAAAATCACCTGTTACAACATAAAGCTCAGTTCTACTAGTAAGAATGCTCAAGATTAGTAATCATTAAATTCTAATTACTAATGTTGCAACAATCAAGCATCGTATAGATGAAAATAAAATCCAAGTTTATCAGGTTTACATGTAATGCATGTTCATAAACGAGAAAAATAAAGTTTGGCTATACCAAGCGAGTCCAGATCTTCAGGAATATAAGGCCTAAAGCCCAGTCCTGATACAGGAGAAAAACTGGGCTTTCATCCACAGGCACCCTCAGTGGCACAATCACCAGAAGCTCAAACAAGAGGCCAATAAGCACAGGGATGATAAAGATCTACATAAACAAAAGCCAGTCAGGGAAAGAAACAGAGTCCACATAAACAGTGAATGAAACACTCAGAATAACATTTACCCACCCATATTGACAATAGGGCAGAGCTCTTCAGTATAATTGCACACCATTTCCATATCTGCAATACCAAAACATGTACTCTATGGGTTTTGATATAATCAACTGAATACCTTGTTCCAGCTACAACAATCCAGATGATGTAACACCCAATACTGAAAGCAAAGAGATCTGACAAGCAAAACATTGTCAATTTCTAGAAAATTCAGAAGTACCATTAGATCTCCAAGGATAGAGGAATGTGATCATTTTACCATTGCACTTGAAACCATGAGTAATTGGAAGCCTAGGAATAGCATTAAAGAGTGCACGCCCAAGGGAGACAGGCAGGACGATCATTGCAGAATTGAAAAGCAAAAGTGTCATCCACGCCAAGACCAGCAATAAGACAATACGAAGAACAAAACCATACCTGCCAAAAGTTCAACCATCATTAGATACAACAGTAATTTCACAGAAACTGGTTCTTCATTTTGTACCAAGCTAAGAGTCATAGATCGACATGAGACATAAAAATGTACAGACAATAATAAAAACAGATAAGAGGATGATCAGGCTGGAAATGTTTCAAACAAGTTACCGGTTTGGTTTAAT
The DNA here is from genome assembly GCA_004837865.1 of Musa balbisiana. Classification (NCBI taxonomy): domain Eukaryota; kingdom Viridiplantae; phylum Streptophyta; class Magnoliopsida; order Zingiberales; family Musaceae; genus Musa; species Musa balbisiana. The sequence goes on along the minus strand of CM017188.1, from coordinate 25,292,336 downwards.
TCCAAACTGTTCAACCGAAGAATCTATTTAATCAATAAAAATAAATTCGATCAGTTTTGGTCCTAGGATAGAGGGACTGAACAAAAAAAATTCCCAGAAACGGCTCAAACCTGGTAGCAACCTGAAGTAACCTAATAAATATGTTCGATATATATTGGAACTGACAAAAGTTTGTCAGACGCCTGTAAGTTAAAGGGTAACAGTTCCAGATCCAGCAGAAGTTAACCCAAAGAAGTATCTAATGATCTTGCAAACCATAAAATGGTAAGATAGACAAAATGCAGAGGAAGTGTCCAGAGTTGTGTAGTGAAAGCACAGACATGGACACAGGACACGACGACACATCAATTTTTAAAAAGTTAGGATATGAACACAACGAGGACACGTGTGTGTGTGTATATATATATATATAATTTGATTAATATGTTTTATAATATTTATATTTAAAATTTATAGTACATTTGGTACTTTTTAATAAATTCCTAGCATATATATCCACATAACTTACTTCTGTTATAAATTTGATACATGACTTATTACCAATAAGAAACAATAACATAATTTACCATCAATATAGTTACGTGGCATTGTAATTTAGGGAATATAAAAAGAAACAGAAAACCTTGAGAAGGCTTTCTGCGGTCAAGGGTCTACTGTTTGCATATAAGTGAGGCCGCCGAGGGCACGACCACATAGGATCTCACGATGGGTGCTGGTGACGTCGCCGACGGGCATGAGGTCACCAACGGATCATCGAGGGCACAGCCATGAGGATGCTTGTGGAGTTGCCAGTGAGCATGGCCAAAGGCACAACTGCACGGGTCGTGCAATGGGTGCTAGTGAAGTCGTCGATGGAGGTGAGGTCATCGAGGACATGGTCATGTGATGGGTAAAGTCATCGACATTGGTTAGGTCACCGAAGGCACGACCACGGGTCATGCGTGGGTGCTGGTGAAGTTGCCAATTGGGGTGAGGTCGCCGACAGGTCGTGGTGTGTACAATAGTAGCTTCAACCTTCCCATGGACGACAGATGCAGGTGGGCTTGATTTCCCTCAATTCCATGCATCCCCTGCCATCACATGAAGCCCACGCAATTGCACACGAGTGCCATGCAAGGGGGGAGGGCACAGTAGAAGCATCCGACACGAATACGCCATGTCCCAAATAAAAAAGAATAAATAAATAAAAACACACATGTCGGACACATGTCCGATAGTATCGGCGATGTATCTGTGTCCAACACAGATATGTCCACCAAGTTGACATGTTCATGCTTCCCAAGTTGTGTAACACCGCTAAGCACACCTTAAACATAGGCAACATTCTATGAGGTTGTCACAAGACCATCTATGATTTATGAATAATATTGTTGAGATACTACAGAAATAACACCCTAAGTGTCACAAGGAACATGATGGCACTTGGATTATTTAGTGATGAGTCTTCATGAAGCAAATAGTAAAAGAAGATACATATAATTGACTCCAATTATTGAAAATGTCTTTTTGCAACTTGCATACTATCAGCTGCTTCTGACATGTTATAATGCTTACTGTTTTACCAATAGTAGCTGCAAAATCAAGGTTCCTCTCCAGTTGCTAAACTAATCAAATGTATCTTCACTTGTGAAAATTCCAAAAATACATAATCATATTTCTTCTGGTCTCAGTTACTTGTAAAATTAATGCCAATTCCCTTAAAAAAGATTTGCGACTCTGTTCTTAACTTAGTCTTCTTGACAATTCTCAAGTCAAAACTTGACAAAATTTTTAAGCAATGTAGTAACCCTGATTTTACTATTTCAAACTAGAGGTCCATAACAACACATAACAACATAGTATTTCAGTTACTTGTAAAATTAATGCCAATTCCCTTAAAAAAGATTTGCGACTCTGTTCTTAACTTAGTCTTCTTGACAATTCTCAAGTCAAAACTTGACAAAATTTTTAAGCAATGTAGTAACCCTGATTTTACTATTTCAAACTAGAGGTCCATAACAACACATAACAACATAGTATTTGACATAATTTTAATAAAAAGGCAGTAACTCACTTGTAGATAACATGGATCAAGATGCCTGTTTGTACTGCTTTAAGTAACATAGGGAAGGATTAGCTGCAGCCAGCATGACTATGTGCATTGTCCAATACTATCTATCTAAAATAGACCAAGTGCTTGGAGCCCGGTGCCAACAGTGTAACAAAGGAACAGTATGGCATGTGACAGTTGTATGTCAAAGCATATGCTGGTAGCAAGCAAGATGTATGACACCCTCTTTTTGTAACTTGTGAAAATTAAAATCAATTATTTTGCATACTAAATCAAAATGAAAAGAAATTTTATTCACACTGGATATGTTTTGATAAGCATATACGTTGCATGGCACTTTGACCTTTGCAATACTTCAGCACAAAAAGTTCTTGTTCAGTCAACAGCTTTCACTACATAACAGAAGAACAGATACTGATACCTGAAATTTTAAATAATATATAATGCCTATTTCACTTCTAGCATCTTCTTGAAAGATTTTGCCACTGCCATAATCTTTATCAAAATTGATGAAAAATACTAATTTAGATTCATAAAAGAGCACACTTAAAAAAGAAAAGAAAGAAATCAACTTCACTAAAGTATCCAGGGTCTCCAACTTCTTGTGGCAATTATGATTCACCATTCATGACAAAATAATCAAATAACAAACAATATCATGGATCATTTGATAGAAATTTTAGACAACTGAGAAGGAAGTTTATTGCCTGGTCAAAGTGAAGAAAGAATATCTCATAAGAAATAACTTTTACTTGCACTAGTTATAAAGGTGTTCCTAGCAACTGGTACAAGTACATTACAAGGTTTCTAGTGATTTATGGACAAATGTGTTTGCCATGTTTTGTGTGCATACACAATTGACTAACCACATAAAAACTAGAGCTCCCATCCAATCATATGGCAAATCCTATGAGCCCAAATGGAGAACTATTGAAGAAAATGCTTCAATTCTCATTTATAGATTTCATATCACCATGGAGAACGTTATATCAAAATGAATTAGCAGAAATTTAAATTTGAGGTTTAAGAAGAGTGCCAAATCTGGAATCAAGATCATTATCACGACTGTTCATGAATGCTTCAAGATAGAAAATCAAAAGGACAACTGTACCTTAAAACCACATTAATCAGGAATGATATTTCGCTGTAGAAAGAAAAAATAAGTTAAAAGACAAAAAGAAAACTGAAGGCCAAAAACATAAACAAAAAATTCCAAACTGGTCAGACACAGGTCTGGTGATGGTAGGAACCTATGGTTGACTTCAGTAATAAATATTGTTGGAGCAGCAGTCTGAAGCAACTGCAGCAATTAAAATTAGAAAAAGTGTTTCTAATTTAGACTATATCACAAAGAATTTAGGATAGGAAAGAAAGGTTTCTTGGCTGCTAAAAAACTCCAAATAGTTAGTAAATAGAGGCATGCATTGCTTCAAATACTAAATACCGAGTAGGCTATATTTATTTGAACCTGCTCCAAGTAAACCAGATAAAACTTGCCAACAGCATATATCTCAATAAACCAGCTAATGAAAGGAATGAAAAGATTGAGTAACATAACTCTAGCCTACATATATATAACCATTAATCAGAAATCAAGCCTGGATATCCCACAAAGAACTGATATCTAACTATGATTATATGTTTGCTCAAAAAAGGCATGTCCACTAACGTATGTAATCCCTAGTGTCACATGCACTCGAGAACATACATTTAATCCAGTGCAAGTAATAAGTTTATGGAGTCAACTAAATGATTTGACATTAGCCACAGGATCAGTTCGTATTTGAAGACCCAACTTTTTGATCTTGCTCGCAGAGGCTGGCTACTCTCAGGCAGCCACCTACAACCATCCTAGGTATGTTAGATCTTATAGCATCAACTTTTCACCAAAATAATGTAATTAGAATTATAATCACAGCAAAATTCTTGAATTCATATGTAGTATTTTGTTTTATGCAGTAACAAATCATTTTTATATTATTTTACACAAACATGAAAAGGAAATCCCACATAGCTTATCCCTTGAGCAACTTAATCTGCAGTACAGACCAATTCTTCTTGAATAACCAAGAACAATCAACAATCATATCTATATGATTAGAATTGACAGGCTGAGCAAGCTATAACAGTGAACTACAGGTACACAGTGTGGCACTTCAAATAATTATTCAAAATAATACGAAAGACTGAAGCTCGTGACATTTTCTAACAAAATCATGCCACTGCTAAAATGACTTTTATCTTCTCAGAAGTTCCAATAAAAGAAAAATAATAATGCTCTAAGACACAAAAGCAACAAGCTATTAATGTTACAACACGTGTTGCAGGCCACATTGTACAATATCTATGTTATAGACCCACCCAACACTCCTTACATGTGCATGCTCTTCAAGTGCCTTGTAGAGATTACTCCACAAGCAAGGTAACAGTGAGCGTGAAGTCATGATATGTTGCTGAGACCAGTTATTAAATGCAGCAAAATCATAGAAAAAGATTGATGAGCGATAACATGAACACATGATATAGAAGCTACCAAGAACAAGCATCACAATGTTTTATCTATGACAAAAATCTTAATGAACAGAGCTAGCTAAGAAGTTCTAATCGAGTAATCAAGCAAAAACATGATAAAAATTAATCATTCAGAAAATGAATCATGCAGTTATGAATGTCACTCCATCCAAGGTACTTACTCAGAATCTGCTGGATCATCTACATCAGATTCTTCAGCAGCATCAGCATTTCCAACAATATCAACCGTACCTAGATGATCTTCAGCAGCAATTCTCGGTACCAAAGGCTGATCATTCTCACCAGCACCACCTTGACGAGCAACATGTAATCTGTCTCGTCTCACTGCTTCCATGTTGCCAACATCTTGATTACCATTTCCTTCAGATGGTGGCAGCAAGTAATCAGTCAAACCAAGAGCCCAACCAACTGCTTTAAACCAATGTCGAAGAAGAGATTTGATTGTTGTCCGTAGCTTGAAATGCTCAATAGCAAATGGTATGCAAATTTGGAACAGGAGTACGTCAGTAGGAATTTCAGTGAATGGGTCAAAGATACTGCATTTTTGAAAATGTTTAGAGTGAATAAAGGTGAATTCAGAATTGATACTGTCAAATAAAATAACTATCAAATGCAAAAAATAAAAACTAGAAGTCAACGTACGTGATGTCCAAAGGGAAGATGGAAGGTGCAAGACGCATAGCAAGTTTGACAGGTAAGAAGATGAGCATTACTATCAAACTGCCATAAACAGCAACAGACAGCAAAACGCGTCGATGCATGTTTAGCACTGGGTCATCAATCAAGGTCCACGGAAGGGATTATAATTTGGATCTGCTGGATCCCGCAGAAAATAGAGAACTCCATTTCCGCAACACCTACCAAGCAGAAGGCCCATTCTTGAACAATCATTTACTGGCATAATAGTTTAACTAGAGAAATTAGCAGGCAACTTAACTATAGCTACCCCTCTACAGAAGACTGACAAAATGCTGATCTGGAGCATGTAAATAATACCAACAAGACAGTGAATCGAGGAGCTAAATACAGGTGAGACAGCAAAGAATTCAACAGAAAAGAATTCAACTCTTGAGCATTGTTGCCCCCAGCATCCTCAAAGTGCACACATCAAGCCACCACCCACACATCAATGGGAAAACCCCAAGTTCAATAACTAAAAGAAATGCAACCTTAAACATGGTCATCAGATGTCTCATTCCTGCCAGGAGCTGCCTAAGAAGAGAAGGAACAGCTTCTGCTATTGTAAGTAAATTATAAAGTCTCCCAAATATCATTCTCTCACCTCTAATGTATCGGATCAAAGCAAGGAGCCCAAAATAAAAGAAATAAAGCAAAATATGAACATATATCCAACTGCAAGAGTAGTCACATCAGAAAGATGTGAGGAGCCAATAACTGTTCCCTTGACAAGATCAGCTGAAACAGACCCGTCAACACTATTAGAGAACTCATGTAGACCAGTGACATTAATTTTCTGGGATCCAGTGACTGCCTCCATCATGTTCCCCAGGAGGCCTTCATTATTGCTTTCACTTGACAAGTTCTTTGCTGTAGACAGTGCAATCTTCAATGTGCTGTTGGCCAAGGAAAGGGCTGATTCTGAAAGTGGCATGACTTTTTCCATCATTGGGTTAGAGACTGATGCAAAGAACCATGTGACGTAGTAGAGGACAATCCTCCCTAATGAGAAAGGAAGAAGAATGACAACACCCAGGAATATAGCATTACTTGCCAGTACCTGTCAACAAACACAAACATTAAAAAAAAGTTCAAGCAGAGCATTACAGCCCAAAAGGCACAGAAAATGGACTGCACACAAGATATATTACCCATAAATCTTGCAGGAATTTCAAAAAAATCCAGCATAAACTGACAGAAAAACTAAGAAAAAATAACAATACTATATCCTCTATCTATGATATGTTAGTTTTAACAACAAAACAAAAAGTGATCATTTGACTATTCCATTATCTCATACTAACTTCCAAATTCTAAAAAGTGGCATGACTAGTATACCCTATTATGTCACTCCCTTTATCTCCCCTTTCTTCCTCTCTCACACCCCGTGTCCACAACTGCCACCTGATACTGCATCATCACACCACCATTATCATTCGACTCCTCTCAATATTACTTCTCAAGATTGCTAAATGGAGGTATAGGACACAATATATACATGAGAAGATAAGAATAAGAACAACAGTATTAAGCAGTTTTAAACTTTACAGTAGGGTATATTCCAAGAATGATACCCTATCATAATTCTTGGAAATTTCCTTTCTGTTTGTAAGGATGTCTAGCATATGAAATTGGAAATATGAATAAGGGGGAGGTTTTCTACAAAATTAATACCACCAACAGACATGGACAGAAAGAAAATTCACTAAACAGTTGCTACACGACTTCTCAAGTACAAAACAAAGCAATGTTGGTTAAATTAGTTTTTTATGCATAATTACAAGTGTATGACAGATTGCGACAGAGACTAGAAAAGCCAACAGATAGAATACCAACAATAAGTATGCATCTCAAACAAAAATATATATATAAATGCAAACAAGATGGATACAGCTAAGATTCATACTAGATATGCAGACAGCAGAGGAATATCCCAAGAATATTGCAAAAAAATCAAGTCATTGTGCATACGTAGAAGCCCAAAGACTTAAAACCTTATGTAGAACAAAATTTAACTTGTGCTGCAGTCGAATAGGAAGAAAATTCCCTCCTTGAAACAAATTGTGTGCAAAACCAATATCAAGAAACAGATCTTCTGCTAACCAAAAACCTCATAAGCCTACAGCGTGCACGCACACACACACACATATGTATATATATATATATATATATAAATGAAAAAATTAAATTGATCGAGGACCTCATGAGTTTCAGATGCACTAGTCAACGACGTCATATACCAAGCCTACAAATTGATGGGGAGGAGTGTGGATGACTGCAAGGACCTCCAATATAAATGTATCAGGGACACTTTGGATGTTCTTCAATAATAATCATGCTATGATCAGCTTTACTTCAGGCTTAATCTAGTGTCTTGGACTTGTAAAAGTCCTTTATGGGTGCATGGTAAGATCATCTATGGGTGCAGGTTATTAGAAAGATGCAAAATACTATTAGAAAAGTTGTCCCTGGGGGTTTTCTCATGTATGGCGGCTCTTGAGTCAAATAAACAATATTAGTTCAACTCTAGACATCATGAGGTTGTCACGACACAAAGCAAGGCAACAGCTTCATCCTTTTCTGCATCTTTAATTTTCTTGTTTCCACCTTAAAAGCTTGTCATACACATCTCTTCATACACATTGATAAAGCCTTCAAATCCACCCAAGATCTATCCTAGCTTTCTCTAAGACTTTTCACTCTGCCACTGGCATCTGGACCTTGCATCAGAACCAATTGGCAACAAAATATTCAGACCTGTCCAGTTGCCAATTTACCCCACCCAGTCCCCTTCAAAGAGCCATCTTTTCCTCTACTAAATTCCCTCAGAAGTTGTAAAACCTGCTCTACAACATCTGATGCCATAGTCCATTAAGTTCTTCCAACAATCATACAGAACCCACTCTAACAGCCCCTAATTCTCTTATAATCCACATCAGTCCAGCACTTGTTTGAGATCAAAACCTTCAACAAGTTCTCTTGCAATCTGAGATTGTTTCTAAAATATATCAATTAACCTACAACTATCCAACAAAACCTATCTTATCAAGAATGCCTAAAACACAAATCATCAAGAACTCCAATCCTTATATCAGTGATTTCAAAACAGACTGAAAAGTGAAAAGGAATTAAGATCAATTTCTTCACCGTTGTTTACATGAAGTAGCTCGATTTAGAACTTACTGCTCAAACTTTGATAACTATTGGCGCACATTTGTGGCACTTTTACAGGGAAAAAAATATTTTGGCTTATCTTAGTGGGGAAAAACATTGGGCATTGCACATGTAGTTGGCTAGTTTGGATTCTTAAAAGGTCATATAATCATAAAACACATTTAGTTGCATTATTTATGTTGTTTTTGCATTATGCCATTATCTTATAATAGCAGATTGTAACACTGAAAACTTCAATGATAAATAATTGAAGAAAAAGAATGATTCATATAAAAAAAAAAAAGTTACAACGCAAGCACATTCATTACAGTAGAAGTCAACGGAAGAGTATATAGGCCCAAAAATATAAAAGCATGATTAAAGAAGTAATTACTGGATCTACAAGTAGAAATAAGGTATAATGAGACTTACAGTTATAGCATTTTCAACCAAATGGAAGACAGGCCCTTGCATACCAACAAGCTCATCAAATGGCACATCTTCAGCACCATCAGCATCATCTAATCCATCAAACATCTGCTCAACATGAGCTTCAAGACGAGCGGCCTGCATTTCTAGACGAGCAGCAACATTTTCTGCATTACGTCTAATTATTTGGCCTGCCCCAGCAATTCCTTGAGCCCCACCAGCATCTTCAGCATTCCCATCACCAACAGGGATTCTATTAACAGGGCCAGGAAGCCTCCTGACAGCACGAGCACCATTCCTTTCCTGACCTTCATCATCCCTCTCAGCATCATGTCCTCCAAGTTCTCGTAAATGTCTAAAGTAATCTCTTAAAGAGGTTGCACCAAGAAATATAAACACAATGCTAGCAGAAAGTAGAAAACCATGCAAGCAATCAGTGAGTATTACAGGTGCAGACATGTGACTAAAAAACAGCCTCTGAGCTTCGCTAAGACTCCTCACGAACGTTAGGCGCCAAATCCAAAATGTAATGAAAGGTATCATAAGGAGCCAAACAGAAAGAACAAAAGCCAGCCGAAGGAAGAATTGCAGAACATGGCATGCTTTCATTGTCATTCCAACCACAAATTCTTCAAAAGGAAGTCTTGTAGGGGCATTCTCAGCATAAACAGGGGAAAAAGAAAAAGTATGTTTACAGACCTGCAAGCATAATGAAACTCAATATATCATCAGCTTCAGGAGAAAACGACACTGCTATAAAACCATCACAACAACAACCAAGTGCTGATGTACTAGCACCTAAAATCTGCATGGTTAAAGCAAACTTGCAACTACCGTGGTAAAAAGGGCAGCCCACGGTGTAAAGTTCATGCCAATACAAGGTATAGGAAAATTAACACATATAAAGTATAATTGGTTGCTTTCTGTTTCTTGTTGGGCTGCAAAGATCGCTCATCAGAGGGTGGTAGTTTTTCTTGAAAGATGCCCCACATATCCAATGATAGAGATTTTTATTGGACAAAATGTGGAATTACGCACCAAAGCTTGAGGTTTAAAATCTTTTCTTCTAACCTCAGAGGGCATTTTCCTCATGTTTGGCTGGATTATCATCAGAACTACAATTGCACAATGATGCACAATGAAATAGTAACAATACATAGGAGTAAAAATAACAAATGCAATAAAACTTCAGCTTCTTTAAAGCTTGCTGGAGTTCAACTTATAAAGGCAACATTTATAGACCATTTGTTACTATTCAGCTTCATGTAGCCTATGTCCTATATTTCTTTTAGCGACTCAAATAATAGATCAGCCCATATATCCAGGTGATGGGTGCATTTGCAGATTCAGAATCTGATGACAAAATGTCATAAGCCAATTTAGGTCCCTTCAAAATTCTTCTTTTACAATTATGATAATAACAAAAAATTAAAACTGTCAAGATCCAAACCAATAAGAACTCAAGTCTCCTCCCAAATCCGATATGGGACTAAAAACCGGGATCTAATACAGTGAACATGAGGTCCAGCCCAATAGTGACTCTGCATTGCTGATACGCCTCCCACTTTTCACATATGGACTTTTCCTACTTGGATTCCTCACCATGATCAATATTAAATCCGATCAGATATCATTTGTCATGACATGACCCGATGGACAATTGGCCCATTAGCTTGATTAACCTGGCCCATGATGCTTAAGCCCAATTAACGACATAAATCCTTTTAGCCCTTACAAATCAACTTAAATCACCTCCCACATTATATATTAAAATAACTCAAGTCTCGTATAGCCAAATTTCCTTCAAGCAATCCATGTTAATTAAAGAAAAGGAACCGCTAGGTATTGACTGGTAGGGAATTTTGCACACATTTAAACTAAGCTATTACACTACCATTTTTGTTGAAGACAATGCTTGCTAGATGTTTTAACAGTTAGCATCATGTTTGACCATACAAAAAAAAAAAAAATGCACATATTTATAAGATTTTAAACATGATTCTTATAATTTCTAATTTGTGTAAAGCAGTAAGCATATAATTCCAGTGAGAACTACCCAAACATAGAATTCGGCATCCAACTAGTGCTAAATGACCTCAAGCAAGAATGTGTTTGGGGTCGATGTCATGTTTGGAACCCAAAAAAGGAATAAAGTGGGATGATGAGATGATTAATATAATGATTGTTCCTCATGGGTTTCTCTTTATCTCCATCGTGGCTTAGACAAGCAAGTCAGGGCAATCGGAGTTCAATCCTATTCACAAGGATGTCGTACAAAGACCCATGAGATGGTCCGGCCAATTATCTCTAGAGGAAATCAAAAGGTTGTGTGCACCTTTTTCGTCTTCTTAATCAGATTGTGTCCTGAAAGACGCCATCGGCCTCCAAATCTCGTGAATTGCGACGTCCATCGATAAAAAACTGCTAATACATGTAAATCACGACCGAATGCCGCGCTAAAGCAAGCAGAGGCGATTAAACCCTAATTTCCCGACAGAGGGCATAGGACAAAATAACCCTAGCACCGAAATAATCGTGGCCACAATACATCAAACGGACCCTACCTCGCACTGGCGAGCGTTGCTGTGGTTGAGCCACTGGAGGAGACAATCCTGGTGGACGAATTTGATGCTCCCGCTGCAGGCGCAAGGGTAGCGGAGGGGGTTGTCGGCGTCCCCGGGGTTGCGACAGATTCGGCACACGTCCCCCTCCTCATCATCGTCGTCGTAGAACCTCCCGACGGCTGAGGAGCCCGTCGCCGGTGGAGACGGAGGAGCAGGAGGAGGGGGCGGCGCAGCCACGGAGGAATAGGGTCCGGCCACGGTCGCTTGCCCATCAACGGAGGAGGAGGACGAGGATGAGGAAGTGAAGGGGTGATCGGCGATCTCCTCCATTGGTGCAGCCGAACCCTCTCGTACTCGCGGGATTCACCCTCTTCTGCCTGCCCGATGCTTTTATCGTTCTTCCCGACCCCACGAATAAGAAGCGGCGCGAGGGGGCTAAATGAAAGAGGTAGCCAATTCGGTGACTTGCTGCGTGCGACATTTTTCCCGAACCCGCCCATACCAGCCCATGTCGCATATGTACTCAACCTGAATAGAACAAACATTGGGTTCATTTTACGCAGCGCCGTAAACTTGGATTGGATTTAAATCTGGAGGGTGCGCAATCGTTGGGTTTGGGTTGGGTTGGGTCCTCTTAAATTGGAGCTGGGAAATTTGAACCCTTTATCAATTTGATCGGCTAAGTTTAGTATGATCTCATATCAATTTAAACTATTATATATATATATATATTATTAGTAATTTAGTGAGAAAGAATGAAGAAAGAAATTTTAAGATTTGTTTCATAACAAATCAATATCATAGACCACAAAGTTAGTTATTATGTGTGTGTGTGTGTAATATCTTGATTTTTTTTACAAAGGATAAACGGTAAAAATGAGATTTAATCTTAAAATATTAATAATATTAAAATCTTTACTAATTAATATAACAGGCATCTTCAAAATAACATAAATAAATAAATACTTTATTGTGAGGAATGTACCATCGATTTTGAGCTAGCTCGGTTCGGTTAGGACCCAACAATGCAAGGGCATCCAAGGTGGATCCGAGCAGGTGTCTTGCGAAGTGATTAAGGGGAGTACTAAAGGCATCCAAGGTGGTTTTGAGACTAGATCGAGGTGAAGTCCAACTCCTCACTGAATTCCTACACAAATGTCAATGTCAGGGGGAGAGTTATTCAAACCGCCCTCTCCAACACTCAAGTTAGCTTTTAGAGTGGAATGTGATGTAAGATGTTAGTTGCCGAGAGATTTGACCCTTAGGCTAGCACCATGGGTCATCTTTTATACATGTCCAGTCGAGAGAGTCACCTATAACGATCGTAATACCTTCTCTCTAGCATTTTGTCCACAGGGTAGTAAGAGTGAATGGCCACCTATGGACCATTGTCCATGGGGGCAGACCTGAATGGTTGCCCACAGACTATTATCCATGAGGGTTAACTAGCCAGCCAAAATAGCTTCCACGTCATTGCCCCGTGGGGGTTGACTCGACCCTCGTCTTCCACGTTGATGCCTCTATGGCAACCAACTTGCAAGATGGGATTGGTTGCCAAAATATTCCTTATCATTTATCTCATCTCAAAGGCATGCTTCAGAGCTCTTGCAAAGAAGTTCAAGGCATGTCATTCAGCCCATTCAACATAAGAGTACTCGAGGTCTTATTTTATCGGTTGGGTTTTCTTAATTCAAGCATCTAGGGTGTATTGGGTCTACACTTATCTTATAATAGATTCTTTTTAGTATAGGTCAGGTTTGTTGAAACTTAGATTTTGATTTGATAATGAAATCAATTAGTGAATTAATGATCTAATCCATGTGTTGAGATAAGTGATGCAGGACTAACTACGATCGTGAGAAATGTAAAATGATTAAAGAAGAATCGAAGTTGGGCCAAAGTCGATGATTGGGTATCGGGCTGAATAAATTGGGCGATACACCGAAGGATCAAATGATGCAGTGAAAGGTCACCAAAAGTTCACCGAGAGTTCATCGAAAGCTCGTTGGAAGATCATCGGGAGTTTGTCAAAAGTTTACCGAGAGTTCGGTTGAACAATTGACGTGTCAAACAACATAGATTTCTTGTATCATAATTATTTTAATCTTAACTATCATAGTTAGGACTTTAATTTGAGTTAGTTTTAAGAGAAATCCTACTAACTCAATTAAGGGCTAATTGAGCCTTTAACAAGGCTGAATTGGGCCGGTTGGATGGCCCATTCAGCCACTTAGAGCCATGTTAAGCGATGACACCGCCTAGATTGGGCGGTGGAACCACTTGAGGCTTAGCCTTCTAAGTGGTCTAGGCGGTGGTACCACCGGTAGTTAATGTTGCCAAGCAGTGGTACCGCCCTGTCAGGTAGTGGTATCGCTAGAGCCCGATCTTCGAGACTCTATCAAGCGATCATACCACCCAGACTGGGTGGTGACACCGCTTAGTGTCAATCTGCAAGTGGTGGTACCGCCAATACCCCAGAAACCCAAGATGACACACTTTTTGACTCCATTTTTTAGGCCATTGGGGCCTATAAATATCCCACTCTTTCTTGCATGAAAGAGTACGAAAGTGTGAACAAAAATCTTTAGATTTTGGGGTGTGAAAGTGTTGAAAAAGTGCTAACTGTCCTCCTCCTCCTTTAGCTTTGTAATCATTGTAAGAGAGGTGTGAGGCTTGTAAAATGTTATCTCCTAAACTTATAAAAAGGAGAAAAAGTTGTAAGAGAGTAGTTGATATTCACTCATTGAAGGAAGATCGTTAGTGGACATTGGTGGCCTCAACGGAGGAGGAATCAGGAGTGAATGTAGGTCACGACGACCAAACCAGTATAAATTTGGTATGCACTCTCCTTTTGCTCTTCATTACTATTGTTCTCTATTTTAATTGCTTATTACTTTTACTTCAAGTAAAACATACTTTCGATATCATTTCTAATATGGGTTTTTTCGAATCAAGCTTTTTAAAATCATAAAAGTTTTCCGAATCGATGAAATTTTTATCATAAGCACTAATTCAACCCCCCTCTTAGTGCCGACTTAATCCTAACTGAGTTTTCTCGACTCACACACCTTGAGCTTGTTAGAACCAAAATCGACACTAAGAGGGGGGTGAATTAGTGCTTACACTAAAAATTACATTGATTCAGAAAACTTCAATGATTTGGAAAGCTTGATTCAATGAAACCTGTATCGAAAATGATATCAAAAGTGTGCTTCACTTGAAGTAAATATAATAAGCAATTAAAACAAAGAACAACAGTAATGAAGAGCAGAAAGAGAGTACACACCAAATTTATAATGGTTCAGTCATCGTGACCTATGTTCACTCCCGATTCCTCTTCTATCGAGGCCACCGACGTACACTAACAGTCTTCCTTCAATGGGCGAAGACCAACTATCCTCTTACAACTTTTTCTCCTTTTCACAGGTTTAGGAGATAATATTACAAGCCTCACACCTCTCTTAGAATGATCACAAAGCTAAAGGAGGAGAATGACACTTAACACTTTTCAATACTTTTACAACTCAAAATCTCAAGATTTTTGTTCATACTTTCATGCCCTTTAATGCAGGAATGAGTGGGGTATTTATAAACCCCAATGATTTTAAAAATGGAGCCAAAAAGTGTCTTATCCCTTATTTTTGAGGTACTAACAATACCAGTATCATAATAGGGAGGTACCATCTCTTGGCAACATTAACTGCTAGTGGTACCATCTCCTAGACCGCTTGGGAGATTGAGCCTTGAGCGGTTCTAATGCCCAGTCCGGGCGGTGCTACCGCTTGTCATAGCTCCAAGTGCTTGAATGGGCCATCCAATTAGCCCAATTCAGCCCTATTAAAGATCTAGTTGGCCCCAAATTGAGTTAGTAAGATTTCTCTTAAAACCAACTCAAATTAAAGTCCTAATTATGATAGTTAATGCTAAAATTATTACAATATAAGTAATTTAAGTTGTTTGGTACGTCAATTGTTCAACCGAACTCTCAGTGAACTTCTAACAATCTTCCGACGATCTTTCGACGAGCTTTTGGCGAACTCTTGATGAACTTTTGGCGAACTTCCGGCAAGCTTTCATTGCATCATCTGATCCTTCGGTGTATCCCCCAATTTATCCAGCCCGATGACCGATCATTGACTCTGGCCCAATATGCTAGTCATAGGTGCCCTACAAGCCGATCACATGAGTGATAGCACGTGTGACTTGACACACAATCTTTTTACTTATTATTATTATTTGGTATTTTATCACTTTATATTACCTATTGCTTGAATATATTGTGATGTCCATGGATCTGTGCAATGAGAATCAGATCGTGATGAGATTATGATAATGAGATTGATTTACTCATAGGTTACTCAAGAGGAATATCGAGATAACTTGATATACTAGTGTGCTGTATATCTGTCCATATGATAGATACAACTAGTCTCATAGCTGCTCATGTGGGGATACTAGGGATACAATACATGTGCTTATTGGAGAATGAGTTCACTGATTGATCCACTTAAGGAATGTTGGATGGTTGATGATGTCTTATTATCAGATAATGATTCAATAGTCCTAGTAGTGTATCTCCTCATTAGACTTGAGACACTAAGGATGTCTTGTATGAGTACTCCACTCTTTGATACCAGACTTATAGGTCTGAAGGTTCCAGATCTAGCACACCCGATTATCGGGAGTGGTAGCTAACCTTACAAAGACTATTGAGTGTCGATAGAGGATCATCCACTCTCGGTATCATGAGAGAGGAATATCTCATATATTCTTGCTCAAACAAATCCCTGGTTGTGGTCATTTAGATTAAGAGATAAAGAGTTCTCCGATTAGAGCGAGACTCGAGTAGAAACTGTATGAGTCTGATAACACCATGCTTGGTATATGGTCTCTGGGATATTAGATGGATAAGAGACTATAGGTATATGGTAACTGAGGACATATAGGTCCAATGGATTATATTCCCCTATATCGTCTGGGGACTGTGGCGTAGTGGCCTAATACATTTGTAGTCGATGAGTCGAGTGAATTATTATGGAGATAATAATTTACTGAGCCAAAAGGAGTTCTGACAGGTATGACTCATGGTTAGCTTGATATTAGGTATAGAGGGTCACACACATATGGTAGACATTGCGATGAGTAGAGGTTCGGATATGATATATCCGTTGGAGCCCCTATCTTATTGGATATCTAATAAGCCCCTGAATTATTGGATACTATGGATGAGATCCAATAAGAGTCAATGAGAGATTATTGGATAGAAATCCACTAATCTAGGAGGCTTAAATAGTTGGGTGGAGATCTAATACCCAATAAGGCTAAATCCTTTAGGGTAATGATGATAGGGAACCTCTATAAATAGGAGGGAACCAATGGTTCATAGGCTAGAGCCTTTTTGGGTTACCTCTCCTATTCTCCTCCCCTTTTCCACCTTAGATAGTAGGCCTGGAGACTAGAGGAGCATTGTCATAGCCCTGCTATGTGGATCACTACTAGATAGGAGGGCGCTTGACTTCCTTTACCCTCTCCTAGAGATCTGCAATGATTCAGGGATATATGATCTCCCTAGGTAACATAATCTTTCATATACGCATTTTTAAGTTTCACAGTCTTTGTGCACCAATCTTCACATGACGACGAACACATCTTTGGGAAATTAGAGATTTTGTTTTTAATGTTCTTCTGTTGCATATGTTATGTCACCCTCAAAGATTTCCCAACACAACATTCGATTCTTCTTTAATCATTTTACCTTTCTCACGATCGTAGTTAGTCCTGCATCACTTATCTCAATACATGGATTAGATCATTAATTTACCAATTGATTACATCATCAAAATTCAAGATTTAACAAAGCTCATTTGGCCCAAAGTCCACATCGTATCGAATTCGCGTTGACATAGGTCGGGTTTTCACGACTCACATGTTATAAGCACTTTTGGCCCAGAGTCTTCACCATATTGAATTCGTGTTCATGCAGGTCGGGTTTTCCCGATTCATATGCCTTGGACACATTTGACCTAAAGTTTCAATCGTAGCAGATTTGCATTGATGCATATTTTCTCGACTCACACACCTCGGACACATTCGTCCAGAGTCTCCACCATGGTGTATTTGTATTGACGTGGGTCAAGATTTCCTGGTTCATATTTCTCGAGCACATTTGGCCCGAATTCTCTATCGTAGCAGATTTGCGTTGACATGGGTTAGATTTTCTTAACTTACGCCTCAGGCACATTTGGACCGGAGTCTCCATCATAGCAGATTTGCATTAATGCAGGTTGGATTATTTTGACTCATACACCTTGAGTACATTTGGCCTAGAGTCTTTGCTGTGGCTAATTTACATTAACGTAGGTCGGGTTTTTCAGAACCCACATGCCTCGGGCACATTTGGCCCGAAGTCTCCACCGTATTAGATTTGTATTAATAAGGGTTAGATTTTTCTGACTCACACACCCTTAGGCACATTTAGCTTAGAGTCTCCATCGTGGCATATTTACATTGACGCGAGTCAGGTTTTCTTAACTCACATGCCTCAACCACATTTGGCTTGGAGTCTCCGACTATAGCGAATTTGCATTGACATAGGTCAATTTTTTTCGACTCACATGCTTCGGGCACATTTGGCTTAGAGTCTTTGTCGTAATGGATTTGCATTAATACGGGTTAGATTTTTCTAACTCACACGCCTTAGGCACATTTGGCCTAGAGTCTTTGCCATGGTGGATTTACATTGACATTGGTCGAGTTTTCCCAACTCATATACCTAAATTACTAGTTATAGGTGCCCTATAATACCTTACCATACATATGTATATATATACGCATATATGTATATGTGTATATACACATATGCATATATACATATATGTATATATACATATATATATATATATACATATACATATGTATATATGTATATGTTATATATATATACATATACATATGCATATGGATATATATATATTTATATGTATATATATATACATATACATATACATATACATATGAATATATATATATATGCATATGTAGTATAGTATATTATAATATATATATATATATATATATATATATATATATATATATACATGTATATACATATACATATATACATATATACATATATACATATATGTATATATGTATATATATATGTATATATATATATACATATATACATATATGTATATATGCATATACTTGTATAAGTATATATATACATATACATACATATACATATACATATACATATACATATATATAAATATATATATATATATATATATATATATATACATACATATACATACATACATATATATATATATATATATATATATATATATATATATATATATATATATATTTATATTGATATATGTATATGAATCAGATCGTGATGAGATCATGATAATAAGATTGATTCACTTTTAAACACAGACCCTAAATAATTATAGTCATTGTTTCTTCGAGAGGGATATCGAGATAATCAAATAAACTAGTGTGTTATATACCCGTCCATATGATGGTGGTGGTTGGTCTCATAGCTGCTCATGTGGGGACACTAGGGATACATTGTAGGTGCTCATTAGAGAATGAGTTCACTGATTGATCCGCTCACGGAATGATGGATGGTTGATAATGCCTTATTGTTAGAAATAACTTTTCATCGTCTTGGTGGTGTATCTGGTCATTAGACTTGTGATACCAAGGATGTCCTATATGAGTCTCCACTCTTTTATACCGAATTTATTAGCTTAGAAGTTTCAGATTTAGCACAATTGGTCATTGGGAGTGGTAGTCAACCTTATGAGGACCATTGAGTGTCGATAAAAGATCATCCACTCTCAGTGTCATGAGAGAAATATCACATGTGTTCTTGCTTAGACAAATATTTGGCCAGGGGCATTCGAATAGAGAGAAAGAGTTCTCTTGAAGAATTCGATTAGAGCGAGACTTGAGTAGAAACTGTATGAGCTTGACAATACCATGCTCGGTATATGGTCTCTAGGGTGTTAGATGGATGTGAGACTATATATACATAATAACTAAGGATAGATAAGCCCAATGGATTGGATTATCCTGTATTATCTAGGGACTACGAAGTAGTGACCTAGTACGTTCGTAGTCGATAAGTCGAGTGAATTATTATTGAGATAATAATTCACTGAGCCAAAAGAAGTTCTTATATGTATGACTCACGGCTAGCTCGATATTGGGCCTAGAGGGTCACACACATATGGTAGGCATTGTAATGAGTAGAGGTTCAGATATGAGATATCCGTCGGAATCCCTATCACATCCAATAAGCCCATAAATTATTGGATCCTATGGATGAGATCCAATAAGAGCTAATAAAAGATTATTAGATAGAGATCCACTAATTTAAGTGGCTTGGATAGTTAGATGGAGATCTAATACCAAATAGGGCAAGATCCATTAGGGTTAAGTTGACAAGGGACCTCTATAAATATGAGGGAACCAAAGGCCCATATGCTAGAGGTTTTCTTGGTTGCCATCTCCTATTCTCCTCTTCTCTTCTCCTCCTCAAATTGCAGGTTTGGAGTTTTGGGCAGCGATTGGAGGAGCATCGTCGCAGCCCTACTATGTGGATCACCACTAGAGAGGAGGGTGCTTGACCCTCCTTCATCATCTCCTACAAATCTGTATGGATTCAAGGATATACGATCTTCATAGGTAATTCAACTATCTTATGCATGGTTTTAAGTTTCGCGAGTTTTTGCATACTAATTTTCGCACGATGATGAACACCTGTTTGGAAAATTTGGGGTTTTTATTTTTTGTTCTTTCGCTGTGAATGTGATGTCGCTCCTAGATTTCCCTATACTGTACAGTGATCCCTTGTTAGGATCAAGAGCGTACTAAGAGGGGGGGGGGGGTGAATTAGTGCAGCGTAAAACTTTCGCTATTTCAAAGACCTTTTTTCGATTAAAGCCGATTCAACGAGAATGATTTCAACTCAATTCGTTTCGGAAGGATTTTGAGCTTGAAGTCTTAAGTGAAAATGCAAGAGAAGACTAAGGTGATTTGCAGCAATATAAATCACACAAATGAAAAAACGTAGATTTCATAAAGTCTTCGCAGAAAGTCGATCTCGGAAGATGTTTTACATTAAAGCGAATGCAGACGTATTTAAAGCACAGTAAGGAGGAGAAGTAGTTTGCTATAAAGGAAAGATGCTCAAAATAAATGCAAACCGAGTTTTAGAGTGGTTCGGTCAATCGTGACTTACATCTACTTTCGGCTTCCTCCTTCGACGAGGTCACTGGCGTCCATTAGAGGCCTTCCTTCAATAGACGAAGGCTAACCACCCTTTTACAGCTTTTCTCCTTTTGCCGGGCTTAGGAGACAACCCTTACAAGTTTCACTCTTCTCTTGAATGATCTCAACACTTAAAAGAAAGAAGGTGGAGAACTCTAGCTTTTACAACACTTCTAAGGTCTCAAAGACTCAAGATTAAAGCAAATTTTCATTTTTATTTTCATGCAGGAAAGGGTGGGGTTTTTATAAGCCCCAATGAGTTTGAAAATGGAGCCTAAAAGTGTCCATTCTTGGATTTCTGGGGTCCTAGTGGTACCACCGCCTGACACCTGACATTGGGCGATGCTACCGCTCAATCGAGCTCTGGCGGTACCATCGCCTGACAAGGGCAATACTTCTGGTAGCAATACCTGCTAGCGGTACCATCGCTAGCAGCAATAACTGCTAGCGGTACCACCACCCAAAATTCATGTGAGACCGAGTCTCCTGGGCAGTACCACCGTCGGCCAGGAATTCAGGGTCCGAATGAGCTATTCCATTCTACCCAATTTGGGTATGTTAAGGGCTTAGTTGGCCCCTAATTAATTTAGTGGGATTACCTCCCTATTCTAACTTAATCTAAACTCTAACTATGACATTTAAGATATGATTACTGTAATTTGTGTTCCGGTGCGTCAATTACTCTTCCGGCGAGCTTCCGGCGAACTTCCGATGAACATCCGACGAACCCTCGGCGATGCTTCGGCGGACTCCCGTCAAGCTCCTGAACTTCGTGACGATCTTCTTGGCGGGTTTCGATGAGCTTCTATAGCAAGCTCCAGGACTTCTCGGTTGGTTCCCGCAGAACTTCCGACGAACGTCTGGACTTCCGACGAACTCTCGAACTCCCAACGTGATCTTGGTCTTGACTCTAGCACAACACCTACTGCATGTCTTACTGGCATCATAGTTAATCTTGCACACTTTTCTCAACATATAGATTAGATCAACAAATGATAATTGACTTCATCATCAAAATATGAGATTCAACAATCTCTCCCTTTTTGATGATGACAATCAATTGATGATGGAGTTAACCTTAACTCCCCCTATCTATATGCTATACTTAAGAAAAGTCATTCTTGAATTCAAAGCCTTTGAATTCAAGAGATATATTGATAAGTTAAGTTCATTTAAACTTATTAATACTCCCATTATGATTCCTATCATGATATAACAATTCTGAAAATGATGTCAAGGCATGACACCCATTTTCAAGTCTTATATTTCAAATGTGAAGGATAACAATCATAGTAATTTCATCATATAGCAAGATATTAACTTTATAAAATTGCAAGTTAAGCTCTAGATATCTTATCATAATGCAAACATTTCAAGTGTATAACAATTCATTCTATCATCAATTTATCACATATTTCTCCCCCTTTGTCAACAACAAAAAGGAGAACGAAACGATTCAAAGTGTGGTAAAAAAAATTCATGTCATATTTCAACTTTGTAAAGAAATTTATATCAATCATATTTCAATCATTCATGACATGGTATCATTCACAAGTTCTCATATAAAAGAGATAGCTTTCATTACTTCTTTCTTTTATTTATCATCAACGCTTTGCATGAAGGAGGAAAGTAAGGAGGAAAAGCCATTGAGAACCAACTTTGAATGAAGTTAAAAACAATAAGAGAGTTTCATTATGCTTCATTTTTCACAAGGATCAAAATATACATGTGAAATTAAATCCTTGCAAGTGTTTATCTAAAAAAAAATCTTCCTTCATCAAGAAGGAATTCATGTGAAAGAATCATTCTATCAAATCCATTTCTCAATTAAAATTCACAAAAGATAAATCCATGAGAGATGCATTTGTCAATTAATTCCATGTATCAAAAATCATTTAGTGATGGAGCATGGATATGCAATAAATTTGATATGGCATAGACTCATGGAAACTTCATTCAAGAAATACATTAAGTCTGAAAGAGAAATACAACAAAATCATGCATTCGGACAATGTTTTGTCATAGCTTTTTAATCACAATTATGAAGGTAAAACATGCTCATCATCATGGAAAATTTTAGCATCAAGGCACAAAATTTCCAACATTAAAGTAAACATGTTATTGTAGCATATAATCATGTCAAATTCGTATCATAAAATTTTCAACACCGAATTTAAGTGATTGATCAAAGAATCAAGAAAGTCCAAAAACAAAATTTAATAAATTCATGCATTTGGACAAATCAACATTCCTAATTCTCTTTTAATAAAATCAAATTGTTCTTCACTTAAAGATTTTATAAAAATATCAGTTAATTGATGTTTAGTATTAATAAACTCTATGATTACATCATGATTAGTGATATGATCTCATATAAAATGATGCCTAATATCAATATGTTTTGTTCTAGAGTGTTGAATGAGATTCTTTGTTAAACATATTGCACTTGTGTTATCACATTTTATGGGGATATTTTTAAGATGAATCTTATAGTCCTCTAAAGTATTTTTCATCCGCACAACTTGTGCACAGCATGCACTAGCTGCAATGTACTCAGTTTTGGTTGTAGATAGTGCAACTGAGTTTTATTTCTTGGATGACCAAGAAACAAGTGCATGTCCCAAAAATTGACATATTCCTGATGTGCTTTTTCTATCTAATCTACATCCAGCTAAATCCGCATCAATATAAGCAATTAGCTCAAAGTTTTCAGATTTTGGATACTATAATACTAGATTTATGGTTCCTTTAAGATATCTAAGTATTCTTTTAACTGCTTTGAGATGAGATATCTTAGGATTAAATTGAAACATAGCACAAAGTCCTACACTAAACATGATATCCGGTTTAGTTGCAGTGAGGTAAAGTAAACTTCCTATCATACCCCTATAAGTTTTTTGATCAAAGCTTTCTCCACTTTCATCAATTTCTAACTTAGTGGAGGTGCTCATAGGAGTGTTGATAGCTTTTGATCTATTCATATTAAACCTCTTTAGCAAATCTAAAGTATATTTTGTTTGACTTAGAAAGATGTCATTACTTAGTTGTTTAATTTGTAAACCCAAAAAGAAAGTTAATTCTCCCATCAAACTCATTTCAAATTCAAGACTCATACTCTTAACAATTGATTCACAAAGGGATTCATTCATAGAACTGAAGATAATATCATCAACATAAATTTGAACAATAAGAAAATTATTTTTAAAATTTTTGATAAACAATGTAGTATCGTCCTTGCCTATAGAGAAATTATTCTCAATAAAAAATGAACTAAGTCTCTCATACCAAGCCCTTAGGGCTTGTTTTAAACCATAGAGAGCTTTAGTCAATTGAAACACATGATTAGGGAGACTATTGTTCTCAAATCTGGGAGGTTGTTGAACATAAACTTCTTCGGAAATAAAACCATTAAGAAAAGCACTTTTAACATCCATTTGAAACAACTTAAAATTGTTACTGCTAGCATAGGCAAGGAGCATCCTTATGACTTCTAATCGAGCCACAAGAGCGAAGGTTTCTTTGTAATTGATATCTTCTTCTTGGTTGAAACCTTTGGCCACTAATCTAGCCTTCTAACCACGATACCAAATTCATCTTGCTTGTTTCTAAAGACCCATTTAGTACCAATAACTAAATAATCAATTGGCCTAGGAACAAGCTTCCATACCTCATATCTCTTAAATTGATTTAAGTCATCTTGCATTGTGATAATCTATGAATCATCTTTCATGGCTTCGTCAATACATTTTGGTTTAATTTGGGAGAGAAAAATGGTGTTGACACAAAAAATTTTAAGAGAAGAACGTGTTTGAACCCCTTTAGATGTGTCTCCTATGATTAGCTCATTAGGATGAGCATCTACATACTTCCAATCCTTGGATAAGGATGTTTCGGAAGTGGATGCATCCAAATTGCTAGTTGGAGAAAGGGTTTCATTTAAATTCAAAGTAACAAAATTAACATCATCATCAAAATCATTTTTCTTAATTTTGGAAATCTCATTAAAAACAACATGAATGGATTCTTTTATAGTTAAAGTTCTTTTATTGAAGATATGAAATGCTTTAGAAATCGAAGAATAGTCGAGAAAAATTCCTTCATCGGATTTAGCATCAAATTTTCCTAAGGCATCTTTTTCATTCAAGATAAAACACTTACACCCAAAAACTTTAAAATATGAAACATTGGGTTTTTTGTTATTCCACAACTCATAAGGAGTTTTGGTGAGTAAGGGTCTTACTGGAACTCTATTCATGACATAGCACACAGTGTTTACGACTTCGGCCCAAAAATATTTGGGTAGACTATGTTCATTCAACATGGTTCTTGTCATTTTTTGTAAATTTCTATTCTTTCTTTCTACTACTCCATTTTGTTGAGGATTTCTTGGTGTAGAGAAGTTGTGGTTGTATCCATTGGATTCACAAAATTCTTGAAAATCACAGTTTTGAAATTCCCCACTGTGATCACTTCAAATTGACGAAATCATAGAACCCTTTTCATTTTGAACAAGTTTACAAAACTTTGTGAAATATCTAAAGCATTCACTTTTGTGTGTCAAAAAATAAGTCCATGTGTATCTACTATAATCATCTAATCATCTACAATGACAAAAGCATATTTACTACCTCCTAGGCTTGATATAGAAATTAGTCCGAATAAGTCCATATGGATCAATTGCAAAGGTCTAAAGGTGCTTATTTGGTTCTTAGGTTTAAAGTTACATTTTATTTATTTTCCTAATTGACAAGCATCATACACATTATCTTTTACGAACTTGATATGAAGAATTTCTCTTACAAGTTCTTTAGATGAAATTTGGGTGATTAGTTTTATGCTAGCATGACCTAATCTCCTATGCCAAAGCCAAGCATCGTCATTCAAAACCGAAAAACACATTTCATTGCAAAGATCATTGATATCAATGGTGTATACATTATTTTGTTTTAATACAATCATAGATGTGTTTTTGTGTGGATTTTTAATAATGCAAGCATTAGATTCAAATTTAATAATATATCCTTTATCACATAATTGATTAATGCTCAAGAGGTTATATTTTAAACCATCAACTAACAAAACATCTTTAATAAAGAAGTTGGATTTGTTACCTATGGTTCCTTTGCCAATGATTTTACCCTTGTTGTTGTCTCCGAAGGTGACATATCCTTCGTCTATGCTAGTGAACTTAGAGAATTGAGATGGATTTCCGGTCATATGCCTTAAGCATCCACTATCAAGATACCATCTCTTACTCCTAGCTTGTGATAGTATATGTTTCTACAAAAAAGAATGATTTTTAGGTACCCAATTGACCTTGGGTGCCTCAAAAACCAATCTAAATTACTTATCATGTTGCATGGAGTTCTTTACGGTTCTTTTAGGAATCCAAATCAATTTGTTTGGACTAACCTTTTTGAATGGACAATGATAAGCTCTATGTTCATGTTTGCAACAAAAGTTGAATTTGTTTTGGTGGCCTTTAATGAAGGTGGTTGGATTTTAGTGAGAGCTTCTCACAAATCCGATTCCACTTCTTTTATGAACATGACCCTTATTAGTAAGGATCATATTCAAGGACTTGCTACCAACCTCAAATTTCTTTAAGGTATCATTGAGTAACAAGTTCTCCTTTTGAAGTATTTCTAAATCATGGCATTTCGTACATGGAGCTAAATTATCATTATGCTCAATTTTTAATTTATCAAAATTACTAACAAGAGAATCATGCTCCTTTTTTAACAATTTATATTTTCTACTAATTATTTTGCATTCATCAAATAAATCATTGAAAGTATTTAATAATTCATCAAATGATAAATTTGCATCAATTGAACTTGATACCTCCTCTCCAATGGCCATTAGTGCATAGTGAGCAACTTGCTCGATGTTGGGCTCTTCTTCTTCGGATGCGCTTGAGTCATCCCATGTTGCTTTGAGCACATTCTTCTTTGGTGTTCTCTTCTTGGCTTAGGGACATTCAATTTTGTAGTGTCTCAGCTTCTTGCATTCGTAATAAATTACTTGATTCTTTTTGAGTTCAAATTTATTTTTAGTATCATTTTTAAATTTATTTCTTTTAATGAATTTATTGAATTTCCTTGTTAAAAGTGCCAAGTCATCGTCAAAGTCCTCATCACTTGAGTTTTCTCTCAAGTGGTCTTCTTGAGTTCTTAGTGCCATATCCTTCCTGTTCTTTGGAAAGGTATCCTCATGCTTTTTATGAGTTTTGCAAGTCATTTCATAGGTCATTAGTGACCCAATTAATTCTTCAAGAGGAAAGTTATTTAAATCTTTGGCCTCTTGAATGACCGTGACTTTAGGGTCTCAACTCTTTGAAAGAGATCTTAAAACTTTATTAACGAGCTCGAAATCCAAAAAACCTTTACCAAGTCCTTTTAGACTATTGACGATATCTGTAAAATGGGTGTACATGTCTTCAATGGTCTCACTCAGTTTCATTCGAAATAATTCATAAGAATGTACTAAAAGATTTATTTTTGACTCTTTCACTCTACTCGTGCCTTCGTGTGTCACTTCGAGTGTATGCCAAATATCAAAAGCCGTTTCATAAATCGAAACACGATTGAACTTATTTTTATCTAGTGCACAAAATAAGGCATTCACAGCCTTTACATTTAAAGCGAAAGTCTTCTTCTCCAATTCATTCCAATCGATCATTGGAAGAGAAGACTTTTGAAATCCATTTTCTACAATATTCCAAAGCTCAAAATCTATAGAAATTAGGAAGATCCTCATTCGAGTCTTCCAATAGGTGTAATCCGTCCCATTAAACATGGGTGGACGTGTATTTGAGTGACCCTCTTGGTTTTCGGCAAATACCATCTCTCTTGGGTTTTAATCCAACTGAGAGTGAACCTCGCTCTGATACCAATTGTTAGGATCAAGAGCGCACTAAGAGGGGGGGGGGGGGTGAATTAGTGCAGCGGAAAACTTTCGCTATTTCAAAAACCTTATTTCGATTAAAGCCGATTCAACAAGAATGATTTCAACTCAATTCGTTTCGGAAAGAATTTGAGCTTGAAGTCTTAAGTGAAAATACAAGAGAAGACTAAGGTGATTTGCAGCAATGTAAATCACACAAATGAAAAAACGTAGATTTCATAAAGTCTTTGTAGAAAGCCGATCTCAAAAGATGTTTTACATCAAAGCGAATGTAGATGTATTTAAAGCACAGTAAGGAGGAGAGGCAGTTTGCTATAAAGAAAAGATGCTCAAAATAAATATAAACGGAGTTTTAGAGTGGTTCGGTTAATCATGACCTATATCCACTTTCGACTTCCTCCTCCGACGAGGTCACCAGTGTCCACTAGAGGCCTTCCTTCAATAGACGAAGGCCAACCACCATTTTATAGCTTTTCTCCTTTTATCGGGCTTAGGAGACAACCCTTACAAGTTTCACTCCTCTCTTGAATGATCTCAATACTTAGAAGAAAGAAGGAGGAGAACTCTAGCTTTTACAACACTTTTAAGGCATCAAAGAATCAAGATTAAAGTAAGTTTTCATTTTTATTTTCATGTAGGAAAGGGTAGGGTTTTATAGGCCCCAATGAGTTTGAAAATGGAGCCTAAAAGTGTCCATTCCCGAATTTCCGGGGTCCTAGCGTTACCACCACCATTACTGTGCGGTACCACCACTTAGCACTTGACATTGGGCTGTACCACCACCTGACAGAGCTCAGAGACCGAGCTCTGGTGGTACCACTGCCTGACAAGGGTGGTACACTGCGGTACCACTGCCTGACAAGGGTGGTACCACTGCCTAGAATTCTTGGGAGCCTGAGTCTCCTGGGCGGTGCCATTGTCGGCCTTGGCGGTGCCACTACCGGCTAGGAATTGAAGGTCCAAATGGGCTATTCCATTCGACCCAATTTGGGTTTGTTAAGGGCCCAATTGACCCCTAATTAAGTTAGTGGGATTACCTCCTAATCCTAACTTAATCTAAACTCTAACTATGACATTTAAGACCTGATTACTGCAATTCATGTTCCGGTGCGTCAATCGCTCTTCCAGCGAGCTTCCGGCGAAACGAATCCTCGACGATGCTCCAGCGGACTCTCGGCAAGCTCCTGGACTTCGCGATGATCTTCTTGGCAAGTTCCGACGAGCTTTTATGGCAAGTTTTAGGACTTCTCGATTGGTTCCTGCAGAACTTTCGACGAACGTCCGTACTTCCGACGAACTCTCGAACTCCCAACATGATCTTGGTCTTGACTCTGGCACAACACCTTGTCATGGACAAACTTCTAAACATGATGTTTGATGTAATGCTTATGTATGTCCATGTCTTTTGGTATGTTCATGCTTTACATAGCATGTAGAGGGACGACCGAAGGCTTAATAGTCCCATTTTAGTTGGGTTTGGTGGCCGTTTTAGGCTTGTAAATAAAGGTTGTGTCATGTGGACACTTGTGGGAGATTCTCGGTCTGTAGTGGACCATTTTGCCCCTTTATTGTGCAACTGTTCTGAGCTTGTAAAGTCTACTTGTAATTTGCATTGGCTAAGAAGTGTTTACGGAGATGATTGCTTGTGGATCCCGAGTGAGGCATTTTCTCTAACCCGTTTTCTCTTTTGTAGGTCCTAAGGGACCATGGGAGGTTTTAAGGAGGATGACCTTTGCGGACGGACACAAGAGTGCCGCACGACTTAGGCAAAACCAGCTAAGTCCATGACATATGGTATCAGAGCGGGACAAGCACTCATAGAAACACTTGGCATGCAATCGTGGGGGACCTAGTAAGGCTGCATTGAGGGCAGCTAGCATGCACGACCGTTTAGGGGAAAATGAGCATGGAGATGTAGGGAAAAGGAGTTGCTCAGAGAAGCGGGCATCTGAGATTGGCATTCATAGGAATGGCCAACCCTTTGCGCAAGAGGCACCACGAGAACAAGTAAGCTTGGAAGAATGCGGAGCACACAAAGGTTGGGATGGCTGAGTTTGAGCTACGGCTCAACATTGACAACCATACTTGATGGTGCTCAAGGCAAGCGAGGCGCTTGGTAAAGGATGAGACCACGCAAGGTGGAATGAGTTGCTCAACGACCGAAAGAGTTGTGCAAAGTTCATAGAGGTGAGGTGAATTGCTAACTCGAAGAATTCGGTACTCATGCAAGGGCTTGTATGCGGATGATGGAATATTCGTGGCCATCCCGAGGCAATCAAAACTCAGCATCATGGAGCATTGGAACTTTCTCTTCGGCATGTGAAGGATACGTCCGTACGAGGCTGAAGTGTGCAGCAAGTTCAGTATGTTGCTAGGCCTTGAGTGGTGCAGCGGGGGTTGTATTGACGTGGAGTCATAATCTAGCAAGTGCATTTGCAGAAGGCAAAATAATATACAGTTTGTTCAGCAAATCGGAGTAGTCCAAGGGGATGGTGGTCTCCGAAATGAAGAGTGATGTTACTTCAATGTGATAGATATCCAGGAGGGATAAGTCTCGACTCTCCAGAGGGAGAATCATGTGCAATAGACCGTACATGTTGAGGAGTAGTACCTCAAAAACAACTCCACGAAGCTCAATGGACCGAGTGAGCAACGAGGAGTCATCGCATGATCTCGCTTGAGAGAATACATTGGTGGATGCATTGCGAGATTAAGTGGGGGAGCAACCCAAAGCAACACAAATGAAGGCACACTTGGAGTCGATATAGAGATCAGACTCAAGGGAGGGCTGCCCCGTGGAATGGTGGGCACGAGGGACACCATCAACTCAATGCAAAAACGAGGAGCGGAGCAACTTGGGTGTAACTTGGCGAAGTACCCAAGCCGCATGAAGTGAGCCGACATAGAAGATGGAACATGGAGCGGAGGCCCAAAGCTTCCCTTGGACAGAGGTCAAGGACATGAACTCTTGCAGAGGCAAGAGCAGGATCATGTTGTTCATGGGTCCTTCATGCACT
The DNA here is from genome assembly GCA_004837865.1 of Musa balbisiana. Lineage (NCBI taxonomy): Eukaryota > Viridiplantae > Streptophyta > Magnoliopsida > Zingiberales > Musaceae > Musa > Musa balbisiana. The sequence continues at coordinate 25,261,716 of CM017188.1, read as the reverse complement.
TTGGTTGTAACTTGGCGAAGTACCAAGCCGCATGAAGTGAGCCGCCATAGAAGATGGAACATGGAGCGGAGGCCCAAAGCTTCCCTTGGACAGAGGTCAAGGACATGAACTCTTGCAGAGGCAAGAGCAGGATCATGTTGTTCCATGGTCCTTCATGCTGATGGGAGCGGACTCGTATTGCATGGTGCCAAAGACGAAGGGAGCTTCTAGGCACATGCACCTTATCTCGAAGAAACATTTGATTGGAGGAACTGAGGTGACTCAGCTTGCAGAGGCAAAGTTGGGTTCAGAAAGCCTTGGCACGGGGCAAGAGGACGTAGAGGTAGGTACTCTTGAAGATATGCCATAGTGTTGCCATTCAAGTTGCCATGAAGGGAGCGGTGTGTAGTAGAGATTATGCTGGTAGGGTAGAGGCCTAGGATCCAGACAATAGTACACCAATTCCAGCAAAGTTGGTGGACTTTGGGAGCTACTAGGTGATGAACTGTCCTAGAGCGGTGCTTTGTTTAGGTGTGACCCGAGAGCGGGTGGACAAAGGTCGATTGCCAAAGGAGCGAACACAATCGAAAGTGGAAGAGACCTTGTGATGTGTTGGCAGAGGCCACACATTGAGGGATCACAATCCGAGTTCATCCCACAAGGATCAGAATGCAATGGAGTTGTCACTAGGAGGCGACATGGTGTAGCGAATCGTGGTGGAATAGTTCGTGGCAGTGCAATACACACGGGAAAGTCCCGTGAGGGACTTTATCATACGGAGGTATGATCAGGAGCTACTGGCAGCTCCACTTCGATGAACAACATGACGACAAGAAGGGCTATGAATTCGAGAAGTGAGGCCATGGTAACGCAGAGGCGGGTCTTCCGTACGTGCATCGAATTTTACATCGGATGAAAGCCTTGGTCATCAGCATATGGGGGCTGTGTTCCACCAAGGGAAAAGTTCGAATGCAAGTACCAGTGAGTCCCATGAGAGGGACTTGATCATGCAGAGGTATGATCGAAGCAGTTGGAGAGTTGGACTGCTCTAGAGCCCATATTCGCTTAAGGGAGCCCGACAAGTCAGAGGACATGGTCGAGTAAGCGAATGTTGCTACCAAGGAAGCTAAGGAGAATAGAATCGATGCAAACCCTATAACGTGATGGTAGAGGCCATGCATGCTCATTGTAGTCTGTCTTTCCATTGACCAAAGGGAGCTGCTTGGAGAACACAAAGGTGTTGAAGCAGGGGGTCGAAAAGGGCGAGGAAGCAACGATGAGTCCAGAGGGACTTAGCTACCCAAAATCAAGCATTAGTTAGAATGGAGGTAGATTCGAAGGAGTGTCATAGAGACATATCTATTGATCATGAAGAAAAGGGAGGTAGATGCGAGGCGACGGATAGTAGGGCCATGGGCATGGCAGCGCTATGGTACCGCAGAGGCGGGACTTCTGTGAAGGTCATTGATCCCTTGCTCTTATAGAGGGAGAGTAATTGGTCGTGAAAGGGGCCAAGGAGGTGGAGCATGCAGAGGCAAACTCTAAGTACCAAGATAAGGCTGAAGATAGCTGAAAGTGAAGGAATTTGTGTTATGAAAGAGTGCATGACCAAGGAACAAAGCAGGCAGTATGCGGTGCTGTACCTTTGCTACTCAATGGAGTAGGCGGCAGGGTTGATGGAGAAGACGGTACAATCCCAGAGGTGACCAAAACTATTAGAGACTTACTCCAAGTTGGGGTGAAAACTTCCTACATTCCAGAAGTTCGATGGTATTGAGAAGGTGAATCATAGTAGCTAACTCAATATAAAGAATGTAAACACTTCAAGTACTTCAAAAGTGTGAGCAAAGAGCAGGCGAAGACCAGTAACCAGCTCGATGCATGGAGTACAACCCTTGAGGAGGCGGACGAAGTCAAGTAACCATTGCATTCTCAACTCTTAAGAGAATGGGTGAAACCGAGCATCCCAATTCTCTTATCTATCTAGTAGAGGAGCTCTACACAGGTTCAAAGACCCTTCAAAGATATTAGAAGACAATAGTTATCAAATCCTTACCAATGGTGATCAATGCTACTGAGAGTAGATTTTTCGCTTCATTTCCCAACAAAATGCCAATCGAAAGCAGAAGTGATGCGAATCTACTTGGAAGTGACAACTAAGTGAAAGAAGAGTTGATGAGCAAATTTTGTGGAGGAAGGACCCAAAACTTCCGAAGTTTACGAGGCGATGCTCGTTAAAGCTCCAACAAGCATACACCTAGTTCAAGCAACATGTGGAATTTGAGAGACTGGTGCATAGTAAGGATGGTCTTTTCCTTCATCCGGAGGATTCGCAGGAACCAATAAGGATCAACACAACTCAGCTAACCCCACACTAGAGTCAGAGTCATTGGCGAGTTGAAGCAACATGGCAGATCAAAGGTTCGACTACTCAAAAACAACAGCGGAGAGCAGTTGGGAGTCAAGAGGCACATTGTAGCTAGAGCAGAAGATTGAAGACTCAGCAAAGGCGAAGAGTTGTAGTGTCGGCAAAGGCTTCGATGAGGACGTCGAAGGAATAAGTGGGGGAGAATGTCACGGACAAACTTCTAAATATGATGTTTGATGTAATGCTTATGTATGTCCGTGTCTTTTGGTATGTTTATGCTTTACACAACATGTAGATGGATGGCCGAAGGCTTAATAGTCCCATTTTAGTTGGGTTCGGTGGTTGTTTTAGACTTGTAAATAAATATTGTGTCATGTGGACACTTGTGGGAGATTCTCGGTCTGTAGTGGACCATTTTGCCCCTTGTTGTGCAACTGTTCTGAGCTTGTAAAGTCTACTTGTAATTTGCATTGGCTAAGAAGTGTTTACAGAGATGATTGCTTGTGGGTCCCGAGTGAGGTGTTTTCTCTAACCCGTTTTCTCTTTTGTAGGTCCTAAGGGACCATGGGATGTTTCGGGGAAGCTGACCTTTACGGACAGACACGCAAGGGTGCCGCACGACTTAGGCAAAACTAGCTAAGTCAGGACTTCTCGGTTAGTTCCTGTAGAACTTCTGATGAACGTTCGAACTTCCGACGAACTCTCGAACTCCCAATGTGATCTTGGTTTTGACTCCGGCATAACACTTGCTGCATGTCTTACTACCATCGTAGTTAATCTTGCCCACTTTTCTCAACATATAGATTAGATCAACAAATGACAATTGACTTTATCATCAAAATCCGAGATTCAACATCCATAAGTAGTAACCTTGATGTAACTATTTAAAGAAGGCAAGAAATGATGATTTTGGGTCTAGGAGAAACTCATCTACACAAAAGGGAATAAAGTTTATATTCCCCAAACAAACAATTTGAGATATGAACTCTTGAGGGAGTGTCACGATTCTCTTTGGGCAGGATATCTGGATATTCACCAAACATTGGCTCTCATGGAGAGAGTCTTTTATTGGCCAAAGATAGGGACTGATGTGAAGGAATATATTTGGACATGCCTTACTTATTAATAAGATAAGGTGGAGTGATAGCAGCTGATGAGACTATTAGAGTTGTTTCCCATGCTAAAAAGGTCGTGGGAGAGCATTTCCATTGATTTCATATTATGCTTGCTAATGGTAAGGGGACCTAAATAGATACTCATGGTGGTCAATTGATTTTCAAAGTATTCAACATTTATTGTAGTACCCCTATACTATTCAGCAGAGAAGACGATTGATGATGAAGATATTAGGATCATAAAATCACTAAGAGGGGGGTGAATTAGTGCTTTCAAAAACTTTCAGTTTGAATGTTCGGTCGATAAAAATACATATCACGCCCCCTTCCCCTGGCATAGTGGTTGTCATCGGCAAGGTGGCGACGGCCACATCATAGAACGCAGGGGAGAGAAGGGTTATTTTTTTGGAAAAAGATAATTTTGCCCTTATGAATTTGAGAAATTTTAATTTTGTCCTTTTATCCAAATTATCAAAATACCCTTTAGAATTCAAAAATTCCCTATATGTCCCTAATTTCAAAAAATATTAATTAATTAAAAATTTTAATTTATTATTATTTATATTATTATATAGTAGTTCTACATGATGATGATGTGTACATGTAATGTATAATGTAGACGGATGACCATGGACCATATGATATGTTTGTACTTATGATTATTATTATTGGGGCCTATGAGCCTCCATTTTATTTCTCGTTTATTATCGGGCCTACGTGCCTATGATCAAGTTGTAATCACATGAGAAGGCGCAATAGGAGTATGGAAGTGATAGTGGGACCCACAAGATGGACGATCGCGATGCATGGAGATGCATCGAGATGCCAACGAAACCGATGAGGACGAGATGGATGATCACAAAGCATGGAGATGCATCACTGCACACATAGATCTTGATGTGAGTGATTAGGCCCATTGGCTTAGGCCTGATCACATTAGGCTATGGTATGTTATAATCCTTTTATTTTCTGAGCTTTTGAATAATGTTTATTAAGTTTCTTTAGTTGAGTTAGAGTCGAATAGAGGTTTATTTAATATTTATTTATTATTAAGAGTCCAAGTCCTAGTGGACTCTAGGTGGAACTCTATAAATAGTGATGTAACTGTTTCTTTTCGGTAGAGAATGAAATATTATTTAGTCTTTAGACTAACCCTAGGAGGCCGATCCCCTCGAAGTGATCATCCCTTTTTCCTTCCTTCTTCTATGATAAAACCCTAGGGTCTTATCAATTGGTATCAGAGCAGCGATCCTCAGCGTCCTCACTGTAGTTGTCATCATCTAGAAAAAAAAGGCTGCAACCATGCATGACTGTGAACCCCTGCTTCCCCTCTCCACCACCATCGCCGTTGGTCGAAAGTTCCCTGCTTCCCCTGCTTCCGGCCAGCCCCACCATTGTCGTTGCTCTCTGACCAGCGACCACCACCGCCGCTATTTCCTGACCAGCACCCCCCCCTCGTTGCACTGTAGTTGCTCATGCCCCATCTCACTCGAGCGAGAAAAGGGTGCCTCATCCCACCTTCCACCATAGTCATCCATCTGAGCCTTTGTCGGAGACGACACTACCGGTGCCTCATCCAACTGCAACCCCACTTCTCGACCGAAGTCCATCATCGCCCGCCTCCCCTTGGGTCACAACCGCAGCCGCTCGACATTCCCTTATTGTAGCGACCAAAACAGGGCAACCTTGTATGTTCGACTATAGCGGTCGATCACCGTAATTTCCCGACCAACAACCACCACCACCGTTGCTCCCGGCCAATGACCAACCCCCCTCATTCTGCCACAGCCACCCTCCAGCAGTGCACATAGCAACCTCAGCATGTCCTTGCGCTGCCCTGCCTCAACCCCAATAGTGCACGCACCACCGATTCCTCTTCTCAACCTCGGCTACTTTAACGCCGCCTCCCCCCCGTCGCTGCTCTCGGCCAGCAACCAACCCCCCTCGTTTTGCCGCAATTGCCCTCTAGCAACGCACATAGCAATTGCAACAAGTCCTTTCGCTACCCTGCCTCAACCCCAGCAGCACACGCACCACCGATTCCTCTTCTCAACCCCGACCGCTTCAACGCCGCCTCCGCCTTACTTAGCATCTTTTGCTCAGTGATTGCTCCCTTGGGTTGTAGCAGTTGCAGCCACATCAATGTAGTCACCTTTCAGCCCCCAACGCTCTCACCCCACGCATCGATAGAAATAGGGCAGCAACTCTTCCTCCTCGCAGTGACTATAGCACTACCCTCGGTGTCCGCTTCCTCGGCAGCTTTGCATCGACAGTGCTGATGCCCTTGATCAGACATCAGAAACAAGAACTGGGGATTACAGATTTGTAGTCTTACGTAATGGCTACCAATAACTCAGTGAAAGCACAAATGGAAGCATTGGAAATCAGAATTGAGAACCAGCTACAAGAAGCACTTAATGATTTCAAAAAGAGCCTACTGGAGAGCTTCAGCAAATTTAGACAAGATGAGGGCTCAAGTTCTACGTTAAACAGATCTGGAGATACAAGAAAAGGGCCCCAAGATTATGACACAAACTACCCATGCATTAAGGTAGAATTTCTGAGATGGGAAGATGGGGATTCGACCAGTTGGATCTCTAGGGCAAATTTTTTTTTTTCACTTTCACAAGACACCAGAAGAATCAAAAGTAGAAATAGCCTCAATCCAACTAGACGGAGATGCAATCTGGTGCTATGATTGGTATGAAACTTGCCACAGAGTTCCTTCATGGGAGTAGTTTAAGAGAGGGCTTTTTGTTTGTTTTGGCCCATCTGAATACGAGGATGTTAATGGACAGCTTGTCAAAATTCATCAGACTTCTATAGTATTGGAATATCAAAGCAGGTTTGAAAGATTATCAAATTAAGTCAAAGATTGGTCTGAACGACAACTAGTGGGCACATTTATCGAAGGGATTAATCCAGATATTCGGTGTGAAGTCAAAGCTCGTCAACCCCACACTATGATCGCTGCAATATCATTTACATATTTACATGAGGAAAAAATCAGTAGGGAAAATCGTCAGAATAGAAGTGATAATAAACAGATGATCAGTAAGCTACTCACCCCATCTATTCCCAACTGGAACCCTAACATTCGAAGACTAACTCGAGAAGAACTCAAGGAAAGATCAGTAAAGGGTTTGTGTTAACACTATGATGAAAAGTGGAGTAGGGAGCACTGATGTAAACAATGGCAACTTCTTATGATTGAACCAATTGAGGCGAAACCGGAAGCTAATAATGTAGACTCCAATCATGAAAGTATGGATTCTGATGATAATGTTGGGCCTATCATATATATAGTGCATGCATTAGTCGGCTACTCTAACCCACAAACTATAAAAGTTGGAGGAACTTTGGAACATCAACATGTTATAATTTTGATTGATATTGGTAGCACTAACAATTTTATGGACAGTAAGGTTGCCGACCGATTAGCCTACCACATTGAAGATTGTAACAAATTCGAAGTGAAGGTCGCTGATGGACGGATTTTAACTTGTGCTAGCAAGTGCTCAAAGATTAAACTGACTTTATAGGGCCAAAAGTTGCTTGTGGACTTCTTTTTGCTACCCTTGAAAGACTTTAAAGTGGTGCTCGGAATTGAATGACTATCAACCTTAGGTGATGTTTCATGGAATTTTTCTAAATTAATCATGAAGTTTTTTATTAATGGAAAGCAGGTGATCCTAAAGGGAAGACATGGAAGTAAGGTCACATCTACCACTAGCCATCAGATGGAAAGGGTTTTTCATAAGACTACAACACCAAAAGGCCAACCTATTGCTTATACTATCAAGAAGTGGAGACCGTACTTACTCGATCAACAGGTTGTGATGCGCCGCAGATACCCTGTGATTGAAGTGTTGAAAGAGAAACTCCCCGAGTTTAATGTTGCTCAGCCTTGAGGACAAGGCTGATTTGAAGAGGAAGGAATTGTTAGGATCCTTTTATTTTTTGAGCTTTTGAATAATATTTTTTAAGTCTGTTTAGTTTAGTTAGAGTCAGATAGAGGTTTATTTAATATTTATTTATTATTAAGAGTCTAAGTCTTGGTGGACTCTAGGTGAAACTCTATAAATAATGATGTAACCATTTCTTTTCGGTAGAGAATGAAATATTATTTAGTCTTTAGACTAACCCAAGGATGCCGATCCCCTCGAAGTGATTAAGGAGGCCGATCCCCTTGAAGTGATCATCCCTTTTCCCTTCTTTCTTTTATGATAAAACCCTAGGGTCTTATCATGATCTATGATCATCTGGTGTGATTACTCATGTGATGTGTGATTCCTTGCACACCTATAAGATATGTATATATATTTGCATGCGATGTAGATATATATTAAATATGTATATATGTGATATGTTATATTAGGAGATCAAATCAAAATCTCCTCTCTCGATAATATTAAGTCGGTAAATGTGAGGCAATTATATTGACCCACGTGGCCTTCCATCATTATAGGTAGGGACTGATTCTCGATTTAGGTTGAGTTGGTCGAGTCTCTCGAGGCTCACCTATATCGCGATTTGTTATCTTGCCTATGACATAGAGATGTCATCGGTGACCTGAGGATATGATATGCTTGGTCAAGTCCCTCGAGGGTATATTATCGAATCAGACTCATCTTGTAACGATTGTGTTAACTTAACCAAACATCATGGTTGGTTGAGTCCCTCGAGACCATGGTGGTTCGTGTTAGGATCGAGTCGGTACTAAGAGGGGGCGGGGGGGTGAATTAATGCAGTGGATAAAAATCACATTGGTTCAAAATTTCATTTTGATTAAATCCATTTTGGAAAGATATTAACTTGAAAGTGTATGAGAGCATAGTGAAAGCAATAAGAAGGTAAAACAGTTTGCAGTAAACATAAATTACTCAAAATGAAATGCAAACCAATTTATAGTGGTTCGGTCACTATGACCTATATCCACTTCTGATTCCTCCTCCATCGAGGCCACCAGCTTCCACTATCAATTTTCCTTCAATGGGTAAAGATCAACTACCCTTATAACTTGATTCTCCTTTTGACAGGTTTAGGAGAGAACCTTTATAACTCCCTTCACTCCTCTCTTAAACAAGACTAACACTTAGAGCTTGAGAGGAGTTCTCACAAGATTACAATAGTATTTTTGTTTCTTTTTTCTATCAATTCTTGTGTATGTTAACCAAGGATGAGAGGGGTATTTATAGACCTCAAGTGAATTCAAACTTGGAGCTTAAAAGTGTCTCATCCCCGATTTTCGGGCTACTAGCGATACCACCGCCTATGTTGGGTGGTACCACCACATGCAGCACTAACACTATGTGGTACCACCACCCAGTCTAGCAATACCATTGCCTGATAGTCTCTCGGAGACTATGCCACGATAGTTCCACTTATTGAGTCACTATTTAGGCCTTTCATTTGGCCCAACATAGCCTAAACTTGGGCCCAATTAGCCCCTAATTGAGTTGGCCTAATTCCAACCTAATTATGTGCTAACTATGAATTTTAATGCATATTATAATCTACAAAGGTCAACTAAATCTAGGTTTCTTCCGATGAGCTTTCGACGATCTTCCAATGAACTTTCGACGATCTCTCAGTAGTGTTCCAATGGACTCCCGACAAGCTCTTGGACTTCACGACGATCTTCTTAGTGAGTTTTAACGAGCTTCTTTGGCAAGCTCTTGTACTTCTTGGTCAATTTCGATAAAACTTCCGATGAATGTCTGAACTTCCGACGAACTCTCAAACTCCTAACAAAATCTCATTCTTGACTCCGAGACTTCATTTTGCTTTATGCCTTGATCGCTATCATAGTTAATCCTGCATACTTAAAACATACTTCAATATAGACAATTATTACAAAGCTTGAATCAAATATTGTTTGGCATGTCAATGGTTCATCGACGTTTCGTCCGATTCTTTGGCTCATCATCCTCTCTTGCGGTCTATTGCCCAATTGGCCAATTGACTATTGAATCTCGAATTTTGATATTGAAACCAATTATAGTATTGATCTAATATGTGATTGAGTGACACAAGGCTAACGTCGATCAGGAGAAGAAAATTAATTAAAGTAGGAGGAATAAAACGTTGGGCCGGAGTGAACATGCCAGAATATTGGACGTCGAGCTGGAGGAATGGTCACGTGTCGGCAGAAGGCTTCGGGCCGAGAATTCGGGCATTGGGCCTAGAAGAGTGGACATTGCACCAAGGAGATTGGAGTTGTGTAGGTTAATATGCTGATTGGGCAAAAGCCGCAAAAGAGGATGATGCGTCAGAGGATCGGATGAAGCACCGAAAGAACCAATGACATGCCGGACAACACATGAGTAGTGCTTGTAATAATTTGCATAGTGCTTATAATAATTTGCATAGATCGAGTTAGGTTGAGTCGGTTTAGAATGTAATTAGACCAACTCAATTAGGGGCCAACTAGGCCCAAAATAAGGCTATTTTGGCCAAGAGAAAGGCCCATTCAGTGACTCAAGTTTGGGCTATATTGGGCCAAGTGGAAGTCCCAACACAACCTCTGAGAGGCTGCAGGTGGTGGTACCGCCCAGTGTCAAGTGGTGGTATCGCTAGACTAGGCGATGGTACCGTCCAGTGCAGTGTTAGTGTCAGACTAACATTGGCGGTGGTACAGCCCATACACAACCTCTGAGAGGCTGCAGGTGGTGGTACCGCCCAGTGTCAAGTGGTGGTATCGCTAGACTAGGCGATGGTACCGTCCAGTGCAGTGTTAGTGTCAGACTAACATTGGCGGTGGTACAGCCCATACACAACCTCTGAGAGGCTGCAGGTGGTGGTACCGCCCAGTGTCAAGTGGTGGTATCGCTAGACTAGGCGATGGTACCGTCCAGTGCAGTGTTAGTGTCAGACTAACATTGGCGGTGGTACAGCCCATACACAACCTCTGAGAGGCTGCAGGTGGTGGTACCGCCCAGTGTCAAGTGGTGGTATCGCTAGACTAGGCGATGGTACCGTCCAGTGCAGTGTTAGTGTCAGACTAACATTGGCGGTGGTACAGCCCATACACAACCTCTGAGAGGCTGCAGGTGGTGGTACCGCCCAGTGTCAAGTGGTGGTATCGCTAGACTAGGCGATGGTACCGTCCAGTGCAGTGTTAGTGTCAGACTAACATTGGCGGTGGTACAGCCCATACACAACCTCTGAGAGGCTGCAGGTGGTGGTACCGCCCAGTGTCAAGTGGTGGTATCGCTAGACTAGGCGATGGTACCGTCCAGTGCAGTGTTAGTGTCAGACTAACATTGGCGGTGGTACAGCCCATACACAACCTCTGAGAGGCTGCAGGTGGTGGTACCGCCCAGTGTCAAGTGGTGGTATCGCTAGACTAGGCGATGGTACCGTCCAGTGCAGTGTTAGTGTCAGACTAACATTGGCGGTGGTACAGCCCATACACAACCTCTGAGAGGCTGCAGGTGGTGGTACCGCCCAGTGTCAAGTGGTGGTATCGCTAGACTAGGCGATGGTACCGTCCAGTGCAGTGTTAGTGTCAGACTAGGTACCCAGTGTCAAGTGGTGGTATCGCTAGACTAGGCGATGGTACCGTCCAGTGCAGTGTTAGTGTCAGACTAACATTGGCGGTGGTACCACCCAGCACAAGCGGTGGCAACCGCCCGTACCCAAGAAACACAGTACAAAGAATTTAAAAAAGGAAAAAAATGCTGTTGTAATCTCTTGTAAGAATTCTTCTATTCTAGTCTAAGTGTTAGAATAGTTTGAGAGAGGAGTGAGTGCTTACTTGTAAAGGTTGTCTCCTAAACCTGTGAAATTGAGAAGAGGGTGTAAGAAGGAGGTTGATCTTTGCTTATTAAAGGAAGATCGATAATGGATGCCAGTGGTCTCGACGGAAGAGGAATTACGGAGTGGATGTAGGTCACGACGACCAAACCACTATAAACTCGGTTTGCATTTACTTTTGAGCAATTTACATTTACTATAAATCATCTTACTTGCTCACTGCTCAACTGCCTTACACTCTTCTGTACGCTTTCAAGCAATCTTTTTGAAATCAATTTTCATCGAACGTATGAAAGGATTTCTCAAAATCGATGTGATTTTACTGCTGCACTAATTCACCCCTCCTTTCTTAGTGCCGAATGCTTTCCGAACAATTGCTATCAGAGCCTCAGTATTTCTCATTTGGTTTAACACCTAAGAGAAATGACTCTTTTCGGCTTTCAAGAGGGACTTTCTCTAATTTGTCTTCCCTTGTTCAATGGTCTGAACTACACATATTGGAAAACTCTAATAAGTGTTTTCTTACTTTCTTTGGATATAAATTTATGGAGTATTGTGGAAAACGGTTTTTGAAGGTTTTCTCTTCCAATGAACCATTGGAATGATTTGGAGAAAAAGACTTTTTCCTTAAATGCTAGAGTTATGAATGCTCTATTTTGCATTTTAGATAAAACTGAGTTTAATCGGGTTTCTACTTATGAAACGACTTTCGATATATGGTACACTATCAAAATCACACACGAAGGCACGAGTAGTGTAAAAGATTCTAAGGTAATCTTTTAATACATGATTTTGAACTATTTCGAATGAAACCAAGCGAAATCGTTGTTGACATGTACACTAGTTTTACAGATGTTGTCAATGGTTTAAAAGCTCTTGGTAAAACTTTTTCGAATTTTGAACTTGTTAGTAAAGTTTTACATTCACTTTCTAAAAATTGGTATTCTAAAGTAATGACAATCCAAGAATCAAAGAACTTGGACCATTTTCCCATTGAAGAACTGATTGGGTCTTTAATGACCTATGAAATGAATTGCATGGAACAAAATAAACTTAAGAACAACCTTCCAAAGAACAGGAAGGATTTTGCACTTTGAACAAAAGAATACCACTAAAGTAATAACTCAAGTGATGATGATGATGACCTCGGAATCCTCACAATGAAGCTTAAAAAATTCTTAAAACAAGAATCAAAGAATAAAAACAAACTTAAGAAAAATGCAACTACTTGATATGAATGCAAGAAGAAGGAAGCACTTTCGGATGAATCAAGCTCATATGAAGATGAGGAGCAAACCGATGAAGATGAAGTGGCAAACTACGCCTTAATGGCTTTCGACAATGAGGTAAACAACTGAAATAAAACTCCTTTACTATATTTTGAAATTACTTGATGATTTTTTATGAGTTGTTTTAGTTAGTAAAACTAAAAATAAAAAATACAAAAAAATATATCATGCTTCTTTTTCTAGCTATTTTGAAAAATTGATCATTGTATGTTTTATGAAAATACAACAAATATTGATCTAATCCTTGTATACCTAGTAAGATTAATCTTATATATAAGTTTAAGAATGTGTATCATGTTAATCTTCGTATTGCTTTTTGATTTTTGATTGAAGAGGCCTTATGTTTAATGTGTTATATTTTTGGTCTTGATGATTTCCGATTTTGATTGAAAATGCTTTATGTTTAATGAAATCATGCTTGAGGCTTTAATGACATAATGATATAAGACGTAATGAAAATGTTAAATGACTTTGTATCTTGCTTGATGATTTTATATTATGCATGAGGATTTGAAGTAATGATTTGAAATCATATGTTTTGGAATTATGTGTTATACTTTTGATCTTATATCTTTCATGACATGATTTCTTTGCATTTATGATTTGTATATCTCATGATATGATTGAATCATTGATGTAAAGAAGGAAAATGCATTACCACAACAAACAAAATAATTTTGATTAAAAACGCTTTATGAAATCATGCTAGATGAAATAATGTAATGATGATTTGAAGTCATGATTAATAAGTTAACATTTTGAAATTATCTTGATGATTTATAGTGTATTGAAAGTTTCATTTTTAAACGATGATGCTTATTTTCATTTGGCATAAATGAAAAAGGCATGCTTCTATGAATTAAATCAAATAAATTGAAACAAATAAAAAGAGAAAAATATTTTTTTTAAAAAATTTCTTTTTCTCTATCTTATCGATTTTTCACTAAGAGATTGATAAAGTTGTTTATATCATTTTTGAATCTCTTGATGATTTGACGATTTGAATTTGAATGAGTTTTATCTTGATTTTTTGAGATTTATAACTTGAGATTTCTTATGCATGAATCAAGATATTATATCATTTGATCTCCTATGTTTCTTTTTGCTATTTACAAAAAGAAGAGATTTGATGAAATAAATCATGTCATTTGGTATTCACATGATCTTATCTTTCATGACATGATTTCTTTATGGCTTGTATGCCTTGTGATGACTTGAATATTTACATCATTATGTTCTTTCTTTCTTTTTTTTCTTGTTTGCAATGACAAAAAAGGGGAAAGAAAATAGCTAGCATCTCAAGAAAACTAAATTTGCTAGCTTGAATGATAAACTTAGACATGTTAGATCTCCTAAATGCATAAATTCTTCTTATACATTTTACGGATTATGATCTTGATTTCTTGAACTTTAGACGTGATCTTTCATGTTTGATGACTGAAATAATGATTGGAATATTGATATAATTACGAATGATGATTTAGAATCATGTATGTAATGATGATTTTATATTTTGAAAATATACATGATGATTTGGTATTATGCATGCAATACTTTAACTTATTAAAATGACGCATGCAATGATGAAATATTCATTATGAAAAATTATTTGATATTCATGACTTGGTTTTTCATCTTGTTATTTACCTTTGTCATGATTTGAAGATTATAGTAAAGGGAAATGAATTATACTATTGTATTGTTATTCCCTTCTATTTGACAATGACATAGGGGGAGCAAATTTTGCTAGCTTGCATACTTCAAGAAGAAGCAAAAAGCTTGCTCATCTCAAAAGATGCAAAAATTTGCCAACTCTTATATGTGTAAAATTTGCTAGCTCACAAATTGTATGGAGAAAAACTTGTTTGCTAGCTTTCAATCTCAAGAAGTAAAACATGCTAACTTGCACATCTAGCAAAATTTATAAACTTACATATTTCAAGAAGCAAGAGTTGCTTTTTTGAACATATCAAAATTGCTAGCTTGCATGTTCTAACATGATGTAGCACTTGCTAAATTTGCTAGCTTACATAATAATAGAGATTATGTTTAGTATGCAATGATTTAAACTTATATCTCAAACACTTGATAGTTGCACTTCTCCTTTTTGTTGATGATAAAGGGGGAGAAGTATGATGTTATGCATAAGTTTATGATAACATGTTACTTGGATTTTTGAATCTAAGAGTTCTATCAATATGACATATTGATAGGGGGAGTTTGTTTAAACTCCGGGAGTTAAGGTTAACTCCATCATCAATTGGTTGTCATTATCAAAAAGGGGGAGATTGTTGAATCTTGGATTTTGATGATGAAACCAATTGTAGTGTTGATCTAATATGCGTTTGAATGACGTAGGGCTAACGTCGATCAGGAGAGGTAAATTGATTAAAGCAGAAGGAATCGGATGTTGGGTCGGAGTGAACATGTCAGAATATTAGACGTCGGGCCGGAGGAATAGTCAACGTATTGGCAGAAAGCTTCGAGCCGAGAATTCGAACATCGAGCCTAGAAGAGCGGACATTGCACTAAGGAGATTGAAGTTACGGAGGTCAACATGCCGATTGGGCAAAAGCTACAAAAGAGGATGATGCGTCGAAGGATCGGACGAAGCGCCAAAAGAACCAAAGACATGCCGGACAACACATGATTAGTGCTTGTAATAATTTACCTAGATCGAGTTAGGTTGAGTTAGTTTAGAATGCAATTAGACCAACTCAATTAGGGGCCAATTGGGTCCAAAATAAGACTATTTTGGGCCAAGAGAAAGGCCCATTCAGTGACCCAAGTTTGGGTTATGTTGGGCTAAGTGGAAGGCCCAAATAGTGATCCAAGAGGTGGCACCATCGTGGCACAGTCTCCAAGACTATGTCAGGCGATGGTACCATCGGTCTGGGCAGTGGTACCGCCTAGATACAACCTTCGAGAGGTTGTAGGCGGTGGTACCGACACCGCCCAGTGTCAGGCAATGGTACCACCCAATGCAGTGTCAGTGTCAAACTGACATTGGCGGTGGTACCGCCCAGCATAGGCAGTGGTATCACTCGTACCCAGGAAACCTGGGATGGGAAATTTTTAAGCTCTAAGTTTGAATCAACTTGAAGCCTATAAATACCCCTCTCGGTTAACGAACACAAGCACAAAGAATTTAAAAAGGGAAAAATACTATTGTAATCTTTTGTGAGAATCCTCCTCTTCTAGTTTAAGTGTTAGAATAGTTTGAGAGAGGAGTGAGTACTTGTAAAGGTTGTCTCCTAAACCTATGAAAAGGAGAAGAGGGGTGTAAGAAGGAGATTGATCTTCGCCTATTAAAGGAAGATCAATAGTGGATGTCGGTGGTCTCGACGGAAGAGGAATCGACGAAGTGGATATAGGTCACGACGACCAAACCACTATAAACTTGGTTTGCATTTACTTTTGAGCAATTTATATTTATTGCAAATCATCTTACTTGCTCACTACTCAATTGCCTTACACTCTTCTGTACGCTTTCAAGCAATCTTTCTAAAATTAGTTTTCATCGAACGTATGAAAAGATTTCTCAAAACCGACGTGATTTTACTACTGCACTAATTCACCCCCCCTCTTAGTGCCGACTGCTTTCCTACCATTGACTTCTGTAACTTCAATTTCCTTAGCACATTTTCCACTCTTCTTGGCCCGATACTCGAACCTATGGCCCAAAGCCTTTTGTCGATCGATCCTTCGGCACGACGTCCAATCTTCTGACATGTTCCACTCTAGCCTAACATGATTCTTCCTGTTTTAATTATCTCTCCCAGATCGAAGCTTCCTGCGTCACTTAAAATATAGATTAGATAAACACTATCAATTAGTTTCATCATCAAAATTTGAGATTTAATAATCTCCCTCTTTTTGATGAAGACAACCAATTGATGACATAGCTAGTGAAATTTTACATCATTTGACAACATGCAAGCTAGCAACAATTTTGAGTTTTGCAAGTTTAAAAATTTTGCTAGATGTGCAAGTTTGCATGTTTGCTTTTCTTTATGATGTTCAAACTAGCAAGTTTCTGAAAAAGAAAGTGAGATAACAAGTTTAGAACATGCAAACTAACAAGTTTTTCACATATGAAAGTTGACAAAATTTTTGCATATTTTGAGATGAACAATATAGTAAGTTTTTGCTTCTTTTGCAATGTGCAAGTTTTCAAATTTTACATCTTGAGCTAACAATTTTTCTCCCCCTTTGTCATTATCAAAAAGAAGGGAAGAATATAATGTTGTAATTCTTTTCCCTTTACATCAATTTTCAAATCATGATAAAGTTAAAGTATCAATCTTTTTTTAATATGTTTGTCCATCATTATCATTTTAAATTAAAACATGTATAATTTTAAAACCTTACATTTCATTCTTACTTCATGCATGATACCAAAAATAAATCAATCATTACTATGGGCATATCATACATGATACTCAAGCATTCATGATACCAAATATTAAATCAACATTTTAAAGCATTTATCACTTATTGTTGATACCAAATATTCATTATTTTAGTTTCTCCCCCTTTGTCATAGGCAAAAAGGAGAATCATTCAACAATGCAAGTAGTTTTACACCAATTTATCCAAGCTAGCAAAACTATCTCCTTAATGTGCAAAACTTTTCCCATTACATCATTTTTCAAATCATCACATGAAATATATCAAGAAAAATTAACTTAGTGATGAGATATATAATTCATGAAGACAAATTATGAATATTAAGAGACAAATTATGATTCTTTTGGATAGCAAAAAGAAGAAACATATTAAATCATCTTGATTCATAAGAATCTCAAGTTGTCAAGATCATGATTTATATATTAATGAAAGATCTCAAGTTATAATTCAAAAAAAAATCATGATTCATAAAAAAAATCTCCTCTTAAATAATATGAGAACACATAATAAGAGATCTTGATTCATAAAAGATTTCAAGCTATAATTCTGAGGAATTAAAATCACGATATAGGTAAAAACTCATTCAAATTCAAATAATCAAAATCATCAAATTCATTTTTAAGAGATTCAAAATGGCATAAATAACTTTATCAATCTCTTAGTGAAAAATCGATAAGATAGAGAAAAAAAAATTTCAAGAAAAATGCTTTCCTTTTTTTGGTTGTTTCAATTTAAGTGATTTGATTTCTTACAAGCATGCCCAAGTTTTTACACCAAATCAAAACATGCATCATCATTTAAAAGCAAAATTCATGATCACAAAGATCATCAGGCATAATTTCGAAATATAAACACATTAATCATGATTTCAAATCATCATTATATTATTTCATCAAGCATGATTTCATAAAGTGTTTTTAATCAAAATCATTTTGTTTGTTGTAGTAATGCATTTTCCTTCTTTGTATCAATGATTTAATCATATTATGAGATATACAAATTATAAAAACAAAGGAGTCATGTCATGAAAGATATAAGATCAAAAGTGTAACACGTAATTCCAAAACATAAGTTTCAAATCATTATGCATCATTAAATCTACAACATGATCATTTTCAATTAAAATGATTAAGTGAATCTAACTTGTCATACTTAGTGCTAGGAGTTAATATACAATTGTCATGCTAAATTTTTTATTTTTCAAAATCACTAGAAAGATAAGCATGATCCCAAAACTTTTAACATTTTCATTACATCATTAAACATGTAATTTTCAAAAAAAAATTATATATAATTTTTCTAAACTAAATCAAAACAACTCATGAAAAGCATCAAGTAATTTCAAAGTAAACTAAGGGGATTTTGATTACCTTGTCATCGAATGCTATTAAGGTATAGTTTGCCACCTCGCCTTTGTTGGTTTTTTCTTCATCTTCGGATGAACTCGATTCATCCCAAGCCACATTGAGTGTTTTGTTCTTCTTTTGTAGCTTCTTCTTTTTAGGTTTATTTTTGTTCTTTGATTCTTGTTTTAAGAATTTTTTAAGCTTTATAGTTAAGAGTTCAAAGTCATCATCACTTAAGCTTTCGCTCGAGTGGTCTTCATTTGTTCTAAGTGCCAAATCCTTCCTGTTCTTTAAAAGGTTATTCTCAAGTTTGTCAAATGCCACGTAAGTCATTTCATAGGTCATCAAAAACTCAATAAGTTCTTTAATCGGACAATAGTTCAAGTCCTTTGATTCTTGCATTGTCGTTACTTTCGAATCCCAATTTTTAGAAAGTGATCATAAAACTTTATTCACAAGTTCAAGATTTGAAAAACTTTTACAAAGAGCTTTTAGACTATTGATGACATCTGTAAAACAAGTGTACATATCTCGAATAGTCTTGCTTGGTTCCATACGAAATAATTTAAAATCACACATCAAAATATTTATTTTAGAGTCTTTAACTCTACTAGTGCCTTCGTGTGTGATTTCGAGTGTGTGCCAAATGTCAAAAGTCATTTCACAAGTAGAAACCTGATTGAATTTATTTTTGTCTAAGGTGCAAAATAGAGCATTCATAGCTCTAGTATTTAAAGAAAAAGTCTTCTTCTCCAAATCATTCTAATCATTCATTATAAGAGAAGACCTTTGAAAATCGTTTTCAATAATATTCCATAAAACAAGGTTCAAGGAAAGCAAGAAAACTCTCATACGAGTTTTCCAAAAAGTGTAGTCCATCCCAATAAACATGGGAGGATGAATGATTGAAAAGCCCTCTTGAAAGTTGAAAAGAGTAATTTCTCTTGGGTGTTAAACCAAATAAGAAAAAAAAACGTGGCCTTGATACCAACTATCAGAATTGAGTCAGCACTAAGAGGGGGGTGAATTAGTGCAGCGGATAAAAATTATTGAATCTTGGATTTTGATAATGAAATCAATTGATGTGTTTGTGATCTAATGAGTGTTTTGAGTAACACAGGGTTAACGTCGATCAGAAAAGGCAAATTGATTAAAGTAGGAGGAATCAGACGTTGGGCTGAAGCAAACATGTTAGAAGATTGGACGTCAGGTCGGAGGAATAGTCGACGTATCGGCAAAAGGCTTCAGGCCATGAATTCGGGCATTGGGCCAAGAAGATCGAATATTGCGCCAAGAAAATCAGATGTTACGAGAAGACAACATGTCGATTGGGCAATACATCGAAGGAGAGAACAATGCGCCGAAGGATCGGACGAAGCGCTGGATGAACCAATGACATGTCAGATAACAAGGATTCACTTATAATTGATTATGTCTAGATCAAGTTAGTTTAGAGTCTAATTGAGTCGATTTAGAATGTAATTAAGCTAACTCAATTAGGGGTCAGTTAGAGTCCAAGTTTGGGCTATGTTGCGCTAAGTAAAAGGCCCAAATAATGACCCAACAGGTGGCATCATCATGGCACAGTCTCCGAGACTATGTCAGGCGATGGTACCACCCAGACACAGTCTCCAAGAGGTTGTCAGGTGGTGGTATCACATAGTATTAGTGTAAGTGTTAGTACTGCAAGCGGTGGTATCGCCTAGCATAGGCAGTGGTACAGCCAATACCCAAAAGACCCGGGATGAGACATTTTTAGGCTCCAAGTTTAAATCCACTTGAGGCCTATAAATATCCCTCTCATCCTTGGTTAACATATACAAGCACAAAAAACTTAAAAGTGAGAAAACGCTATAGAAATTACTTGAGAGATCTCATCCTCTAGCTTAAATTTAGAATTCTGTTTAGAGAGGAGTGTGTGCTTATAAAATGTTATCTCCTAAACCTATGAAAGGAGAAGAGGGGTGTAAAAGGGTAGTTGGTCTTCACCCATTGAAGGAAGACCGATAATGGATGCCAGTGGCCTCAACGGAGGAGGAATCGGGAGTGGATGTAGGTCACGATGACTAAACCATTATAAAACTCAGTTTGCATTTACTTCTTGCAATTTACCTTTACTGCAAACTACCTTACATGCTTTACTTTCTCATTATACTCTTTTGTATGCTTTCAAAGTTTAACATTTCTGATATCAGTTTTAATCGAACGTATGAAAATTTCAAATCGATGTTTTTATCCGCTGCACTAATTCACCCCCCTCTCTTAGTGTCGACTCGTTCCTAACTGTTGGTATCAGAGCCTCATTATTTCTCATTTAGTTTAACACCCAAGAGAAATGACTCTATTCAGCTTTCACGAGGGCTTTTCTATCGTTCGTCCTCTCATGTTCAATGGGATGGACTACACTTATTGGAAAACTTGGATGAGAGTTTTCTTACTTTTCTTGGATTTAAATTTATAGAATATCATTAAAAATAGATTTCAAAAGTCTTCTACTCCAATGAACAAATGGAATGATTTGGAGA
This sequence comes from Musa balbisiana, assembly GCA_004837865.1. Lineage (NCBI taxonomy): Eukaryota > Viridiplantae > Streptophyta > Magnoliopsida > Zingiberales > Musaceae > Musa > Musa balbisiana. The sequence goes on along the minus strand of CM017188.1, from coordinate 25,240,926 downwards.
AGAAAACTTTTTCTTTGAATGCTAGAGCTACGAACGCTCTATTTTGTGCATTGATAAAAAATGAGTTTAATCGTGTTTCTATTTTTGAAACAGCTTTTGATATTTGACATACACTTAAAATCACACTTGAAGGCACTAGTAGAGTAAAAGATTCTAAGATAAATCTTTTGATGTATGATTTTGAACTATTTTGAATGAAGCTATGTGAAACCATTGTTGACACGTACACCCATTTTACGGATGTTGTCAATGACTTAAAAGCTCTTGGTAAATATTTTTCGAATCTTGAACTTATTAATAAAGTTTTATGATCTCTTTCTAAAACTTAGGATCCTAAAGTAACGATCATTCAAGAGCCAAGGATTTGAATACTTTCTCTCTCGAAGAACTTATCGAGTCTTTAATGACCTACAAAATGAATTGTATGGCATAAGACAAATATGAGAACAATCTTCCAAAGAACAGGAAGGATTTGACATTTAGAATAAATGAAGACCACTTGAGCGAAAGCTCAAGTGATGATGAACTTGAACTTCTCACTATAAAACTTAAAAAATTCATTAAACAAGAATTAAAGAATAAAAATAAACTTAAAAAGAAGTTGTCAAAGAAGAAAAGCACACTCAAAGTGACTTGGGATGAAACGAGTGTATCCGAAGAGCAAACCAATGAAGATGAAACGATAAACTTCGCCTTGGTGATTCTCGATAATGAGGTAAAAAACTCAAATGAAACTCCCTTAGTTTATTTTGAAATTACTTGATGCATTTCATATATTACTTTTAAATTAGTTAGTAAAAATATTAAATAAATAAATAAAAGAGGATCATGCTATTCTTTTTCTAGCTATTTTGAAAAAATGATCATGACAATTGCATGTTTTATGAAAATACAACAAAATGTTAATCTAATTCTTGTATACCTAGTAAGATTAATCTTATGTATATGTTTAAGAAACAATTATGTGTATCATGATGATTTTGTATTGCTTTTCGGTTTTAAACATGATGGATGGTTTTCATATAAAAAACTTGAACATACTTATATGAAATCAATCACATAAAAGGAAACACATAAAAAGAAAAATACATTATCATTGGAATTAAAATGATGAATCAAATCTCTTGTTTGAAGAAACCTTATGTTTAATGTGTTATACTTTTTTGGTCTTGATGGTTTTTATGATGAAATTTATTTTTCGATCCTAAACGTTGATGCATGTTTGTATTTAGCATAAAAAGACAAAGGCATATATGAAACAAACAACTTCAAATGAAATATATAAAAAAGGAATACATTTTCTATCTCTATCTTATTTATTTTTTGATAAAAGATTAATGAATCCATGTATATTATGCTTTTGTGAATTTCTTGAACTATGAAAATGATTTGATGAATTTGAATGAGTTTTATCAAAATCATAATTTCTCGAAACTTATAACATGAAATCTTTTATGAATCAAGATCTTGTATTTGATCTCCTATGCTTCTTCTTGTCATTTACTAAAGAGGAGAATTATGTAGATGAATCATGAATTTTTCATAATTATAACTTTTTTTTTTAATTGAGACATTATGCATGAATCAAGTTCTAATGTGAATCTATCTACATTGCCTTCATTGAATTTTTCGAAAAGTGATTTTGATAATGATTTTGGATCTATTTCATATGACTAATGAGATGATATATCCAACTAAATTATTTATCGTATTTATGACTTGTGATATATTCAACATGAAACATCTTTCTTGATGCACGTATGAACTCTTTTAAGAGAATATTTATCAAATCGTGATAAGATGAGATTCTCTTTTTATGAATCAAGAATTTTCATGATATCCTATGAATTATTTTTGTTATTTATTTAAGAAGAGATTTGTTAAAATGAATCATGGTTTCTCTTGATTTCTCAGAATTATAACTTGAGAATTTTTTTATAAATCAAGATTGTTAACTATGATTCTTTCTTTTTGCTATTTGAGTTATCTAAAAAGAATCATAATATGTCTCTTGATATTCACAATTTGTCTTCATGATTTGTATATCTTATCACCAAATTTTTCTTGTTATCCTTCATGTGATGATATGAAATCATGCAATACTTATGATATTATGTTAATGCATACAAATGAGAAGTTATGATCATGCATGGTAGGATACAATGTAATTTGATATTTTGATACCATCATGATTTGAATTATTTATGATTTGGAATGATGCATGCAATACTTATGATTTTATTATGATGATGTATATGATGTATTGCATATGATGTGAATCATGATTAAAATTTCTTTGACTTGAATTCAATTTGAATTCAAGATTTATCTTAATTGATATAAGAATGATACTTTGTCATGATTTGAAAATTGATGTAAAGGGAAATGAATTACAACATTATATTCTTCTATTCTTTTTGACAATGACAAAGGGGGAGAAAAATTGCTAGCTCAAGATGCAAAATTTGGAAACTTGCACATTACAAAAGAAGCAAAAATTTGCTAGCTTGCTTATTCTAATATATGTAAAATTTTGCTAGCTTGCGCTTTGCCAAGGAAGCAAAAATTGCACTTCTTAAAAGAGAAGAAAGAACTTGTTATCTTGAATATCACTAAGTTTGCTAGTTTGCATATTTCAAGAAGATGCAAAAATATGCTATCTTGCACATCACAAAGAAAAGCAAACTTGTTAACTAACATCACCAAAAATTGCTAGCTTGCCTATTTTAAGAAGCAAAAATGCAAACTTGCAAAATTTACAATCTTACGCATCTTTATAATGATTTGGTGATTATGCATGTTCTAAATGCATTTCTCCTTTTTGTTGATGACAAAGGACGAGAAGTATGATGATGTTATGCATGATTTTATGATGACATATAGTTTGGATTTTTGAATTTAAGTATTCTATCAATATAGCATATTGATAGGGAGAGTTTGTTTAAACTTTGTAATCAATTGGTTGTCATCATAAAAAAGGGAGAGATTGTTGAATCTCATACTTTGATGATGAAATCATTAATGTGTTTGTATTCTAATGAGCGTTTCGAGTAACGCAGGGCTAATGTCGATCAAAAAAGATAAATTGATTAAAGCATGAGAAATTGAATGTTGGGCCGGAGCAAACATGTCAGAATATTGGACGTCGGGCTGGAGGAATGGTCGACACATCATAGAAGGCTTTGGGTATTGGGCCAAGAAGATCGGACATTATGCTAAGAAGATCGGATGTTACGAGAAGACAACATGCCGATTGGGCAATACACCGAAGGAGAGGACGATACACGAGGACGATACACCGAAGGAGAGGACGATACACCGAAGGAGAGGACGATACACCGAAGGAGAGGACGATACACCGAAGGAGAGGACGATACACCGAAGGAGAGGACGATACACCGAAGGAGAGGACGATACACCGAAGGAGAGGACGATACACCGAAGGAGAGGACGATACACCGAAGGAGAGGACGATACACCGAAGGAGAGGACGATACACCGAAGGAGAGGACGATACACCGAAGGAGAGGACGATACACCGAAGGAGAGGACGATACACCGAAGGAGAGGACGATACACCGAAGGAGAGGACGATACACCGAAGGAGAGGACGATACACCGAAGGAGAGGACGATACACCGAAGGAGAGGACGATACACCGAAGGAGAGGACGATACACCGAAGGAGAGGACGATACACCGAAGGAGAGGACGATACACCGAAGGAGAGGACGATACACCGAAGGAGAGGACGATACACCGAAGGAGAGGACGATACACCGAAGGACTAGTAGAAGGCTTTGGGTATTGGGCCAAGAAGATCGGACATTATGCTAAGAAGATCGGATGTTACGAGAAGACAACATGCCGATACACCGAAGGAGAGGACGATACACCGAAGGATCGGATGAAGCGTTGGATGAACCAAAGACATGTCAGATAACAAGGATTCACTTGTAATCGATTATGTCTAGATCGAGTTAATTTAGAGTCTAATTGAGTCGATTTAGAATATAATTAAACCCACTCTATTAGGGGCTAGTTAGGCCCATGTTTGGGCAATGTTGGGCCAAGTGAAAGGCCTAAATAGTGACCCAACAGGTGGCACCATCGTGGCATAGTCTCCGAGATTATGTCAGGTGATGGTACCGCCAGTCTGGGTGATGGTACTACTAGTTTGGGTGGTGGTATCGCCCAAACACAATCTCTAAGAGGCTGTCAGGTAGTGGTACTGCCCAGTGTCATTGTTAGTGTTGCAGGCGGTGGTACCGCCTAGCATAGGCAGTGGTACCCCTAGTACCCGGAGGACCCAAGATGAGACATTTTTAGGCTCTAAGTTTGAATCTACTTAAGGCCTATAAATATCCCTCTTATCCCTAGTTAACATACATAAGCACAAAGAACTTAAAAGTGAGAAAACGCTTTGGAAATTACTTGAGAGATCCCCTTCTCTAGCTTAAATTTAGAATTCTATTTAGAGAGGAGTGTGTGCTTGTAAAAGGTTGTCTCCTAAACTTATAAAAAGGAGAAGAGGAGTGTAAAAGGATAGTTGGTCTTCTCCCATTGAAGGAAGACCGATAGTGGATGTTGATGGCCTCAACGGAGGAGGAATCGGGAGTGGTTGTAGGTCACGACGACCGAACCACTATAAAACTCGGTTTGCATTTACTTATTGCAATTTACCTTTACTGCAAACTGCCTTACGTGCTTTACTTTCTCATTACACTCTTTCGCATGCTTTCAAAGTTTAGCATTTCTGATATCGATTTTAATCGAACATACAAAAATTTTAAACCAACGTTTTTATCCATTGCACTAATTCACCCCTTTTAGTGCCAACTCGTTCCTAACAAAAATCATGTCGGTTCAAAATTTCATTTCGATTAAACTTGTTTCAGAAAGATATTAACTTGAAAGTATATAGGAGCATAGTGAAAGCAATAAGAAGGTAAAGCAGTTTGCAATAAAGGTAAATTACTCAAAAAGAAATGCAAACCGATTTATAGTGGTTCGGTTACTGTGACCTATATCCACTTCCAATTCCTCCTCCATCGAGGTCACCGACTTCCACTACTGATCTTCCTTTAATGAGCAAAGATTAACTACCCTTACAACTCGATTCTCCTTTTGACAGGTTCAGAAGAGAACCTTTACAACTCACTTCACTTCTCTCTTAAACAAGACTAATACTTAGAGCTTGAGAGGAGTTCTCACAAGATTACAACAACATTTTTGTTTCTTTTTGCTCTTAATTCTTGTGTATGTTAACCAAGGATGAGAGGGGTATTTATAGGCCTCGAGTGGATTCAAACTTGGAGCCTAAAAGTGTCTCATCCCTGATTTTTGGGGTACTAGCGGTACCATCGCTTATGCTGCACTAACACTGGGCGATACCACAGTTTGATTATCTCTCGGAGACTGTGTTTGGGCAGTCTGACTATGCCACGATAGTTCCACATGTTGGGTCACTGTTTGGGCCTTTCACTTGGCCCAACACAACCTAAACTTGGGCCCAATTGGTCCCTAATTGAGTTGGCCCAATTCTAACTCAATTATGTGCTAGCTATGAATTTTAAGGCATACACTAAGCTAAATAAGTCCGGTAAGTCTATGTTTCTTCCGGTGAGCTTCCGACGATCTTTTAGCGAACTTCTGACGATCTCTCGGTAGTATTCCAACAAACTCCCGGCAAGCTCCTGGACTTCATGACGATCTTCTTAGTGAGTTCCAATGAGCTTCTTTGGCAAGCTCTTGGACTTCTCGATCAATTTTGATAGAACTTCCGACGAACATCCAGAATTCCGACGAACTCTCGAACTCCCAACGAAATCTCGTTCTTGACTCTAGGACTTCATTTTACTTTATGCCTTAATCGCTATCATAGTTAATCCTACACACTTAAAATCTACTTCAATCTAGATAATTATTACAAAGCTTGAATTAAATGTTGTTTGGCATTTCATTGATTCATTGAAGCTTCGTTCGATTCTTCGGCGTATCGTACTCTCTTGCAGCCTATTGCCCAATCGACCAGTTGACCTTTGCAACTTTGATTTCCTTGGTGCAGTTTCTACTCTTCTTGGCTTGATGCCCAAACCCATGGCTCGTAGCCTTCTATCGATACGTCGACCGATCCTTCGGCGCGACGTCCAATCTTCTAATATGTTCCACTCCGACCCAACATGATTCTTCCTACTTTAATTGTCTCTCCCTGATCGAAGCTTCCTGCGTCACTTAAAATATAGATTAGATAAACACTATAAATTGGTTTCATCATCAAAATCCAAGATTCAATAATTCAGGGACCAAACAGGATAGGAATCACAAGTTGTGATTGACAAGAGTTGCCTACCTTTTGGGCTTAGTGTGATTGATCGAGTCCCTCGAGGTTATACTAAGACTCTGATTTGATCTCAATCCCCACTAGAAGTCTACCGGAGAATTCTGTTTCACATGCCAAGGGTGTCATGTGACTCGCTAGTAAAATAGTGGGAGCAAATTAAGATAGAAGTCCATATCTTGATTGTTTATTTTTCTACAAAATCTACATGTTATTTATTTCTATTATACTTTTATTTTTAAAAAAATATTGCTTTCAAATCCTTTATGTGACATACTTGATATCAACCACCTCACTAGACCGAATTATATGGATTGGCTCTATAACTTGAGAATTGTTCTTATGGCAGAGAAAATCACGTATGTTTTTGATACAGTGATGTCCACACCCGAGGAAGGGGTAAGCGAGGATGAGATTACTTGCTATGTGAAGTACATAGATGACTCCACTATTGTTTAGTATTACATGTTGGGCTCTATGACTCCTGAGCTACAGAGATAGCATGAAAAGATGGATGTCATATCCATTCTCCTACATGTCCGCAAACTGTTTGAGGAATAAGGAAGGACTTAGTGATATGAGATATCCAAAAGCCTCTTCCACACTAGGATGACTGAGGGGACACTGATTTAGAACCATGTCCTAAAGATGATTGAGTGGATAGAGAAACTCACAAGTCTAAGAATGGTCCTAGAGAATAACTTGTGTATGGATCTTGTGCTTTAGTCCCTACCAGATTTCTTTTCGCAGTTCATAATGAATTTTAATATGAACAAGCTTGAGGTAACTCTCCCGGAGCTCTTAAATATGTTGAGGGAAGCCGAGAGCACTATCAAGAAAGATAAGCTAGTTCTCTATATTGGTGAGACCAAAAAGAAAAGGAAATTAGAAAAGTCCCTTAAGAAGGGCATGGTGAAAGGGCAGATTGGGTAAAGCAAAGGTTGCTAAGAAAGACCCAGCAAAAGACAAAGGCCAGTGCTTTTGCTGTAGCAAAGATGGGTATTGGAAGAGAAACTACAAAGAGTACCTTGTAGAGATGGCAAAACAAAAGCTTAGAAAAGCTTCAGGTATATTCATGATCAGTCTCCATTTGTCAGACTCTTATGATAACACATGGGTATTGGATACTGGTAGTACTTATCATATTTGCAATTCATTGCAAGTTTAAGCAAGACCTAAGAGATTGGCGAGAGGAATATTGCATAATGGTTTGTTTATGCTAGACACTGCTCCACATATTATGAATGTAAGTGTGTCCAAGAGGAAACGAGATGAGATAAACAGTATTTGTGGCATTGTAGGCTAGGTCACATCCATGAGAGAATGATTCAAAAGTTGCTAAAAGATGAATATCTAGATTCATTCGACTATGAGTTATTGCGAGCCTTGCTTTCGTGAAAAACTAACCAACTCTCCTTTTAGTGGAACTAAAGAGAGAGCCACTAAGCTGATGGAACTCATACATAGTGATGTATGTGGACCCATGTCAACTCATACCATAGGTGGTTACTCCTACTTTATTACTTTTACTAATGATTTCTCAATATATGGATATGTGTACTTGATAAAGTACAAGTCTAAGGCTTTTGAGAAATTTATAGAATATAATAATGAAGTAGAGAATCAGACTGGAAAGAGTATCAAGACTCTTCGATTAGATCGAGGAGGTGAGTACTTGAGTACAGAGTTCACCCATTTCCTTAAGGACCATGGGATTCTATCCCAATGGATATCTCCTTATATACCCCAGCTCAATGGTGTATAGTATATATGAAAGGAGGAATCATACACTATTAGACATGATGTGGTCCATGATGAGTTTTGCTGACCTACTCATCTCATTCTAGGGATACACCATAGAGACCATAACTTACCTTCTGAACAGTGTTCCAACTAATTTGGTAGTGTCTACACCATATGAGATATGGAAAGAAAAAAAGTATAATTTTAAGATTGTTAAGATTTGGGTCTGCCCTACCCACGTTAAAAGACACAACCCCGATAAGTTAGAATTGAGGACGGAGCGATGCAAGTTCATAGGATATCCCAAGGAAACTTATATATATTATTTCTATCATCCTAAGGACCAAAAGGTCTTTGTAGCCATGAGGGCAGTATTCCTTGAGAAGGAACACATTCTTGGCGGAGATAGTGGGAGCATGATAGAGTTGAGCGAGGTTGGAGAACTTAGCTCAAGCACCACTCTACAACCCGAGTCTATTCATGTACCTAACACACAAGTTCTGACTTTATGTAGGTCTAGCAGAGTATCTTATCCTCTTGAGAGATATGTGGGACATATTAGAGGAGAGGATATTGAGGATATTGATCCTCAAACCTACGAGGAGGCTATTACGAGTATAGACTCCGGGAAGTGGCAAGAAGCCATGAATTGTGAGATGGATTCCATGTACTCCAACAAGGTTTACAACCTAGTTGATGCACCTGAGGGTATTATACCCATCGGTTGCAAGTGGATCTTCAAGAAGAAGATTAGAGTAGATGAAAAGATAGAGACCTATAAAGCAAGGCTAGTGGCTAAGGGGTATTGTCAAAGGTAAGGTGTTGACTATGACAAAACTTTCTCACCCATAGCCATGCTAAAATCCATCCAAATTTTATTGGCTATTGTAGCACACTGATTATGAGATATGGCAGATAGACGTGAAAATCGCATTCCTCAATGGCAACCGCGAGGAGGAGGTGTATACGATATAACCTGAGGGATTCGTGTCCAAGGACTACCCAAATAAGGTGTGTAGGTTGCTTAGGTCCATTTATGGAGTAAAGTAAGCTTTCCAAAGTTAGAACATAAGATTTGATGAAGCAATCAGATCTTATGACTTCGTTAAGAACGAAGATGAGCCTTGTGTGTATAGAAAGATAAGTGGGAGCGCTATCACCTTCTTGGTGTTATATGTGGATGACATCATGATCATTGGGAATGATTTAAGAATGCTATCCACAGTAAAGACTTAGTTATCTAGACACTTCTTCATAAAGGACTTAGGGGAAGCATCCTATATCTTGAGAATTCGGATTTATAGAGATAAATCCAAAAGGATGCTTGGCTTGTCCCAATCCAGGTACATAGACACCACTGTCAAAAGGTTTGGCAGGAAAAATTTCAAGAGAGGTCTCTGATAAGACCCTAAAGTCTTATCGTGGAAGAAAGGAAAGAAAAGGGAATGATAATGATCGCTTCGAGGGGATCGCCCTCCTTGATCGCTTCGAGGGGATCGGCCCTCCTTGATCGTTTCGAGGGGATCGGCCTCCTAGGGTTTGTCCACAGAGTGGAATAATATTTCATTCATTGATTTCCCAAAAAGAAGCAGTTACATCACTACTTATAGAGTTCCACCTAGAGTCCACCAAGACTTGGACTCTTAATAATAAATAAATATTAAATAAACCTCTACCTGACTCTAACTGAACTAAATAGACTCAATAAACAACTGGACTAAACAGACTCAATAAACATTATTCAAAAGCTTAGAAAAAGGGTCCTAACAATTCCTCCCTCTTCAAATCAGCCTTGTCCTCAAGGCTGAGTAGCATCAATCACGGGGAGCTTCTCTTTAGTCATAGACTATCTGCAACGCATCACAACCCGTTGATCAAGTAAGTATGATCTCCACCTTTTGATAGTGTAAGCAACAGGTCGGTCTTTCAGTGTAGTAATCATTGTAAGAAATTGCTGGCCCTGTATAATCAAATTTATCTTTGAACCATTGCTATCACAAGTGAAAATCCATCCATCAACGATATTTACTTTAAATCTGTCATAGTCTTCAATGTGGTAGACCAATCGGCCAATAGTCTCACTGTCCATAAAATTGTTAGTGCTACCAGTATCAATCAAAACTATAATAGGCTGATGCTCCAGAGTTCCGTCAACTTCCATAGTTTGCGGGTTAGAGTAGTCGGCTAATGTATGCATTATATGTATGGTAGGTTCAACATATTCATTAGAATTTATACCTTCATGATCGGAGTCCACATTCTTAGCTTTCGGCTCCTCTCTAATTGGTTCAATCATTAGAAGTTGCCCTTGTTTACATCGGTGCTCTATACTCCACTTTTCATCATAGCACAAACCCCTTGCTGATATTTCCTTGCTAATTTTTTTCTCATGTAGATATGCGAATGAGATCGCAGCTATCATAGTGCGGGGTTGACGAGCCTTAACTTCACACCGGATCTCTAGAATAAGCCCTTCAATAAATATACCCAGAAGTTGTCGTTCCGACCAATCTCTAGCTTGATTTGATAATCTTTCAAACCTACTTTGATATTCTGACACTGTAGAAGTTTGACAAATTTTGGCAAGCTGGTCATCAACATTCTCATAATCGGATGGACTAAAGCGAACAAGAAGCCTTCTTTTGAACTGCTCCCACGAAGGAACTCCATAGCAAGTTTCATACCAATTGTACCACTGGATTGCATCTTCATCGAGCTGGATTGAGGCCACTTCTACCTTCGATTCTTCTGGGGTTCTGTGAAAATGAAAAAAAATTTCCGCCTTAGAGATCCAACTAGTCGGATCTCCATCTTTCCATCTCGGAAATTCCACCTTCATGTGTGTGTAGTTTGTGTCACAATCTTGGGGCCATTTTCTTGTATTTTCAGATCTATGCAACGTAGAACTTGAGCTCCTATCTTGTTGAAATTTGCTGAGACTCTCCAGTAGGCTCTTTTTGAAATCATTAAGTGTTTCTTGCATCCGGTTCTCAATTCTGATTTCCCATGCTTCCATTTGTGCTTTCACTGCGTTATCGGTGGCCATTGCGCAAGACTGCAAATCTGGGTTCTCAACTCCTATTTTTGATGTCGGTCAAGGGCATCAACATTGTCAATGCGAAGTTGCCGAGGAGGTGAACACCGAGGGTAGTGCTGTGGTCGCTGCGTTGGAGGAAGAGTTGTTGCCCTATCTCTGTCGCTGTGTGGGTTGAGAGAGCTGGGGCTGAAAGGCGACTACGTCGATGTGGTTGTAACTGCTGGACCCAAGGGGCGATCGCCGGGTAGCGAGGTTGAGGCTGCGGTGGTGATGGCAACCTGCGGTTGTGGTAGAAGATGCTAAGCAGGGGGAGGCGACAGAAGGGCCGCGACCCCCATTTCCCAGCTAGCGGACCACCCATCTTCGCTTCTACCATCGGCGATGCTGCCCTAGCCGCACTGCCATCGCTGCCTTCCCTTGGTTGCAGCTTTGGCCGTGCAATTTGTCGGCGTTGCTGTTTCTGTGGTGCGATAGAAACAGAGCAGCCGCCGGTCCCTCTGCTGCCACAGGTGCCAGTTACCTCTACCGCCGCCGCTGCTTCCAAGCCACTTCAATGCCACCCCTCTCCTTAATTGCCGAGCTACCACCGCTGCCAGCCACCGTGCGACAACTATCGCACGCCTCCCAGCCGCGAATCCCCCTTGCCCTGCATCCGTAGTGACAGAATCCGTAGTGACAGAAACATGGCAACTCACCGGTTGCCCTTGTTCCCAACCGTGACACCGCCGACTCCTCCTTCTCCACCGTCGGCGCTGCTAGCCGCAGGACCCTCCTCGGCGATCGCCAGGTAGCGGGGTTGAGGCTGCGGTGGTGATGGCAACCTGCGGTTGTGGTAGAAGATGCTAAGCAGGGCGAGGCGACGTTAAAGCGGCCGGGGTTGAGAAGAGGAATCGATGGTGCGTGCACTGCTGGGGTTGAGGCAAGGCAGCGTCCTTGCTGTGGTTGCTTTGTGCGCTGCTAAAGGGCAACTGCTGCAGAATGAGGGGTTGGTCGTTGGCTGGGAGCAGCGGCGGCGGTGGTTACAATCGGCGACTACTGCAACAGAGGGTGCCACTGTTTTTTGTTGCTGCGTGCGGCGGTGGTTGCTGCGTGTTCTATTTTTGTCGCACCACAGAAGGGGTTGGTCGGAAGGATCACGAGCAGTTGACGAGAAGGTTGCGGTGGTTGGCAGCAGCGGTGGTCGCTGGCCGGAGTGCAGCGACGGCGGTGGAGAAGGAGGCAGCGAGGGTCGCGGCAGGGATTGACGGGGCTGCAGCAACAGAGGAAACTCTGTTTCTATCGCACCACAGCCAGAGCCGCTGGCGATGCTGGCAACGGCGGTGCGATAGTGAAGAAGGAGGCAGCGGTGGTGGCGCGGCTGGGTGCAGCATCACCAACGATCGCCGAGGAGGGTCCTGCGGCTAGCAGCGCCAGCGGTGGAGAAGGAGGAGTCGGCGGTGTCACGGTTGGGAACAAGGGCAACCGGTGAGTTGCCCTGTTTCTGTCACTACGGATGCAGGGCAAGGGGGATCCGCGGTTGGGAGGCGTGCGGCGGTTGTCGCACGGTGGCTGGCAGCGGTGGTAGCTCGGCAATTAAGGAGAGGGGTGGCGTTGAAGTGGCCTGGAAGCAGCGGCGGCGGTAGAGGTAACCGACGCCTGTGGCAGTAGAGGGACCGGCGGCTGCTCTGTTTCTATCGCACCACAGAAATAGCAACGCCGACAGATCGCACGGCCAAAGCTGCAACCAAGGGAAGGCAGCGATGGCAGTACGGCTAGGGCAGCGTCGCCGATGGTAGAAGCGAAGATGGGTGGTCCGCTGGCTGGGAAACGGGGGTCGCGGCCCTTCTCGCTCGAGCGAGATGCGGGCAGCGAGGAGGCGAAGTCGCTGGCCAGGGCGGCAGTGGTGGCTGCTGGCTGGGCAGAAGCGACGGCGGTGGTAGTCTGTCGGCCGGGAAGCAGCAGCGGCGGGTGGCTGGCCAGAAGCAGGGGTCCGGTTGGGGAAGCAGAGGTGGCTGCGGCTTCTTTTTTTTTTTTTTTTTCGAAGACGAAGATAACTGTAGCAAGGGGGCAGCGGTAGTGGTGGCGGCTGCTGGCTGGGCAGTAGCGATGACAGTAGAGAGGGGCAACAATGGTCGCTGACCAAGATGCAGAGGTTCGACGTTCGTGGCTGCCGGCTTCACCCTTCCTCACATAATTTTTTTTTTTTTTAATAACTACGGCAACACTACAGCGAGAACGCCGAGGATCACCGCTCTGATACCAATTGATAAGACCCTAAAGTCTTATCGTGGAAGAAAGGAAAGAAAAGGGAATGATAATGATCGCTTCGAGGGGATCGGCCTCCTTGATCGCTTCGAGGGGATCGGCCCTCCTTGATCGCTTCGAGGGGATCGACCTCCTTGATCGCTTCGAGGGGATCGGCCCTCCTTGATCGCTTCGAGGGGATCGACCCTCCTTGATCACATCACTTCGAGGGGATCAGCCTCCTAGGGTTTGTCCACAGAGTGGAATAATATTTCATTCATTGATTTCCCAAAAAGAAGCAGTTACATCACTACTTATAGAGTTCTACCTAGAGTCCACCAAGACTTGGACTCTTAATAATAAATAAATATTAAATAAACCTCTACCTGACTCTAACTGAACTAAATAGACTCAATAAACAACTGGACTAAACAGACTCAATAAACATTATTCAAAAGCTTAGAAAAAGGGTCCTAACAGTCTCATACCGATGAGACATGGGATATCACTTTCTAAGAGTATGTCCCCAAAGACTCTTGAAGAAAGGGCGAACATGGATAAGATACCCTATAACTCAGCGATAGGGTCTATCATATATATCATGCTATGTACCAGGCCTAATATAGCGCATGCTCTGAGTGTCACGAGTAGGTATCAAGCGAATCCAGGCTTAGAGCACTGGAAAGTAGTAAAGTGTATCGTTAAGTACTTGAGAAAGACTAAGGATCTTTTACAAGTATATGGAGGTAGTAGCCTCAAGATATGTTTACACCCTGAACGGAGGAACAGTGTACTGGAAGAGTTCCAAGCAAGATACTATAACTAATTCGACCATAGAAACGGAGTACATTGATACAACAGAGGCAGTAAAGGAGGGAGTCTAGATGAAGATGTTCATGTTAGGAACGAGTGGGAATTAAGAGAGGGGGGTAAATTAGTACAGCGGTAAAAACGCTAATTTTGTACTCAATTTTTTATTTCGATTAAAACTGATTTATGAAATGTGTTTGACTTAAAACACGTTCATAAGAGTGTGCAGCTAGAGTAAAGAGGAAGTATGGCAATTTGCAATAAGTGTAAATAGTAAAGGAGAAATGCAAACTAGATTTTATAGTGGTTCGATCGTCATGACCTACATCCACTCCCGATTCCTCTTTTGTCGAGGCTACCAATATCCACTAACGGTCTTTCTTCAATAGGCAAAGACTAACTATCCTTTTACACCCTTTTTCTTCTTTTCACAGGTTTAGGAGATAACTTTTACAAACCCCACTTACTCCTCTCTTATACTATATTAACACTTAGAGCTTTTAGAGGAGTTCACACAAGATTACAACAACAATTTCTTTTCTTTTAGCTCTCAGTTATGTGTATGTTAACCGAGGATGAGAGGGGTATTTATAGGCCTCAAGTGGATTCAAACTTGGAGCCTAAAAATGTCTCATCCCCGATTTTTGGAGTCTTAGTGGTACCACCGCCTATGTTGGGCAGTACCACCGCATGCAGCACTGATACTAGGTGATACCACTGCCCAATCTAGTGGTACTACCACCTGACATACTATCACTAGGCAGTACCACTGCCCAGTCTGGCGGTACCACCGCCTGACAGCCTCGGAGACTAAGTTTTTCGAGTTTTCTAACTCACATGCGGTTCTATCACCTGTTTTGGTAGTGCCACCGCTTAGCCCAACATTTGGGTCATTGAATAGACCTCCCAATGAGCCCAAATCACTCCCAATTTAGGCCCAATTGGCCCCTAATCAAGTTGGCCCAATTCCAACCAAATTATGTGTTAACTACGAATTTTAAGACATTCACTAAGCTAAATAAGTCCGTAAGTCTAGGTTTCTTCCAGCGAGCTTTCGACGATCTCTTGACAATGTTCCAACGGACTCCCCACAAGCTTCTGGACTTCATGACGATCTTTTTGGCAAGTTCCGACGAGCTTCTTTGGCAAGCTCCTAGACTTCTCGGTCAATTCTAACAGAATTTTTGACGAACATCTGGACTTCCGACGAACTTTCAAACTCTTAACGAAATCTCGTTCTTGACTCCAAGACTTCATTTTGCTTTATGCCTTGCTATCATAGTTAATCCTGCACACTTAAAACCCACTTCGATCTTGACAATTATTACAAAGCCTGAATCAACTATTGTCCGGCATGTCATTAGTTCATCGACGTTTCGTCCAATACTTCGGCGCATTATCCTCTCTTGCGGCCTATTGCCTAATCGGCTAGTTGACCTCCATAACTCCGATTTGCTTGGTATAATTTCTGCTTTTCTTGGCCCGATGCCCGAACCCATGGCCTGAAGCCTTCTGCTAATACATCGACCGATCCTTCGACTCGACGTCCAATCTTCTGACATGTTTTTCTCTGGCCTAATATGATTCTTCCTACTTTAATTATCTCATCCTGATTGAAGCTTCCTGTGTCACTCAAAAAGTAAATCAAATCATAAACACTATCAATTGGTTTTATCATCAAAATCTGAGATTCAACAATCTCCCCCTCTTTGATGATGACAACCAATTGATGACGGAGTTAACCTTAACTCCTCCTATCAATATGTCATATTGATAGAACCTTAAAATCATAGTATTTCAACATTACATGCAACATGAGTATTGAAATAATCAATTTATCACATCATTGCATGCATCATAAAATCATGCATAATCATCCTTCCATGCATGATTGTCATCATAACTTCTCCCCCTTTGTCATCAACAAAAAGAAGTGCAACTAGTAAGTGTTTAGACATAATTTCAAATTTTATCATTATGCAAGCTAGCAATAATTTTGAGTTTTGTAAGTTTGTAAATTTTGCTAGATGTGCAAGTTAGTATGTTTTGCTTCTTTGAGATAGGCAAGATAGCACTTTTGCTTCTTTTGAGATTGCAAGCTAGCAATTCTTAGTGATGTTCAAGATAGCAAGTTTTACATTATGCAAGCTAGCAAATTTTTTATATCATTTTAAAAAATGTAAGCTAGCAATATTCGAGATGTTCAAGAAAGCAACTTTTGCTTCTTGAAATATACAACTTAGCAGTTTTGCTTCCTTACAAGTTTTTTCTCCTAGCAAATTTAGCAAGTGTTACATCATAATAGAATATGCAAGGTAGCAAATTTATATTATTTTAGAGTATGCAAGCTAGCAAATTTTACACATATGAAAGTTGGCAAAATTTTACATCTTTTGAGATGAGCAAGCTTTTTGCTTCTCATTATGATGTGCAAACTAGTAACTTTTTGCTTCTTCTTGAAGTATACAAGCTAGTAAAATTTGCTCCCCCTATGTCATTATCAAATAGAAGGGAATAATACAATGTTGTAATTCTTTTCCCTTTTAGTAACTAACAAAAAGAATCATGGGAGTTCAAAAACAAAATCTTGATTCATAAAAAAATCTCATGTATCAAATATCAAGAAATCAAGATCATGATTTGGATAAAGAAAATAAATCTTAATCATGCCAAGTCATCATCATTATCACATTGGGCATGATACTAAATTAAAAAATTTTCAAATCAATATTACTTGGGTATACATGATACCAAACCATGGTTTCAAGTCTTCAATATATAACATGTATAATTTAAACCATTATTTTTAATCCTTGCTTCATGCATAATACCAAAAATAAATCAATCATCACTATAAGCATATCATACATGACACTAAGATATTAAAATTTTTAAGCATTTATCACTTCATGCATTAAATCAATATTTTGATCATGATACCAAATATTCATCATTTCTCTCATGCATGATACTAAAGCATTCATGATACCAATCATTAAATTAATAATTTTTTTAAGCATTTATCACTTCATGATTGTTGGTACCAAACATTCATCATTCATTTTCTCCCCCTTTGTTATAAGCAAAAAAGAGGGGAATAGCACAAAGGTGTAAAAATTCAAGTCATCATATGGAAGATATTAAGAAAAATTTAGTGATGAGATATTGAATACAAGGAATTATATATAAAAAAATCATATCATGAAGGATAAGATCATGTGAATACAAAAAGACATGATTCATTTTGATAAATAATTTCTTTAATAAAATCCAAGAAGTCATGGTGAACGATAAAAAAGTTTCGTAATTATCAAGATCATGGTTAGTTTCATAGATCTCCTCTTTAGTAAATGGTAAAAAGAAACATAGGAGATATAAGATTTTGATTCTTAAATCTCAAGAATATGTGAAAGAATTGGATAAAAGTCATTCAAATTTAAATCATCAAAATCATTTTTATAGTCCAAGAGATTCATAAAAATGATATAAATAGATTCATCAATCTCCTCTTTTGAAAAATCGATAAGGTAGGGGTTAAGAATTTTTTTTTTTAAAGCAAAATGCATTCCTCTTTTCTTTTATGCCAAATCCATGCATCATTGATTAAAACCAAAAAACATATTTCATCATCAAAGTTATCATGACAAAAAATATAACACATTAAACATAAGGCTTCTTTAAACAAGCGATTTGATTTATCATTTTGATTCTAATGATAATATAATTTTCTTTTTATGTGTTTCATTTTAAGTGATTGATTTCATATAAGTATGCTCAAGTTTTTTTGTATGAAAATCATACATCATAGTTTAAAACCAAAAAAACAACTTTCATTGTGACAAAGATCAATAAGCCATGAATCATAAAAATCATCATGCATAATTTTGAAATATAAACTTATTAAGCATGATCATTATGCACCACTACTTTGGGCATGACATCAAAACATGGTTTCATAAAGCATTTTCAATCAAAAATGGAAATCATCAATTTAGATACACATTATTTTTTCTTAAAAACATACAAAGGATTAATCATTAGATTTAAATCTAATATTTTGTTGTATTTTCATAAAACATACAAATGTATATATATATCTTCAATTTATGAAAATGTCATTATCATTTTCAAAATAAACTAGAAAAAGAAAAGCATGATCCCCTTTTATTTATTTAATATTTTTTATTAACTAATTTAAAAGCCATATATGAAATGCATCAAGTAATTTCAAAATAAACTAAGGGGGTTTCGTTTGAGTTTTTTACCTCATTGTCGAGAGTCACCAAAGCGAAGTTTATCGTTTCATCTTCATCGGTTTGCTCTTCGGATGTACTCGTTTCATCCCAAGTTTCTTTGATTGCTCTCTTCTTCTTTGGCAACTTCTTTTTAAGTTCATTTTTATTCTTTAATTCTTATTTAATGAACTTTTTAAGTTTTATAGTGAGAAGTTCAAGTTCATCATCACTTGAGCTTTCGCTCGAGTGGTCTTCATTTGTTCTAAGTGCCAAATTCTTTTTATTTTTTAGAAGGTTGTTCTTATATTCGTTTTGTATCATACAACTCATTTCATAGGTCATTAAAGATCCAATAAGTTTTTTAAGAGCAAGATTGTTTAGGTATTTAGCCTCTTGTATTGCCGTTACTTTTGAATCCCAATTTTTAGAAGGAGATCGTAAAATTTTGTTCACAAGTTCAAGGTTCGAAAAACTTTTACCAAGAGCTTTTAGACTATTGATAACATTCATAAAACATGTGTACATGTCTCCAATAGTCTCGATTGGTTCCATTCGAAACAACTCAAAATCATACATCAAAATATTAACTTTAGAATCTCTAACCCTACTTGTGCCTTTGTATGTGATTTTAAGTGTATGTCAAATGTCAAAAGCTGTTTTGCAAATAGCATTCATAGCTCTAACATTTAAAGAAAAAGTTTTCTTCTCCAAATCATTCCATTTGTTCATTAGAGTAGATGACATTTGAAAGCCGTTTTCAATAATATTCCATAAATTTAAATCCAAGGAAAGCAAGAAAACTCTCATCCGAGTTTTCTAATAAGTGTAGTCCGTCCCATTGAACATGGGAGGACGAATAATAGAAAAGTCCTCTTGAAAGCTGAAAAGAGTCATTTCTCTTGGGTGTTAAACCAAATGAGAAATAATGAGGCTATGATACCAACTGTTAGGAATGAGTTGGCACTAAGAGAGGGGGGTAAATTAGTGCAGTTGTAAAAACATTAATTTCATACTTAATTTTTTGTTTCGATTAAAACTGATTTCGAAAATGTGTTTGACTTAAAACATGTTTATAAGAGCGTGCAACTAGAGTAAAGAGAAAGTATGGTAGTTTGCAATAAATGTAAATAGCAAAGTAGAAATGCAAACCAGATTTTATAGTGTATCGATAAAAATATAAAAATAAAAAATAAAAAATAAATAAAAATAATAATTTTAACATTCGGTGATGGACTCGATGGTGGTAGATAAAGACACCGCCCCCAACTCACGTGCTCCAAATCTCCCATGTTGACCCCCTCCATCTATTGCCATAGTCATCGTTGTAGCTGATAGAGTTTGTGTCAATGCTCGTCAACTAGTTGTCAAATCTTCTATCATGACCAATGACTCGTCAAAAGAGAGATCTTAATATCACAAATTTGGAGGCATATACTATGGCATCTGAGAAGGCAATCAATACTAAATTTAAAGCCTTCAAGGTGTGAATGGAGAATAAGATTCAGACTCTCTTTACCGAACTCAGTTTGGGCCAACCACCAAGCCCGAAGAAATCACATCAAGGAGAGAGCTCTAACCAATCGCACCAAGCCTGAAGAGATGACTTCCAAGAGAGAAGAGGCTATATAATCGACCCCAACTATCCATGCATGAGGGTGGACTTCCCTAGATGGGAATAAGGAGACTCGCTTGGTTGGATCTCGCGTGCAGAGCGATATTTTCGGTACCACAAAACTACGGACACATCTATGGTGGAAATTGTGGCTATATATCTTGAAGGGGATGCCATATAGTAGTTTGACTGATTTGGACACACTCATTGAGTCCTCTCATGGTGATAATTCAAAGAAGGACTACTGATCTGCTTCGGACCAATCGATTATGAGAACATTGATGGACAACTAGTAAAGATCCAACAAACCTCCACCATTAAGGAGTACCTAACTAGGTTTAAAAGGTTATCTAATCAAACTTGTGATTAGTCTAAAAAATAGCTATTGGGGATCTTCATTAAAGGCTTGAAGCCAGAGATCCGAGGAGAAGTTAAAGCACAATAACCGTACACGCTTATGGCAGTCATCTCTTTCGCACGACTTCAAGAGGAGCGATTAAACCATGAAGCCTGGAGGACTAGGGTCACTCTCCAACCAGCAATACTAAAGCCCTTAGTCCCCCCTACTATCAACCGAGTCACTGCACTAAAAAGGTTGACAAGAGAAGAGCTTCGAGAGCGATATGCGAAGGGGTTATGTTGGCACTACGACGAGCCATGGAGCCGTGAGCATTATTGTAGTAAAGGGAGACTTCTTATGATTGAACTAATAGAAGAAGAGGTCATTGAACATCCAAAAAAGAGCCTTGAACATGAAGAAGAAGATGCAAAAGAAGAGCCACAATTGACCGACGTTACGGTACACGGACTAGCCGACTATTCAAACCCGCAAACGATGAAAGTTGGCGGCCTTCTCAAACAACAACCGATCACTGTTCTCATCGACACGGGCAGCACTAATAACTTCCTAAATAGTAAGGTTGCTACTCGAATGGCACTTCACATCGAAGGTTGTAGCAAGTTCGACATAAAGGTCGCCGATGAAAGAATCCTAAAGTGCGACCAAAGATATCCGCAAGTGAAACTGTTACTACAGGACCAAGAGATAATTACATATTTCTTCCTCCTCCCACTTGATGATTATGAGGCCATGCTTGACATCGAATGGTTGATGATATTAGGTGATGTTTCCTGAAACCTTACGAAACTAATTATGAGATTTTACAATAAATAGAGAAGGTTTCCTGATACTACACGGGAAACGTGGGGGCGATGTAATGATGATTTGTACACAACAAATAGAGAAGGTTTTGCATAAAGTATGCAGTAGCTTTTTGGTACAACTTGAGTAGCAAACTAAGAGAGAGCCAATAGAATTTGAAGATTCAAACCTACTTCCTTTGCTTGCTGAATTTTTAGATATATTTGACGAACCATGCAACATACCTCCTACCTGTTAACATGATTATTGTATACCAATTCTTCTAGGCAAACCTCGTGCAAATACTCAGCCATATTAGCATCAGTTATTGTAAAACAATTGAACAAGTCTAGGATAGATAGGTTCACTAATTTGAAGAATTAGAAGGACATCTAAATTAGCAAACTATTAAATTATTTCCAAATCACTCAATTCTTCTAGATCTATATATTTTTCCTTATGTACATTTCTAGACTCAAGTTGAGAATCTAAGGGCATGTTCATATGAGTCAAATAATATAGAATCAAAAGTTTCATCTAATCTCCTCTTTTCTTTATCCATTTAGGATCTTATAGGTGCCATGGGAACTATATATATTACCAATAATAAAAGACAAGTTTAAGTAATAAATTGAGAATGAGAGAAAGGTTTAAGAGTTACTCTTGTAGTTAATCTTCTTGTGATCACCAAAGGGGTTGAGCTTGATCCTTTGCTTTGTAAAAGAGAGGGGTTTTCTTAAGTTTCTAGAGGAAGAGAAAGAGGAATGAGGGGTGAAGAGCAGTTTAGAGGGGTATAGAGAAGTTTAGAAGGGTGTAGAGAAGGTTGGGGGCAGTTCTACCACCGACCCTAACTAGGGCTTTTATAGGACAGGGTTACGGGTGGTGGTACCGCCAACTGGGTGGTGCTACTGCCTATAGGTGGTGCTTTATAGCGGTGCTACCACCAGTCCAATGGTGCCACCACTAGTGCACTAGTCAAGTGCCATTATTTATCGACGGATCATGACTCGACGATGACGACCCACTACTTAAGTGCTAATAGAGTGGGCGAACTTACCAGTAGAATGTGTCACTTAGGAGAATTATGATGACTTGAAGATCAAATTCCCAGAATTCATGGATTGTCAGCCTTAAGGACAAGGCTGATTTAAAGAGGGCGGGTCTGTTAGGACTCTATCTAGGAGAGTCCTAATTGAGAAGGGCATTCATATAAAACCTACCTAAGTTGACCCCTGTTAAAGAGGTGAAGAGGCCAGCTAGGGTTTGGAGGTTATTTCTTAGAGAAGAATAAGGAGTTGTAAAGGAATAGGAGTCTTGAGTATGAGTCTTAATTGTGTACGTTTGAATCAATCATTCAACATTCACCTTATCCTACATTTAACATTCAAGCTAGTATATTTTGCTTTATGAATTGTGCAAGTTAGCACTCTTGTAAGTATTGATGCATAATATCAAATGTTTAGTTCTCGAGTGTTGAATGAGCTTTTTTATTAAACAAATAGCACTAGTATTATCACATTTTATAGGGATATTTTTTAAATAGATTTCATAATCTTCTAAAGTGTTTTTTATCCAAATAACTAGTGCACAACATGCACTTGCTGCTATATATTTAGCCTCGGCTATAGATAATGCAACCGAATTTTATTTCTTGGTAGACCAAGAAACAAGTGAATAACCTAAGAGTTGACATATCCTAGATGTGGATTTTCTATCTATTCTACATCTACCAAAGTCAGCATTGACATAAGTAATTAATTTAAAATTTTTATATTTTAGATACCATAATCCTAGATTGGGAGTTCCTTTTATGTATTTAAAAATCCTTTTAACACCTTTAAAGTGAGATTGCTTGGGATTAGATTGAAATCTAGCATAAAATCCAAGACTAAATATAATATCAGGTCTCGTTGTTGTGAGGTAAACTACATATCATACCCCTATAAGTTTTTTGATTAAAACTTTCTCCATCATGTTCTATATCTAATTTTGTAGAAGTGCTCATTAGTGTGTTTATAGCCTTAGCACTATCTATTTTAAATCTTTTTAATAGATCTAAAGCATACTTAGTTTGACTAACTGACACGGGAGTGCCTAATTTGCTACAATCTTCTCATATGGACCTTGCTTATGCTATGGTATTTTTTTTAACCCACAATATTACCTCATAGTTTTCAACTCAGCCCACTCAAATATGACAGCTCATAAGCATATTTTTAGATAAAGTTACAACTATTTCGAGGTGCTTTTCTTCATGATTAAGGAATGCATTAAAGAAGTTGGTTACTAATTGTAAAATACTTAATTTCAAAATTTCCTGTGCATGAAAGGTTGTCTTATGCACTAATACTTATTTTGGTATTTAGGGGTTAGAAAGAGTTTTTAGAAACTATTAATATTGGTAGAAGCTCTCTTGGAGTTCTCTCTTAAATTTTGTCTCTTGGATGCTTCCTTGAGTGGTGAGTCATTTATTTTTAGTTCTGTATCCTTATTTAATTTTCTTGTGGTGGTGAATTTTCTATTTCCCTTTGTGATTTTAAACTAGGTAGTGAGCTGTTTTTTGGATCTTATTGAAGTATTATCATGAGTTCATTCCTTTTTGATAAAAAAAAAATTATTCCAGCAAATACAACTATACTATTGGTTTTTCTTTTGAAATCCATTTTGCATTTATCCCTTGGTATCAATTTGGTATCATAGCTAAAGGTTAGAGATTATGGCAAGGTAGAATGGAAAAAATATAGTTAGTGAAGGTAGCGGCCATGAAAATGATGTTGAGTCGTTGAGGCTACAACTATAAAGATTGCTGCGTAGTCTACAAGAAAAAAATGAAATAATTAAAGAACTTTGAAGTAGAAACAACTAGCATGAAAATGATGTCCAAGAATTTACTTCTAATGATGATACTGTAGGAAAATCTTATAGAGCGACATCACATGCATAGTGGAAGAACATACAACAAAATCCCCAATTTTTCAAATATTGTGTTACATAGGGAGATCGTATATCCCTAAATCCTTGTAGATCTCTAGGAGAGGATGAAGGAGGTCAAGCATCCTTTGATAGAACCCTTGCAGATTCTAAGCTTGGGGTTGATCTCTTTAGGGGATCGGCCTCCTTGAAACTCTATAGGGGTTCCTTCCTTCAAGTTGTTGCTCAAAGGCTGCAAAAAAAATTCATCTATTGCTTATCAAAAGAGAATGAATATATGGCTATTTATAGGGTTTCTAAACCCTAACTCCTAATAGGACTCCTACTCAAGACACATATATATGAACATGATAAAGTATCTACTTATCTTTTGGGACATCATATACCTATTACGGATAGCACAATTTATAATCTTATAAGAATTCCTGAAAAAAGAAGAGGTTGCTCTTTTAGAGGATAATGAGATACTGAATCAGTTAGGGTTACATATTCTGAGGCGTTAGGTAATATCTTTGAAAATCTTAATTTGTCTATTGTTCCTAAAAGTTATGAGCATATGCTACCATTCAACACAAAACTACTTCATCACATCATGATTAGTATTCTATTTCCCAAATAATACCATCATGATGAAGTTAGTCAAATAAAAATAGGTACAATATATTGGATTATGAATGGACATGATAACTGCTTTGGATATTTGATATGTCAAAACATGATTGAGTTGTCAATGAAAGACATGATACTTTCATATTATGGCTTAATTACTAAACTGATACATACATATGACATAGTCATTCCACCATATGAATAAACTATAAAACTAGACATATTCAATATTATCAATAAAAACTTATTAAGAAGATTAAGATACATAATAATAAACCATGTTTGGACTAGATTACCTAGGAGAACTAATCCTCCCTTGCATTAGCCAAAACCAGAAATACCTATATATAAGGGAAGTCAATCTCCTCCTACTAGTCCTTTGAGATAACACCTTCGACAAATCCAACACCCTCCTTATCTATCGATTCCATAGTAACTCGACTAGATCAAATTGAACTTCATTAGAATCAAATTTTAATTGAGATACAACACATTCATGCTCACTTTGATACTCTATTTAGGTATTTTAGATTACCACCACCTAAGTAACTTGTATATTCCTCCTTTTTGTTAATGACAAAGGGGGAGAAGTCGATTGTTTCTTGATATGTTCTTTGTCTTGCACTCTTTGATGTTATAATGTACCTTTTAATGTCTTGCACTCCTTGACATTATAATATACTTTTTAATATTTTACACTCTTTGATATTATGATGCACTTCTTGATAATATTATGTTGATGCAATGCATATGAAGTGTGAAATGATGAACTTTGTAAAGAAAATGATCAAAATTATTTCGACTTGAATTCTAAAGTTATCATTTTATGAAATTTAAAGTTTCTTTCAATATGACATATAGATGGGGGGAGTTTAGTTTAAACTCTATCAT
Organism: Musa balbisiana; assembly: GCA_004837865.1. Taxonomy (NCBI): domain Eukaryota; kingdom Viridiplantae; phylum Streptophyta; class Magnoliopsida; order Zingiberales; family Musaceae; genus Musa; species Musa balbisiana. Next base: position 25,215,355 of record CM017188.1, on the reverse strand, counting down.
CAATTAGTTGTCATCATCAAAAAGAGGGAGATTGTTGAATCCCAAATTTTGATGATGATGAAATCAATTAATGAGTTTACGATCTAATGTGCTGTTTGAGAAAAGTGATGCAGGACTAACTTTGATCATGAAAAGGTAAAATGATTAAAGCAAAAGAATCAAAAGTTGGGCCGGAGTCAGAGATCGGGCATCGGGCCGAATGAATCAAATGTTGCACCAAGATCAGACGTTGTGGGAGTCAACATGCCGCTGGATTAGGCGATACGCAAAATGTTTGGACGATGCATCGGAAGTTTGCCGGGAGATTGGATGAACAAATGACAAGCTGGACAACTTAGATTTGTTGTTTTATAATTGTTTAAGTCTTAATTATCATAGTTAGGTCTTAATTTGAGTTGGATTTGGGTGTAACCCTACTAACTCGATTAAGGGCCGATTGGGCCTAAATTAGGGTTGAATTGGGTCTGCTGTTTGGCCTATTTAGTGACCCAAAGTCACGTCAAGTGGTGGCACCGCCAAGGTTGGTGGTGGAACCGCTTGAGGCTCGGCCTCCTAGAGGTATTATCTGGGTAGTGGTACCGAAGACAATTAATGCTATCAGGTAGTCGTACTACCCAAATTGGCGATAGTACCGCCAGTTGTTAGGGGAGCAAGTAGTGGTACCACTAGTACCCCGAAAACCTGAGATGAGATACTTTTTGGCTTTATTTTTGAAGTCATTTGAGGCCTATAAATACCTCAATCTTTCTTGCTTACAAAGCATGAAAAGGGAACTAAAGTCTTGAGATTTCGAGTTGTAAATGTCTTGAAAAAGTGCTTTAAGTGTCCTCTTCCTTAAGATCTGTGATAAATCTAAGAGAGGTGTGAGACTTGTAAAGGTTGTCTCGTAAACCAGTGAAAAGGAGAAAGAGTTGTAATAGGGTAGTTGGTCTTCGCCCATTAAAAGAAGATCATTAGTGAACGCCGGTGGCCTCGACGGAAGAGGAATCGGGAGTGGACGTAGTGTTGGGAAATCTTGGGGGGCGACATCACATGCGTAGCGGAAGAACAGAAAACAAAATTCCTAATTTCTCAAAGATTTGTTCGTCGTCGTGCAAAGATTAGTGTGCAAAATTTATGAAATTTAAAACTACATATAAGATAAATTATATTACCTAGGGAGATCATATATCCTTGAATCCCTACAGATCTCTAGGAGATGGTGAAGAAGGTCAAGCGCCCTCCTCTCTATCGGTGATCCACATAGTAGAGTTATGATGATGCTCCTCAAAACTCCAGGCCTGCTTTGAGGTGGAGAGGGGGAGGAGAATAAGAGAGACAAGCAAAGGCTCTAGCCTATGAACCACTGAATCCCTCCTATTTATGGAGGTCTCCTATTAAATTAACCCTAATGGATCCTCCCCTATTGGGTATTGGATCTCCATCCAAGTACTCAAGCCTCTTAGATTAGTGGATCTCTATCTAATAATCTCTTATGGGCTCTTATTGGATCTCATCCATAGGATCCAATAATTTAGCGATTTATTAGATATCCAATAAGATAGGGGCTCCGGTGGATATCTAATATTCGAACATCTACTTATCGCAATGCCTATCATATGTGTGTGACTCTCTAGGCCCAATATCGAGCTAGTCATGAGTAATACCTGTTAGAACTCCTTCTAGCTTAGTGAATTATTATCTCCATAATAATTCACTCGACTCATCGACTACAGATGTACTAGGCCATTACGCCACAGTCCTTGGACGATATAAGGGAATCCAATCCATTGGACATGTTTGTCCTCAATTACCATGTACTTATAGTCCTTCATCCACCTAATATCCTAGAGACCGTATACCGGGCATGGTGCTATCAGACTCATACGGTTTCTACTTGAGTCTCACTCCAATCGGATTCTCTCGGAAAACTCTATACTATATCCCAAGTGTCCCCACACGAGCAGCTATAAGACCAGCTTCATTCATCATATGGACGGGTATATAGCACACCAGTTTGTCCGGTTATCTCAATGTTGTTGAATCTCAAATTTTTATGATGAAAACCAATTGATAAGTGTTTTGATTTTATATGCATTTTAAGTAACGTATGATACATCGATCAGGATGAGACAATTAAAGTAGGAAAATCATGTTGGGCCGGAGAAACATGTCAGAAGATTGGACGTCGGGCCGATGGATCGGTCGACGTATCGACAGAAGACTTCGGGCCGTGAATTCGGGCATCGATCCAAGAAGAGCGGATATTGTGCCAAGGATATCGGAGTTGCAGAGTCAACTGGCCGATTGGGCAATAGGCCGCAAGAGAGGACGATGCGCCGAAGAATCGGACAAAGCGTCGAGAGACCAATGATATGACCGAACAACGTGATTAATGCTTAGTATTAATTGTCTAGATTGAAGTATGTTTTACATGTGCAGGATTAACTACGATGGCAAGACATGGAGCAAAATGAATTCCCAAAGTCAAGGACGCGATCATATTGGGAGTTCGAGAGTTCGTTAGAAGTTCTGGAGGAACCAGCCGAGAAGTCTCGAAGCTTGCCAGAGAAGCTCATCAGAACTCACCAAGAAGATCATTGTGAAGTCCAGGAGCATGCCAGGAGTCCGCCGAAGCATCGCCGAGGGTTCATCGGAAGTTCACCGGAAGCTCGCCAGAAGAATAGATATAGGGACTTGTTTAGCTTAGCAAATGTCTTAGGATTTCGTAGTTAGCACATAATTGGGCTTGAATTTGGGCCAACCCAATTAGGGGTCAGCTAGGCCCATGTAAGAACTATGTTGGGCCCAATAAGAAGCCCAAACAGTGCCCAAAGAAGTCTCACCGTCGTGGCATAGTCTTCGAGACTGTATCAGGCGATGATACCACCAATCTGGGCGGTTGTACCACCCTTGGCAGGGTGCCAAGCGGTGGTACCACCCAGAACAGCCCCCTAGGTGGTGGTACTGCCCAGGACGGTGTTAGTCAAACTGACACTAGGCGGTGGTACCGCCCAACACAAGGCGGTGGTACCAGGGATGGGAAAGATTTAGGCTCTAAGTTTGAATCAACTTGAAGCTTATAAATACCCCTCCCATCCCTGGTTAAAGCATACAAGCACAGAGAGTCTAAAAGAAAAGAAACACTACTGCAATCTCTTTGGAATTCCCTCCTCTACTCTAAGTGTTAGACTTCTGTAAGAGAGGAGTGTGAGTGCTTGTAAGGGTAATCTCCTAAACCCGGTAAAAGGAGAAGAGGGGTGTAAAAGGTGATTGGCCTCCTATTGAAGGAAGGCCTTTAGTGGACATCGGTGACCTTGTCGGAGGAGGAAGCCAAAAGTGGATGTAGGTCAAGATTGACCGAACCACTCTAAATCTCGGTTTGCATTTACTTATTGCTATTTACCTTACTGCAAACCTCCATATGTGCTTTACTTCCTCATTACTTTTGCTGCACTCCTTTACGAACTCGCTTTCAAGTTAAGTTTCCGAAAATGATTTTACATCGAAATCAGATTTTATCATACGAAAGTTTTTGAACCGTTATTATCTTACCGCTGCACTAATTCACACCCCCCCCCCCCCCTCTTAGTGCTCTTGATCCTAACAATTAGTATCAGAGCCTCATAATTTCTCAGTTGGTTTAACACCCAAGAGAAATGGCTCTTTACGGCTTTCAAGAGGGTCACTCTCTCATTCATCCTCCCTTTTTCAATGGGACAGACTACACTTATTGAAAAACTCGAATGAGAGTTTTTTTATTTTCGTTGAATCTTGATTTATGGCACATAGTCGAATTTGGTTTTCAAAGGTTTTCTCTTCCAATGAACCATTGGAATGATTTGGAGAAGAAGGCTTTTTCTCTAAATGCAAAGGCTATGAATGCCTTATTTTGCGCCTTAGATAAAACGAAGTTTAATCGGGTTTCTTTATGCGAAACGACTTTCGATATTTGGCGCACTCTTGAAATCACACACGAAGGCACTAGTAGTGTAAAAGATTCTAAAGCAAATTTTTTGATGCACGATTTTGAAATGTTTCATATGAAACCAAGTGAAACCATTAGAGACATGTACACCCATTTTACAGATGTCGTCAATGGTTTAAAAGCACTTGGTAAAGGCTTTTCGAATTTTGAACTTGTTAACAAGATTTTACGATTGCTTTCTAAAACTTGGGATTCAAAAGTAACCGCTATACAAGAATAAAAAATTTTGAATACCTTTTTGATTGAAGAACTCATAGGGTCTTTGATGGCCTATGAAATGACGTGCAATGCACATAATGAACATGATGAACAAAACCACCTTCCAAAGAAGAGGAAGGACTTGGTACTTAGAACATTTGAAGACCACTCGAGCATAAGCCCAAGTGATGGTGAACTTGAACTAACCACTAAGAAATTTAAAAAGTTCATAAAACAAGAATTAAATAACAAGAATAAAAGGAATGTAATAACTTGCTTTGAACGCAAGAAGAAGAATACAAAGTGAGATGAATCGAGCTCCTCCAAAGACGAGGAGAAAATCAAGAAAGGCGAGGTGACAAACTATGCCTTAACGGCTTTCGACATTGAGGTAATCAAAAAGCCTTTAGTTTATTTCAAAATTACATGATGCTTTTCATAATGTATTTTCCTTATTTTGCTTAAAAATTATTATTATATATTTTTCTTGAAAATTGTATGTTTAAAAAGGAAAATACAAAAAATATGTTCATGCTAGTAATTTTGAAAATAATAACAAAAATTACATGCTTTATGTTAATGGAATAAAATGTTAGATTTAAATCTAATGATGATTCTATGAATGTTTGTTTTTTTAAGAAGAAATAATGTGTATCTTAATGATTTCCGATTTTGATTGAAATTATGCTTGATGTCTTAATGAAAATATTAAGAAGTTTAATATCATGCTTAATGATAATGCATGGATATTTTATGGAAAACTAAGCATGAAAAGATAGATTCACCTAAAAAGAAAAATGCATGACTACAACAAATAACAAAATGATTTTGGTTAAAAATACCTTATGCTCAATGAAATCATGTTGATTGAAGTAATGCATAATGATCATGCTTAATGAGTTTTCTTTCAAAATTATGCATGATGATTTTAGTGATTTATGGACTATCGATTTTACCATAATGAAAGTGGCTTTTTCGGTTTTAAAAATGATGCATATTTTGATTTAGCATAAATGAAAAAAAGGCATGGGGGTTATATGAAATAATGTAAGTATAATGCTTGATGATTTTATATTTAAATTATGCATGATGATTTGAAGTAATGATGATTTTTGGGTAATTTATGGTTTATTGATCGTGATGATTTCTATTCTATTATGAGATTTACTCTTTCTATTTTAAACCATGATGTATTGTTTTCATACGAAAAACTTGAGCATGTTTATATGAAACAAACCATATGAATTTAAACAACTAAAAAGAGAAAAGTATTTTACTTGAAAATTTCTTTTTCTCTATCTTATCGATTTTTCACTAAGAGATTAATAAAGTTGTTTATGTCATTTTGAATCTCATAAAAGTAATGTTGATATTTTGATGTTTTGACGATTTGAATTTGAACAAGACTTATCTTGATTTTTCGAAATTTATGAGTTAAGATTTTTTATGCAAGAATCAAGATACTATAATATTTGATCTCCTATGTTTCTTCTTGACACTTTTAAAAAATTAAGGAGATTTGTTGAAATAATTTCACCATTATGCTCTTCCCTTATTATTTCTTGTTTACAATGATAAAAGAAGGAAAAGTTATGATCATGCATGGTAGGATGCAATTTGACAAATTAATACCATGATGATTTGAAATATTTATGATTTGGAATGATGCATATGCTTTTTATTATGATGATATATGTGATGTATTGCATATGATGTGTATCATGAATGCTTTAAATGATAAATATTTGGTATCATGATCAAAATGTTGATAAATGCTTAAAAATTTTGATATTTAAGTATCATGTATGATATGCTCATAATGATGATTGATTTTTCGGTATCATGTATGAAAAATGAAATGTAAGGTTTTGAAATTGTGCATGCTTTACTTTGAAAATATAATGATGCACAAATAAGATTGATACTTGCCTTTGTCATAATTTGAAAATTGATGTAAAGGGTCTTCCCTTCTTTTTAATAATGATAAAGGGGGAGCAAAACTTGCTAGAAAGCAAATTAGCTAGCTTGCACAAGTCATGAAAATGCAAAAACTTGCTTACTTTCTTGCACATCTAAAGAGAAGATGCAAACGTAACACTTGCCAAATTGTTTGCTTGCTTTATGTAAAACATTGTCTCTTGCTAACTTGTTATCTTGAATTTTGCTAGCTTGCACAATTCAAGAATGAAGCAAAATTTTGCTAGCGTGCACTTTGCAAAGAAAGCAAAAATGGTACTTCTCAAAAGAGAAGAAAGAGCTTGCTATCTTGAACATCACCTACACTTGTTAGCTTCCAATCTCAAGAGAAGCAACATTGCTATCTTGCCTATCGCAAAGCAAAGAAAAGCAAATATGCCAACTTGCACATCTTTAGAATTGCTAGCTTATATGAAGTAGAATATGCTATCTTACTACCTTGCATATCTATGATGATAGCAAACTTACATGATGATAAAAATGGATATTATGTCTTTCAAGCAATGACTAGAACTTATCTTAAACACTTGAAAGTTGCACTTTTCCTTTTTGTTGATGACAAAGGGGGAGAAGTATGATCATGTTATGCATGATGACGTGTTGCAAATATTCATGATGAATATTGAAATGTCTTGAATTCAGCTTGAATTCAAGGTTCTATCAATATGGCATATTGATAGGGGGAGTTTGTGTAAACTTCGGGAGTTAAGTTTAACTCCATCATCGATTGGTTGTCATCATCAAAAAGGGGGAGATTGTTGAATCTTAGATTTTGATGATGAAAACCAATTGATAAGTGTTTTGATTTGATATGTGTTTTGAGTGATGCAGGATACATCGATTAGGATGAGACAATTAAAGCAGGAAAATCATGTTAGGCCAGAGGAACATGTTAGAAGATTAGACGTTGGGCCGATGGATCGGTCGACGTATCGACAGAAGGCTTCGGGCCGTGAATTCGAGCATCGAGCCAAGAAGAGCGGATATTGCGTCAAGGATATTAGAGTTGCGGAGTCAACTGGCCAATTGGGCAATAGGCCGCAAGAGAGGACGATGCATTGAAGAATCGGATGAAGCGTCGAGGGACCAATGACATGACCGGATAACGTGATTAATGCTTAGTATTAATTGTCTACATCAAAATATGTTTTACATGTGCAGGATTAACTATGATAGCAAGATGTGGAGTAAAATAAAGTCCTAGAGTCAAGGACGCGATCACGTTGGGAGTTCGAGAGTTCATCGGAAGTCCGGACATTCGTCGGAAGTTCTGGAGGAACCAGCTGAGAAGTCTCAGAGCTTGCCAAAGAAGCTCGTCGAAACTCAAAAGTTCTGGAGGAACCAGCTGAGAAGTCTCAGAGCTTGCCAAAGAAGCTCGTCGAAACTCACCAAGAAGATCATCGTGAAGTCTAAGTGTATGCCGGGAGTTCGCCAGAGCATCGCTGAGGGTTCGTTGGATGTTCGCTGGAAGCTCACTGGAAGAATAGACATAGGGACTTGTTTAGCTTAGCAAATGTCTTAGGATTTCATAGTTAGCATATAATTGGGCTTGGATTTGGGCCAACCCAATTAGGGGTCAACTAGGCCCATGTAAGAACTATGTTGGGCCCAATAAAAAGCCCAAACAGTGCCCAAAGAAGTCTCACCGTCAAGGCACAATCTTCGAGACTATGTCAAGCGGTGGTACCACTAGTCTAGGCGATTGTACCACCCCTAGCAAGGTGCCAGGCGGTGGTACCGCCCAGCATAGCCCCCCAGGCGATGGTACCACCCAGGACAGTGTTAGTCAAACTGACACTGGGCGGTGGTACCGCTTGTACCCGGGGAACCCGGGATGGGAAAGATTTAGGCTCCAAGTTTGAATCAACTTGAAGCCTATAAATATCCCTCCCATCCCTGGTTAAAGCATACAAGCATAGAGTGTCTAAAAGAAAAGAAACGCTACTGCAATCTCTTTAGAATTCCCTCCTCTACTCTAAGTGTTAGATTTCTGTAAGAGAGGAGTGTGAGTGCTTGTAAGGGTTATCTCCTAAACCCAGTAAAAGGAGAAGAAGGGTGTAAAAGGTGATTGGCCTTCGCCTATTGAAGGAAGGCCTCTAGTGGACATCGGTGACCTTGTCGGAGGAGGAAGCCAAAAGTGGATGTAGGTCAAGATTGACCAAACCACTCTAAATCTCGGTTTGCATATACTTATTGCTATTTACCTTACTACAAACCTCCATATGTGCTTTACTTCCTTATTACTTTTGTTGCACTCCTTTATGAACTCACTTTCAAGTTAAGTTTCTGAAAATGATTTTTATGTCTAAATTAGATTTTATTATACGAAAGTTTTTGAACCATCGTTATCTTACCACTGCACTAATTCACCCCCTCCCCCCCCTCTCTCTTAGTGCTCTTAATCCTAACAAATGTCCCTCTCTCGAGTAACCTATAATCAGGATTATTTAGGATCTGTGTTTAAAGGTGAATCGATCTCATTATCGTGATCTCATCATGATCCGATTCTCATTGCATAGTTCCAAGGACATCATAATATATATATTGCATATATACAACAGTTGATATAAAGTGATAAAATGTTAAAATGTAACAAGCAAAAAGACTATGTGTCAAGTCACACGTGTCATCACTCACGTGATTGGCTTGCCGGGAATATATGACTAACACATAGGTCACGACGACCGAATCACTATAAACTCGGTTTGTATTTATATTCTACTTTTCATTGTTAGGATCAAGAGTGGCACTAAGAGAGGGGGGTGAATTAGTGCAATGAAAAAATCATTGATTTCAGAAAATATTTGTTTCGATTAAATCTATTTTGGAAAGATATTAAACTTGAAAGCATTCATAAGAGTGTAAAGAGAAAGTTAAGGAAGACTGTAAAGAGAAAGTTAAGGAAGACGGCAGTAATGTAAATTGCTCAAATAGAAATGCAAACTAGAATTTAGTGTGGTTTGGTCATTGTGACTTACATCCACTTCCGATTCCTCTTCCGTTGATGTCATCGGCGTCCACAATGGTCTTCCTTCAATAGGCAAAGACCAACCACCTTTTATAGCTCTTTCTCATTTTACTGGGTTTAGGAGATAACCCTTACAAGCCTTATTCCTCTTTCTTGGATGGTTACAAGGCTAAGAGAGGGAGGGGAGTGTTAGGAAAAGGGTCGACACTAAGAGGGGGGTGAATTAGTGCAGCGATAAAATCACGTCGGTTTTGAAATTTTTGTACGTTGAAAACCAGTTTTGGAAACATGAAAGTGTATGCGAGTGTAGGCATAGTAAAAGCATAGTAAGGAGGAAAGATAGTTTGCTATAAAAGTAAATTGCAAGAAGGGAAATGCAAACCAGATTTTTATAGTGGTTCGGTCATCATGACCTGCATCCACTTTGCCGATTCCTCTTCCGTCGAGGCTACTAGCATCCACTATCGATCTTCCTTTAATAGGTGAAGATCAACCTCCTTCTTACACCTCTTTCCTCCTTTTCACAGGTTTAATAGACAACCTTTACAAACACTCACTCTTCTCTCAAACTATTCTAACACTTAGACTAGAAGAGGAGGATTCTCATAAGAGATTACAATAGCATTTTTTCCATTTTAAATTCTCTGTGCTTGTATATGTTAACTAGGGATAAGAGGGGTATTTATAGACCTCAAATTGATTCAAACTTGGAGCCTAAAAATATCCCATCCTGGGTTTCCAGTGTGCTGGCAGTACCACCGCCTATGCTGAGCGATACCACCGCTAGTGTCAGTCTGACACTGACACTATATTGGGTGGTACCACCACCTAGACTGGCAGTACCACTGCCTGACACATGCTCGGAGATTGTGCCACGACAGTGCCACTTGTTGGGTCATTGTTTGGGCCTTTCATTGGGCCCAACACAATCCTTACATGGGCCCAATTGGCCCCTAATTGGGTTGGCCCAAATCCAATCCCAATTATGTGCCAACTATGATTTCTAAGACATTTACTTAGACAAGTCTGTAAGTCTAGTTTTCTTCCAGCGAGCTTCTAGCAATCTTTCAGCGAACTTCTGATGATCTCTTGGTAATATTGCAGTGGACTCCCGGCAAGCTCTTAGAATTCACGACGATCTTCTTAGCAAGTTCTGATGAGCTTCTTTGGCAAGTTCCAGGACTTCTCGGTTGGTTCCGGCAGAACTTCCAATGAACGTCTGAACTTCCAACGAACTCTCATACTCACACGAAATCACGTTCTTAACTCTAGGACTTTATTTTACTTTATGTCTTGCTATCGTAGTTAATCCTGCACATGTAAAACACACTTCAATCTAAACAATTATTACTAAGTATGAATCATGTTGTTCAGTATGTCATTGGTCCATCGACGCTTCGTCTGATTCTTCAGTGCATCATCCTCTCTAGCGGCCTATTGCCCAATCGGTCAGTTGACCTCCGATTTCTTTAGTGTAATATCCACTCTTCTTGGCCCGATGCCCAAACTCATGGCCCGAAGCCTTCTGTTGATACATCGACCGATCCTCCAGCTCGACGTCCAATCTTCTGACATGTTCCACCGGCCCAACATGATTCTTTCTGCTTTAATTGTCTCATCCTAATCGAAGCTTCCTACATCACTCAAAATTCATATCAAATCATAAACATTATCAATTTGTTTCATCATCAAAATCTGAGATTCAACAATCTCCCCTTTTTTGATGATGATAACCAATTGATGACGGAGTTAAAACAAACTCTCGGAGTTTAAACAAACTCCCCCTATCAATATGCCATATTGATAGAACTCTTGGATTCACAAATCCAAGCAATATGTTATCATAAAATTATGTATAACATCATCATACTTCTCCTCCTTTGTCATCAACAAAAAGGAGAAGTGCAACTATCAAGTGTTTGAGATATTACTGTTCAAATCATTGCATTATAAATCTCAAGTTTTATCATTATGCAAGCTAGCAAAATTTAGCAAGTGTTACATCATAATAGAACATACAAGATAGCAGATTTTATATCATTTAAGAGTGTGCAAGCTAACAAGTTTTCAAAAACAAATGCAAGATAGCATTCTTGTTGAAGTGTGCAAGCTAGTGATTCTTGCTTCCTTTTATAATGTGTATCTTGCAAGTTTTGCTTCTTGAGATAGGCAATATAGCACTTTTGCTTCTTTTGAGATTGCAAGATAGCATTTCTTGCTTTTAAGATGAGCAAACTAAAAAGTTTTGCCACTTTTTGCGATATGTACGTTTGTAATTTTTGCTTCTCTTTAGATGTGCAAGCAAGCAACTTTTGTTTTTCTTTGCTATGCGTAAGTTAGCAAATTTTGTTTCGTTCTTGAATTGTGCACGCTAGCATCTTGAGCTAGTAATATTTCTCCCCCTTTGTCATTGTCAAAAAGAAGGGAAAAAAATAATTTTGTAATTCTTTTTTCCTTTACAATAATTTTCAAATCATGACAAAGGTAAAATATCAAAGATGAAAAATCAAGTCATGAATGTCAAAACAAATTTGTTTTTATCATGAATATTTCTTCATTGCATGCATCATTATAATAAGTTGAAGTATTGCATGCTTAATACCAAATCACCATTCATAATTACATCAATATTCCAATCATTATTTCAATTATCAAAAATGAAAGAACAAGTCATAATTTTTGACATATCTCTTCTTTTGTATATAGATGAAATGATAGGAAAATAATCTTGATTGAAAAATAAGATTCAAGTCATAATTCAAGAATTCACAAAAAAAAAAAATCATGATTCAAACATATTGTTCATTCATACATTTAAACTAACATCACTTCAACTCATCATGTATAATTTCAAAATGTAAAATTATCAAACATGATACAAACATTTGTTTTCAAGACCTTTATCATTACTCCTACGCATGATACTAAAGCATTTATCACTTCATGATTGTTGGTATCATACATCCATCATTAAATCAACATTTTGATCATTTATTTTCCCTTTAGCAATTGGCAAAAAGGGAGAAAAAATAATATAATATCTTGATTGATTCATAAGAAATCTCTAGTTATAAATCTAAAAAAATCAAGATAAAGCTCATTCAAATTCAAATCATCAAATCAAAATCATTTTCAATATATTCAAAAAGAAACATAGATAGATTCATTAATCTCTCCTTTTTTAAAAAAAATCGATAAATTAGAAAAAATTTTCAAGGAGAAAGCTTTCCTCTTTTTAGTTTGTTTCATACAAGCATGCCTTTGTCTTTTTTATGCCAAATCCATGCATCATTCATTAACACCGAAAAAGAACTTTCAAAAGATCACAAAAACCATTATGCATAAGTTTGAAATATAAACTCGTTAAGCATGCTTTCAAATCATCATTACATTTTCATTAAAACATCAAGTATGGTTTTGTTGAACATGATGTTGAAAGATTCTTAAGGATATCTAAATTTCCTTAGTTTCAATTTGTGTGATTAACTTTATATTAGTATGCCCAAATATTTGTTCTTATGTCAAAACCATGCATCAACGTTTAAAACGGAAAGATAAAAAATCATCAAGATCAAAAAGTGTAACACATAATTCCAAAATATATGATTTCAAATCATTACTTTAGGTCCTCATGCATAAAAATCATCAAGCATGATACAAACATTTACTTTCAAAACATTCATCATGATAAGGCATACAAGCCAAAAAAAATCATTAAACATAAAGCATATTCATCAATCATGGTTTCATTGAGCATTAGGCATTTTCAAACAAAATTGAAAATTAATACGAAAATTATCAAGATATACATTATTGCTTCTTAAAACATACATAGGATTTATCTTAAGTATTAGATTTAACTCTGACATTTTTGTTCATTTATCATAAAACATGCAATTTTCATGATCATATTCAAAATTACTAGAAAGATAAGCATGATTCCTATTTTTTTATATTTTCATTATTAAACATGTAATTTTCAAGAAAAATTTATATAATTTTCTTAAACTAAATTAAAAATAACTCATGAAAAATCTCAAGTAATTTTAAAGTAAACTAAAGGAGTTTCGTTTGAGTTGTTTACCTCATTGTCGAAAGCCATTAAGGCGAAGTTTGTCATTTCGTCTTCATCGGTTTACTCCTAATCATTGCATGAGCTCGATTCATCCCAAAATGCTTCTCTCTTCTTGCGTTCATAGCAAGTAGTTGCGTTCTTTTTGTTCTTTAATTTTTGTTTCATGAACTTTTTAAATTTCATAGTGAGGAGTTCAAGTTTACCATCACTTGAGCTTATGCTCGAGTAGTCTTCAATTGTTCTAAGTCTAAAATCTTTCCTGTTCTTTCGAAGGTTGTTCTCAAGTTCATTTTGTTCCATGCAATTCATTTCATAGGTCATTAAAGACCCAATTAGTTCTTCAATGGAAAAATGGTCCAAGTTCTTTAATTCTTGGATTGTTGTTACTTTATAATCCCAATTTTTTGAAAGTGAACGTAAAACTTTACTAACAAGTTCAAAATTCCAAAAAGTTTTACCACGAGCTTTTAAACCATTGACAACATCCGTAAAATGGGTGTACATGTCAACAATAGTTTCACTTGGTTTCATATGAAAATATTCAAAATCATTCATCAAAAAGTTAATTTTCAAATCTTTAACTTTGCTATTGCCTTCGTGTGCGATTTCAAGAGTGTGCCAAATATCGAAAGCCATTTCGCACAAAGAAATTCGATTAAACTCAGTTTTATCTAAGGCGCAAAATAGAGCATTCATAACTCTAGCATTTAGAGAAAATGTCTTCTTCTTCAAATCATTCCAATGGTTCATTAGAAGAGAAGACCTTCGAAAACCATTTTTAATAATATTCCATAAATTTAAATCCAAAGAAAGCAAGAAAACTCTCATTCGAGTTTTCCAATATGTGTAGTACATCCCATTGAATAAGGGAGGACGAATGAGAGAAAGTCCCTCCTGAAAGTCAGAAAGAGCCATTTGTCTTTGGGTGTTAAACCAAATGAGAAAAACGAGGCTTTGACACCAATTGTTAGAAAAATGGTCAGCACTAAGAGGGGGGGCGAATTAATGCAGTGGTAAAATCACATCAATTTTGAAATTTTCGTACGTTAAAAACCAATTTCGGAAACTTGAAAGCATATGTGAGTGTAGGCATAGTAAAAGCACAGGAAGGAGGAAAGGCAGTTTGCTATAAAAGTAAATTGCAAGAAGGGAAATGCAAACTAGATTTTTATAGTGGTTCGGTCGTCGTGACCTACATCCACTTTACCGATTCCTCTTCCGTCGAGGCCACCAACATTCACTATCGATCTTCCTTTAATGGGCAAAGATCAACCTCCTTTTTACCCCTCTCTTCTCTTTTTCATAGGTTTAGGAGACAACCTTTACAAGCACTCACTCCTCTCTCAAACTATTCTAACACTTAGACTAGAAGAGAAGGATTCTCACAAGAGATTACAACAGTGTTTTTCCCTTTTTAAATTCTCTGTGCTTGTATATGTTAACCAGAAATGCGAGGGGTATTTATAGGTCTCAAGTTGATTCAAACTTTGAGCCTAAAAATATCCCATCCTGGGTTTCCAAGGTGCTGGCGGTACCACCGCTAGTGTCAGTTGACACTAACACTGCACTAGACGGTACCACCACTTGGGAGGATGTGCTGGGTGGTACCATCACCCAGATTGGCGATACCACCGCCTGACATAGTCTTGGAGATTGTGCCATGATGGTGCCACCTGTTGGGTCATTGTTGGGGTCTTTCATTGGGCCCAACACAATCCTTACATGGGCCCAACTGGCCCCTAATTGGGTTAGCCCAAATCCAATTCCAATTATGTGCTAACTACGATTTCTAAGACATTTACTTAGACAAGTCTGTTAGTCTAGTTTTCTTCCGGCAAGCTTTCGGCAATCTTATGGCGAACTTCCGACGATCTCTCGGTAATGTTCCAATGGACTCCCGACAAGTTCATGAACTTCACGATGATCTTCTTGTCGAGTTTTGACGAGCATCTTTGGCAAGTTCCAGGTCTTCTTGGTTGGTTCTAGCAGAACTTCCGACAAACATCCGGACTTCCGACGAACTCTCGAACTCCTATGAAATCTCTTTCTTGACTCCGAGACTTCATTTTGCTTTATGCCTTGCTATCATAGTTAATCCTACACATGTAAAACACACTTCGATCTGGACAATTATTACTAAGCATGAATCATGTTGTCTGGTATGTCATTGGTCCATCAACGCTTCGTCCAATTCTTCAGCGCATCGTCCTCTCTTGCGGCCTATTGCCCAATCGGACAGTTGACCTTTGCAACTCTGATTTCTTTGGTGCAATATCCACTCTTCTTGGCTCGATGCCTGAACTCATGGCCCGAAGCCTTATGTCGATACGTCAACCGATCCTCCGGCTCAACGTCCAATCTTCTAACATGTTCTACTGGCCCAATATGATTCTTCCTACTTTAATTGTCTCATCCTGATCGAAGCTTCCTGCGTCACTCAAAATGCATATCAAATCATAAACACTATCAATTAGTTTCATCATCAAAATCTGAGATTTAACAGGGAGGACTCTTCTCATTTTTACAACACTTTGACACCCTAAGAAGTCAAGATTATGTTAAAACTTTCATGCCCTTTCATGCAAAAAAGGGTGGGATATTTATAGGCCCTAATGGTTTCAAAATTGGAGCCAAAAAGTATCACATCCTCGAATTTTAGGGTACCGACGGTACCACCGCCATTATTGGGCAGTATTATCGCTTGTAGACTAACACTGGGCAATACCACCACCTGATCGAGCTCTAGCAGTATCACCACCTGACAGTATTAACTATCGACGGTACCACCACCCAGAACACTTGGAAGATCGAATCCCAAGTGGTGCCACCGTCGATTGTGGTTTCAGATGTTGAATGAGTTGTTCAATCTAGCCCAATTCAGCCCTATTAAGGGCCCAATTAGCCCTTAACTGAGTTAGTGGGATCACCTCTCAATCCTAACTCAATTTACAGTCTAAATACCATAAATAAGATATTTAACAAAGCATTTTGTACATCAATTGTTTTACCGGTGATCTTTCAGCGAACTTCCAATGATCTCTCGGCACTGTTCCGGTGGACTTCTGATAAGCTCCTGGACTTCACGATGATCTTCTTGGCAAGTTCCGACAAGCTTCTTTAGCAAGCTCTTAGACTTCTCGATTGGTTCAGGCAAAACTTCCAACGAATGTCCGGACTTCCGATGAACTCTCAAACTCCCAATGAAATCTCGATCTTGACATCGGCATAACATTTGCTTTATGTCTTAACACTATCGTAGTTAATCCTACATACTTTTCTCAACATATAGATTAGATCAAACAATTTACTAATTGATTTCATCATCAAAATCTGAGATTCAATAATCTCCCCCTTTTTTATTATGACAATCAATTGATTGTAGAGTTAATTTTAACTCCCCCAATCTATATGTCATACTTAAGAAAAGACATTCTTGAATTCAAGACCTTTGAATTCAAGTATCAAACTGATAAGTTATTTAAACTTATCAACATAATACTTATCATGATTTACCAATTCTAAATATGATACCACGTATTTGTCAAAAAAAATGATGTCAAAGCATAATATCCATTTTCAAGTCCAATAATAATAAACAATCATCATTTTCAAATATGAATTTCGAATATAAAATTTAGCAAGATGACAATTCATCATTCCATGGCATGATATCAATTGTAAATAGCAAGTTAAGCTCATGATACCTTATAATAAATGACATTTATCAAAATGATACGAATTCAAGCATGATACTAAGAATGCCACATTTTGCAACGTTTCAAGTACACATTTTGATACATATTTTTCAAGTTTATATTTGACGACACCAATCATATTTAATCATATTTCAAGCATTCAGAAGACATTTAAGTGTTTACGATATAATGCATTTATCTAAGACATGCCAATTTGTCATCAATTTATCACATTTCTCCCCCTTTGTCATTAACAAAAAGGAGAATAATTTAACAATGCAAGTGTGATAAAAATTCAAGCAAATTTCATAATAATGTATCCAAGCAATGAAGGTAAATAAAACTTTGCATGATAATCATTTTTACTCTTTTTAGTTCTTCTTTAGTTATGCAAGTCTCTTTCTTCCTTTGTCATAAACACAAGAAAAGGAAGAAGGGCAAGGAAAGAATCCATGAAGACCCAAACTCATGAAAGGATTTAAACCAAGTTAAATTCAAAATAATAAATGAGTTTTGTTGAATCATGCTTCAACTTTAACAATGAAAAGGATCAAGTGTATCATAAATCAAATTCGTTACACACTTAATCAAATCGCCATTCTTGCAAGTGATCATTACATACTAAAAATTCATAAACATTCTTTCATGAAGGAATAAGTATCAAATGAAGGATAAAGAATCCTTGAATAAGACTTCATAAATCAAATCTGTTTCTCATTAAAAATTCATAAGAGTGAAATTCATGAAAGATGCATTTGTTAATGTATCAAATATCATTACGTGATGGAGCAAGGGTATAGAGTAAACTTGATACCAACGAAATAAATTCATGAAAGCTCCATTCATGAAATACATTAAGAGAAAGATAGTCCAGAAAAGAAATACAACAAACTCATGCATTCAGACAATTTAACATCCCTAACTCCCTTCTAATGAAATCAAATTGTTCTTCATTTAAAGGTTTTGTAAAGATATCGGCCAATTGATGTTTCGTATCAATGAATTCTAATATTACATCATGATTATCAACATGATCTCATATAAAGTGATGCCTAATGTCAATATGTTTAGTTCTAGAGTGTTGAATAGGATTTTTCGTTAAACATATTACACTTGTATTATCACATTTTATAGGAATATTCTTAAGGTAAATTCTATAATCTTCTAATGTATTTTTCATCTAAATGACTTGTGCACAACATGTACTAGCCACTATGTATTCGGCTTCGATCGTAGATAGTGCAACGGAGTATTATTTCTAGGAAGACTAAGAGACAAGTGCATGGCCTAAGAATTGACATGTTCCGAATATGCTTTTTCTATCTAATCTACATCTAGCAAAATCTGCATCAACATAAGCAATTAATTCAAGATTTTCAGATTTTAGATACCATAATCCTATATTAGTGGTTCCTTTTAGATATCTAAGAATTCTTTTGACTACTTTAAGATGAGATAGCTTAGGATTAGATTGAAATCTAGTACAAAGTCCTATGCTAAACATAATGTCCGGTCTAGTTGTGGTGAGGTATAGTAAACTACCTATCATACTCCTATAAGTTTTTTTATCAAAGCTTTCTCCACTTTCGTCATTGTCTAACTTAGTGGAGGTACTCATAGTAGTATTGATAGTCTTTGAACTATCCATATTAAACCATTTTAGCAAGCCTAATGCATATTTTGTTTAACTAAGAAAAATATCATTACTAAGGTGTTTGATTTGTAAGCCTAAAAAGAAGGTTGGTTCACCCATTAAGCTCATTTCAAACTCTTGGTTCATACTCTTAGCAAACGATTTACATAGAGATTCATTTGTAAAACCAAAAATAATATCATCAACGTAAATTTGAACAACAAGAAAATTATTTTTAAAATTTTTAATAAACAATGTAGTATCGACCTTACCTTTAGAAAAATTATTTTGGATAAGAAATGAGCTAAGTCTCTCATACCAAGCCCTTGGGGCTTGTTTCAATCCATAAAGAGCTTTAGCCAATTTAAACACATGATTAGGAAAATTATTATTCTCAAATCTGGGAGGTTGTTCAATATAAACTTCTTCGAAAATAAAGCCATTAAGAAAAGCACTTTTAACATCTATTTTAAATAACTTAAAATTATTACTACTAGCATAGGCAAGGAGCATCCTTATGGCTTCTAATCGTGCCACAGGAGCAAAGGTTTCTTCATAATCGATACCTTCTTCTTGGTTGAAACCCTTGGCCACTAATCTAACCTTATTTCTAACCACGATACCAAATTCATCTTACTTATTTCTAAAGACTCATTTAGTACGAATAACTAAATGGTCATTTGGCCTCGGAACACGCTTTCACACCTCATTTCTCATAAATTGATTCAACTCTTCTTGAATTGTGATAACCTATGAATTATCTTTCAAGGCCTCATCAATGCATTTATATTCAATTTGAGAAAGAAAAGCGACATTGGCACAAAAATTCTTAAGAGAAGAACGAGTTTGAACCCCTTTTGATGTATCTCCTATAATTAGCTCCTTAGGATAAGCATCTACATACTTCCATTCCTTGGGTAAGGATGTTTCGGAAGAAGATGCATCCAAGTTGCTAGTTGAAGGAGAAGGTTCATTTAAATTCAAATCATCAAAATTAATATCATCATCAAACTCATTTTTCTTAAATTCGGAAACCTCATTAAAGACAACATGAATAGATTCTTCTATAACCAAAATTCTTTTATTAAAAATACAAAATGCTTTAGAAATAGAAAAATGGCCAAGAAAAATCTCTTGATCGGATTTTGCATCAAACTTTCCTAATGCATCTTTTTCATTCAAGATAAAACATTTACAACCAAAAACTTTAAAATATAAAACATTGGGTTTTTTGTTATTCCACAATTTATAAGGAGTTTGGAAAATAATGGTTTTACTAGAACCCTATTCATGACATAACATGTCGTATTAACGGCTACGACCCAAAAATATTTGGGTAGGCTATGTTCATTCAATATGGTTCTTGTCATTTCTTGTATGTTTCTATTTTTTCTTTCTACTACTTTATTTTGTTAAGGATTTCTCGTAGTAGAGAAATTATGGTTGTATCCATTATATTCACAAACGTTTTAAAAATCACGATTTTGAAATTCGCCACTGTGATCACTCTAAATTGATGAAATCATAAAGCCTTTTTCATTTTGAACAAGTTTACAAAACTTTAAAAATTACCTAAAACAATCACTTTTATATGCCAAGAAGTATGTCCAAGTGTATCTACTATAATCGTCCGCAATTACAAAGGCGTATTTGCTACCTCCTAAGCTTGATGTTGTTGGGAAATCTTGGGGGCAACATCACATGCAAAGCGGAAGAACAGAAAATAAAATCATCAATTCCCCAAAGGTTTGTTCATCGTCGTGCGAAGATTGGTGTACAAAATCCGCAAAATAGAAAACTACATATAGTAAAGATTATGTTACCTAGGGAGATCGTATATCCCTGAATCCTTGCAGATCTCTAGGAAATGGTAAATGAGGTTGAGCGCCCTTCTCTCTAGTAGTGATCCACATAGTAGGGCTGTGACGATACTCCTCAAAACTCCAAGCCTATTCTGAGGTAGAGAGGGAGAGGAGAATAAGAGAGACAAGCAAAGGCTCTAGCCTATGAACCACTGAATCCCTCCTATTTATAGAGGTCCCCTATCAACTTAACCCTAATGGATCCTCTCCTATTGGGTATTAAATCTCTATCCAACTACCTAAGCCTCTTAGATTAGTGGATCTCTATCCAATAATCTCTTATGGGCTCTTATTAGATCTCATCCATAGGATCCAATAATTCAGGGGCTTATTGGATATCCAATAAGATAAGGGCTCCGACGGATATCTCATATTTGAACCTCTACTCATTGCAATGCCTACCATATGTGTGTGACCCTTTAGGCCCAATATCAAGCTGGCCGCGAGTCATACTTGTCAAAACTCCTTCTGGCTTAGTGAATTATTATTTCTATAATAATTCACTCAACTCATCGACTACGGACATACTAGGCCACTACGCCATACTCCCTAGATGATACAGGGGAACCCAATCCATTGGACATATCTGTCCTCAGTTACCATGTACCTATAGTCCCTCATCCATCTAATATTCCAAAGACCGTATACCAAACATGGTGCTATCAGACCTATATGGTTTCTACTCGAGTCTCACTCTAATCGAATTCTCCCGGAGAATTCTTTCTCTCTCAATCCAAATGACCCTGGCTAGGGATTTGTTTGAGCAAGAATACATGGGATATTTCTCTCATGACTACGAGAGTGGATGATCCTCTATCGACACTCAATGGCTCTCGTAAGGTTGACTACCACTCCCGATGACCGGTTTACTAAATCTGGGACATCCAAACCTATAATTTTGGTATCAAAGAGTGGAGCACTCATACAGGACATCTTTGGTGTCTCGAATCTAAGGGCCAGATACACCACTAGGACTACGGAATTACTATTTGACAATAAGGCATCATCAACTATCCAACATTCCGTAAGCGGATCAATCAGTGAACTCATTCTCCAATGAGCACTTGTACTGTATCCCTAGTGTCCCCACACAAGTAGCTATGAGACTAGCTGCATCCATCATATTAACGAGTATACAGCACACCAGTTTGTCCGGTTATCTAGATGTCCCTCTCAAGTAACCTATGATCGGGATTATTTAGGATCTGTGTTAAAAGTCGAATCGGTCTCATTATCGTGATCTCATCATGATCCAATTCCTATTGCATAGATCCAAGGGCATTATAATATATACATGCATATATGCAATAGTCAATATAAAATGATAAATGCTAAAATATAATAAGTAAAAAGATTGCGTGTTAAGTCACATGTGCTATTACTCATGTGATTGGCTTGTAGGGCACATATGACTAGCAGATGTATCAATTAGTCCAAACAAATCCATATGGATCAATTACAATGGTCTAGAGGTGCTTATTTGATTTTTTGGTTTGAAACTACCTTTTATTTGTTTTCCTAGTTGACATGCATCACACACATTGTCTTTAACAAACTTAATGTGAGAAATACCTCTTACAAGTTCTTTAGATGAGATTTTGTTAGGATCAAGAGCACTAAGAGGTGGGGGGGTGAATTAGTGCAGCGAAAAACTTTCGATGATTTAAAATGATGTTCGTACGATAAAAATGATTTTGGTATGAAAGCCGATTTAGAAATTACTTTAACTTAAGATCAAGCGAAGTGTAATTAAAGTAAAGCTATGGAGGCATTTTGCAATTAAGATAGAGAACAGAATGTAAATGCAAACTAAGATTTAGAGTGGTTTGGTCAATCTTGACCTACATCCACTTTTGGCTGCCTCCTCCAATGAGGTCACCGACGTCCACTAGAGGCCTTCCTTCAATAGGTGAAGGCCAACCACCCTTTTATAGTTTCACTCCTTTTGATAGGCTTAGGAGACAACCCTTGCAAATTTTTCACTCCTCTCTTGAATGATCAAAACTTGAAAGAAAAGAGGGAGAAGAACTTTTGCCCTTTACAACACTTTTGAGCTCTAAAAATCATATAGTAAGATCAAGCTTTCGGTGCTGCTTCATGCATGAAAGGGTGGGATTTATATAGGCCCCAAACTAGTTTAAATTTGAAGCTCAAAAATGTCATCTCCCGGATTTTCGGGGTCTTGGCAGTACTACCGCCTTATAGAGCTCGGAGACCGAGCTCAGGTGGTACCATCGCCTAGCCTCGTTCAAAGACCGAGCCCAAGCGGTACCACCGCCCAACTTTCCTGGGAGACTGAGCTCCTGGGTGGTGCCACCATGGACCCAAGCGGTGCCACCACTGGCCAAGAAATCTGGGTCTAAATGGGCTGATCCATTCAGCCCAATTTGGGTCTATCAAGGGCCCAATTGCCCCAAGATTAAGTTAATGGGATCACCTCCCATTTCTAACTTAATCATCATGCTAACTACGTATTTTTAAGACATTTACTGCAACTTGCTCAGGTGCGTCAATCGCTTTTTCCGGTGAGCTTCCGGCGAACTTCTGACGAACCCTCGGTGATGCTCCGGCAGACTTCCGGCAAACTCCTGGACTTGTGACGATCCACTTGGCGAGTTCCGACAAGCTTCTTTGGCAAGCTCCTGGACTTCTCGGATTTGTTCTCACAGAACCTCCGACGACTGTCCGGACTTCCGTCGAACTCTCGAACCCCCAACGTGATCATAGTCTTGACTCCGGCGCAACTCCTACTGCATGTCTTACTTTCATCATAGTTAATCCTGCACACTTATCTCAACATATGGATTAGATAACAAATGCCAATTGACTTCATCATCAAAATCCGAGATTCAACAATCTCCCCCTTTTTGATGATGACAATCAATTGATAACGGAGTTAACCTTAACTCCCCCTATCTATATATCATACTCGAGATAAGTCATTCTTGAATTCAAAGCCTTTGAATTCAAGATTCATATTGATAAGTTAAGATCGTTTAATCTTATCAATACTCCCATCATTATTCTTATCATGATGTATCTCTCTGAAAATGATGTCAAGGCTTGACATCCATTTTCAAGTCTTACATTTCAAATGTGAATGATAGTAATGGTAGCAATTCATCATATGGTAAGATATCAACATGTAAAATTACGATGTAAGATTTTGATATCTTAACATAACGCAAGCATTTCAAGTGTTTAGCAATCATAGCATTTCATCACGTGGCAAGATATCAACAAGCAAAATTGCGATGCAAGTTATTGATATCTTAACATGATGCAAATATTTCAAGTATTTAGCAATCATAGCATTTCATCACATGGCAAGATATCAACATGTAAAATTGCGATGCAAGTTCTTGATATCTTAACATGATGCATATATGGCATAATACAAATATGGCAATCATAGCATTTCTATCATCAATTTACCATATATTTCGATGCAAGCTTCTTTTGATATCTTAACATAATTCAAATTCAAATATGGCACTCATAGCATCAATTCATATATTTCTCTCCCTTTGTCATCAACAAAATGGAGAACGATATAAGCAAATTTTAAATATAAGTGCAGTAATGATTCATGCCATAACTAGGTTCATGTCATTTTTCAACAATGAGTGATAGGATACTAATTATACAAACATCTCAAGGAAAACATGACATGGAGATTACTTCTTCCTTTTTATTTGGTATTATCTTTTTGTATGAAGGAGGAAAGCCATTTGTGAGATTACTCGAATGAAGTTAAAATCGATAAGAGATTTAAAGCACTCTTCATTTTTACAAGGATCAAGATATGTATGTGAATCAAATCCTTGCAAGTAAAAAATTTCTTTCTTTCTTTTTTCTTTTAAGGAGTTTATAAGAAGGAATCATTAAATCCATTTCTCGAAAAATATTTTTCACATAATAAGTCTATGAGAGATGCATTTGCTAGTTGATTTCATATGTCAAAAATCAATTATATGAATCAAACTTGATATGACATATGCTTATTAAGTCCGGAAGAGAATAATGTATCAAGAAAATCCGAAAATAAAATTTAACACTTTCATGCATTCGGACAATGTTTTGCTATACAATCATAAAGATAAAACATGTATATTATCATGGAAATTTTTGTATTCAAAACACATAATTTCCAACATATTATTAAGGCATGTAATCATGTAAAATCATCATAGCAATTAAGTGATTTGATCATTGAATCAAGAAAGCCCGAAAAATAAATTTAATGAGTTCAAGCATTCGGACACATTAACATACATAATTCTCTTCTAATGAAATCAAATTGTTCTTCACTTGAAGGTTTTGTAAAAATATCAGTTAGTTGATATTTAGTATCAATGAACTCTATAACTACATCATGATTAGTGACATGATCTCATATAAAGTGATGTCTAATATCAATATGTTTTGTTCTTGAGTGTTGAATGAGATTCTTTGTTAAACATATAGCACTTGTGTTATCACATTTAATGGGAATATTTTTAAGATGAACTTTATAATCTTCTAAGGTGTTTTTCATCCACACAACTTGTGCACAGCATGCACTAGTTGCAATATACTCAGCTTTGATTGTTGACAGTGCAACCGAGTTTTGTTTTTTAGAAGACTAAGAAACAAGGGCATGTCCCAAAAATTGATATGTTCCTGATGTGCTTTTTCTATCTAGTCTATACCTAGCAAGATCTGCATCAACATAAGCAATTAACTCAAAATTTTCGGTTTTTGGATACTGTAATCCTAGATTTATGGTACCTTAAAGATATCTAAGTATTCTTTTAACCGCTTTGAGATGAGATATCTTAGGGTTCGATTGAAACCTAGCACAAAGTCTGAACATGATATTTGGTCTAATTGTAGTGAGGTAAAATAAACTTCCTATCATACCCCTATAAGTTTTTTGATCGAAGCTTTCTCCACTTTCATCAACTTCTAACTTAGTGGAGGTGCTCATAGGAGTGTTAATAGCTTTTAAGCTTTCCATATTAAATCTTTTTAGCAGATCTAAAGCATATTTAGTTTGACTAATAAAGATGTCATTTCTTAGTTGCTTAATTTGTAAGCCTGAGAAAAAGGTTAATTCTCCCATCAAACTCATTTCAAATTCGAGACTCATGGTTTTAGCAAAAGATTCACAAAGAGATTTGTTTGTAGAACCAAAGATAATATCATCAACATAAATCTGAACAATGAGAAAAATATTTTCAAAATTCTTGATAAACAATGTAGTATCGACCTTGCCTTTTGTGAAATTATTTTCAATAAGAAAAGAAATAAGTCTCTCATACCAAGCCCTTGGGGCTTGTTTTAAACCATAGAGAGCTTTAGTTAATTTAAACACATGATTAGGGAGGCTATTATTTTTAAATCCGGGAGGTTGTTCAACATAAACTTCTTCGAAAATAAATCCATTAAGAAAAGCACTTTTAACATCTATTTGAAATAACTTAAAATTATTATTACTAGCATAGGCAAGGAGTATCCTTATGGCTTCTAATCTAGCCACAGGAGCGAAGGTTTCTTCGTAATCGATACCTTCTTCTTGGTTAAAACATTTGGCTACTAATCTAGCCTTGTTTCTAACCATGATACCATATTCATCTTGCTTGTTTCTAAAGACCCATTAAGTACTAATAATTAAATAGTCATTTGGCCTAGGAACAAGCTTCCACATCTCATTTCTCTCAAATTGATTTAACTCATCTTGCATTGCGATAATCCATGAATCATCTTTCATGGCTTCGTCAATACATTTGGTTCAATATGTGAGAGAAAAGCGACATTGGCACAAAAAATTTTAAGAGAAGAACGTGTTTGAACCCCCTTAGATGTGTCTCCTAGGATTAGCTCCTTAGGATGAGCATCTACATACTTCCAATCCTTGGGTAAGGATGTTTCGGAAGTGGATGCATCCAAGTTGCTAGTTGGAGAAGGGGTTTCATTTAAATTCAAAGAATCAAAATTAACATCATCATCAAAATCATTTTTCTTGATTTCGAAAATCTCATTGAAAACAATATGAATGGATTCTTCTATAATTAAAGTTCTTTTATTGAATATACGAAAAGCTTTAGAAACCGAAGAATAACCAAGGAAAATTCCTTCATCGGATTTAGCATCAAATTTTTCTAAGGTATCTTTTTCATTCAAGATAAAACACTTACACCCAAAAACTTTAAAATATGAAATATTGAGTTTTTTGTTGTTCCACAACTCATAGGGAGTTTTGGTGAGTAAGGGTCTTACTAGAACTCTATTCAAAATATAGCATGCAGTATTTACGACTTCAGCCCAAAAATATTTGGGTAGGCTATGTTCATTCAACATGGTTCTCGTCATTTCTTGTAAATTTCTATTTTTTTCTTTTTATTATTCCATTTTGTTGAGGATTTCTTGAAGTAGAGAAGTTGTGATTGTATCCATTAAATTCATAAAATTCTTGAAAATCACGGTTTTGTAATTCACCGCCATGATCACTTCTAATTAATGAAATCATAGAACCCTTTTCATTTCGGACAAGTTTGCAAAACTTGGTAAAATATCTAAAGCATTCATTTTTTTATTTTAAGAAATAAGTCTATGTGTATCTACTATAATCATCTACAATGACGAAGGCGTATTTGCTACCTCCTAGGCTTGATGTAGAGATAGGTCCAAACAAGTCCATATAGATCAATTGTAAGGGCCTAGATGTGCTTATTTGATTCTTAGATTTGAAATTACCCTTAATTTATTTTCCTAATTGACAAGCATCACTCACATTATCTTTGATGAACTTAATATGAGGAATTCCTCTTACAAGTTCTTTGGATGATATTTGAGTGATTAGTTTCATGTTAGCATGACCTAATCTCCTATGCCAAAGCCAAGCATCCTCATTCAAAATCGAGAAACACATTTCATTGCAAAGATCATTGATGTCAATGCTGTATACGTTATTTTGTTTTAATGCAATCATAGATATGTTTTTGTGTGGTATTTCAATGATGCAAGCATTAGATTCGAATTTAACAATATATCCTTTATCACATAATTGACTAATGCTCAAGAGGTTATGTTTTAAACCATCAACTAATAAAACATCTTCAATAAAGAAGTTAGATTTGTTACCTATGGTTCCTTTGCCAATGATTTTACCCTTGTTGTTATCTTTGAAGGTGACATAGCCTTCGTCTATGCTAGTGAGCTTAGAGAATTGAGATGGATCTCCGATCATATGCCTTGAGCATCCACTATCAAGGTACCATCTCCTACTCATAGTTTGTGATGGTGTATGTTTCTATAAGAAATGATGATTTTTAGGTACCCATTTTTGGGTGCCTCAAAAACTGATCTACATTATTTATCATGTTGCATAGAATTTATCATGGTTCCTTTAGGAACCCAAATCAGTTTGGTCGTACTAATTTTCTTGAATGGACAATGATAAGTTTTATGTCCATGTTTGCAACAAAAGTTGTATTTGCTTTGGTGCCGAACATGTAAGATAGGGCCTTTTATGAAGGTGGTTGGATTTTGGTGAGAACTTCTCACAAATCCGATTCCACTTCTTTTAGGAACATAACCCTTATTTGTAAGGATCATATTCAAAGACTTGCTACCAACCTCGAATTTCTTCAAGGTGTCCTTAAGTAGCAAGTTCTCCTTTTGGAGAGTTTCTAAATCATGGCATTTTTTACATGGAGCTAAATTATCATGATATTCAGTTTTTAATTTATCGAAATTACAAGTAAGACTATCATGCTCCTTTTTTAGCAATTTGTATTTTCTACTAATAGTTTTGCATTCATCAAATAAGTTATAGAAGGTATTTAATAATTTGTCAAATGATAAATTTGCATCAATTAAATTCGTTACCTCATCTCCGATGGCCATTAGGGCGTAATGAGCAACTTGCTCGGTGTTGGACTTCTCTTCTTCGGACGCGCTTGAGTCATCCCACGTTGTTTTGAGCGCCTTCTTCTTTGGTGTTCTCTTCTTGGCTTGGGGACAATCACTTTTATAGTATCCCGACTTCTTGCATTCGTAACAAATAACTTGGTCTTTTTTGGGTTCAAATTTATTTTTTTGTGTCATTTTTAAACTTATTTCTTTTAATGAATTTTTTGAATTTCCTTGTTAAAAGTGTCAAGTTATCGTCACAATGTTCATCACTTGAATTTTCTCTCAAGTGGTCTTCGAAAGTTCTAAGTGTCATATCCTTCCTGTTCTTTGGAAGGATGTCTTCTTGCTCTTCATGAGCTTTGCAAGTCATTTCGTAGGTCATTAATGACCCGATTAATTCTTCAAGAGGGAAGTTGTTTAAATCTTTAGCCTCTTAAAATTGGGACCTTGACTTTAAGGTCCCAACTTTATGAAGGAATCTTACAATCTTATTTACAAGCTCAAAATCCAAAAAATGTTTGCTAAGTCCTTTTAGACCATTGACGACATCCATGAAATGGGTGTACATGTCGCCAATAATCTCGCTCGGTTTCATTCGGAAAAGTTTAAAAAAATATATCAAAAAATTGATTTTTGACTCTTTCACTCTACTTGTGCCTTTGTGAGTCACTTCGAGTGTATGTCAAATATCAAATGCGGTTTCACAAACTGAAACACGATTGAACTCGTTTTTATCAAGCGCACAAAATAAGGCATTCATAGCCTTTGCATTAAGAGCGAAAGTCTTTTTTTTCAATTCATTCCAATCAATCATTGGAAGAGAAGACTTCGAAAATCCATTTTTGACAAGATTCCAAAGTTCAAAATCTATTAAAATAAGGAAGATCCTCATTCGGGTCTTCCAATAGGTGTAGTCCATCCCATTGAACATGGGTGGACGTGTAATAGAGTGGCCCTCTTGATTTCCGGCGTATGCCATCTCTCTTAGGTTTTAATTCGATTGAGAGTTAACCCTGCTCTGATACCAATTATTATGATCAAGAGCACTAAGAGGGGGGGGGGGTGAACTAGTGCAGCAGAAAACTTTCAATGATTTAAAACAACATTCATACGATAAAAACGATTTCGGTATGAAAGCCGATTCGAAAATTACTTTAACTTAATATCAAATACAGTGCAGTTAAAGTAAAGTTATGGAGGCAGTTTGCAATTAAGATAGAGAACAGAATGTAAATGCAAACCGAGATTTAGAGTGGTTCAGTCAATCTTGACCTACATCCACTTTTGGCTTCCTCCTCCTATAAGGTCACTGACGTCCACTAGAGGCCTTCCTTCAATAAGTGAAGGCCAACCACCCTTTTACAGTTTCACTCCTTTTGATGGGCTTAGGAGACAACCCTTATAGATTTTTCACTCCTCTCTTGAATGATCAAAACTTGAAAGAAAAGAGAGAGAACTTTTGCCCTTTACAACACTTTTGAGCTCTAAAAATCACAAAGTAAGATCAAGCTTTCGGTGATGTTTCATGCATGAAAGGGTGAGGTTTATATAGGCCCCAAACTAGTTTGAATTTGAAGCTCAAAAATGTCATCTCCCGGATTTTCGGGGTCCTAGCGATACTACCGCCATAATTGGGTGGTACTACCGCTTGACAGAGCTCGGAGACTGAGCTCAGGCGGTACCACCGCCTAGCCTTGCTCGGAGACCGAGCCTAGGCAATACCATGGCCTGACATGGGCAGTTCCACCACCCAGTTTCCTGGGAGACTGAGCTCCTAGGCGGTGCCACCGTCGACCCAAGCGGTGCCACCACCGACCAGGAAATCTGGGTCCGAATGGGCTGATCCATTCGGCCCAATTTGGGTCTATCAAGGGCCCAATTGCCCCAAGATTAAGTTAATGGGATCACCTCCCATTTCTAATTTAATCATCATGCTAACTACGATATTTTTAAGACATTTACTACAACTTGTTCCAGTGCGTCAATCGCTTCTTCCAGTGAGCTTCCTACGAACTTCCGGCGAACATCCGACAAACCCTTGACGATGCTCCGGCAAACTCTGGACTTGCGATGATCCACTTGGCGAGTTCCAACGAGCTTCTTTGGCAAGCTCCTGGACTTCTTGGATTTGTTCCCGCAGAACCTCCGACGACCGTTTGGACTTCCGTCGAACTCTCGAACCCCCAACGTGATCATAGTCTTGACTCCGGCGCAACTCCTGCTGCATGTCTTACTTTCATCGTAGTTAATCCTATACACTTATCTCAACATATGGATTAGATAACAAATGACAATTGACTTCATCATCAAAATCCGAGATTCAACAGATTTGAGAGATTAGTTTAATGCTAGCATGACCTAATCTTCTATGCCAAAGCCAAGCATCGTCATTCAAAATCGAAAAACACATTTCATTACAAAGATTATCAATGTCGATAGTATATATATTATTTTGTTTTAGGGCAATCATAGATATGTTTTTGTGTTGCTTTTCTATAATGCAAGCATTTGATTCAAATCTAATGATATATCCTTTATCACACAATTTACTAATACTCAAAAGATTATGCTTTAAGCCATCAGCCAACAACATATTTTTAATTAAAAAATTAGATTTGCTACATATGGTTCCTTTGCCAATGATTTTACCCTTATTGTTATCTCCGAATGTGACATACCCTTCGTCTAAGCTAGTGAGCTTAGAGAATTGAGATAGATCTCCAGTCATATGCCTTGAGCATCCACTATCAAGGTACCATCTCTTGCTCCTAGCTTGTGATGGTAAACGTTTCTACAAAAAAGGATGATTTTTATGTACCCATTTGACCTTGGGTACCTTAAAAATTGATTGGCTTAACTTATCATTTTGTATGGAGTTCTTTACGGTTCCTTTAGGAACCCAAATCAATTTGTGTGGACTACATCTCTTAAATGGATATTGATAGGCAACATGTCCAAATTTGAAACAAAAGTTACATTTGTTTCGGGGTGAAACATGCAATGTTAGACCTTTTACAAAAATGGTTGGATTTTAATGTGTTACTCACAAAGCCGATTCCATCTCTTCTATGAACATGATTTTTGCTTGTAAGAATCATGTTTAAGGATTTTCTACCTATTTCAAATTTTCTAAGGTTTTATGTAGTTATAAATTTTCCTTTTTAAGCATTTCTAATTCATCGCATTTTGTGCAAGGAGCTAAACTATCATCATACTCAATTTTTAGTCTATCAAAATCACTAACAAGAGAAGCATGCTCCTTTTTTAATAATTTATATTTTTTACTAACTATTTTACATTGATCGAATAAATCATGAAAAGTATTTAGTAATTCATTAAAAGATAAATTTGCATCTAATGAACCGTTTACCTCATCTCCAATAGCCATTAGCTCGTAGTGAGCAACTTGCTTTGTATTGGTTTGCTCATCTTCTTCGAATGCACTTGAGTCGTCCCAAGTTGCTTTAAGGGCCTTCTTCTTCTTTACTTGTTTCTTCTTTGCTTGGGAACATTCGCTTTTGAAATGTCCTGGCTTTTCGCATTCGTAGCATATGACTTGTTCTTTCTTGGGTTTAAATTTATTTTTAGTGTCATTTTTTAATTTATTCCTTTTTATGAATTCTTTGAACTTTCTTGTCAAGAGTGCCAATTCATCATCATAGTCCGCATCACTTGAATTTTCTTTTAAGTGGTCTTCTTGAGTTCTCAGTGTCATATCCTTCTTATTTTTTGAAAGGTAATTCTCAAGCTCTTCATGAGCGTTGTAAGTCATCTCATAGGATATTAGTGACCCGATAAGGTCTTCGAGAGGAAAGTTATTTAAATCCTTGGCCTTTTGAATAGTCGTTACTTTAGGGTCCCAACTCTTTGGAAGAGATTTCAATATTTTATTAACAAGTTTGAAATTAGAAAAACTTTTACCAAGTCCTTTTAGACCATTGATAATATCCGTAAATCGGGTGTACATGTCTCCAATGGTCTCACTCGATTTCATCCTAAACAACTCATAAGTATAGACTAAAAAATTAATTTTTGACTCTTTTATTCTACTAGTGCCTTCGTGAGTAACTTCGAGTGTGTGTTAAATATCAAAAGTCGTTTCATAAATCGACACTTGATTGAACTCATTTTTATCCAAACCACAAAATAAGGCATTCATAGCCTTGGCATTTGAAGTAAAACTCTTCTTCTCCAACTAATTCCAATCATTCATTGAAAGAGAAGACTTTTGAAAATCATTTTTAATAATGTTCCATAATTTGAAATCTATAGAAATTAGAAAAATCCTCATTCTAGTCTTCCAATAGGTGTAATCCATTTCATTGAACATGGGCGGACGTGTAATTGAGTGACCCTCTTGGTTGTTAGCAAATGCCATCTCTCTTGGGTTTCAAACCAAATGAGAGTGACCTTGCTCTAATACCAATTATTAGGATCAAGAGTGGCACTAAGAGGGGGGGGTGAATTAGTGCAGCGAAAAAATCATTGATTTCGAAAAATATTCGTTTCGATTAAATCCATTTCGGAAAGATATTAAACTTGAAAACATTCGTAAGAGTGTAAAGAGAAAGTTAAGGAATATTGTAGTAATGTAAATTACTCAAATAAAAATATAAACCAGAATTTAGAGTGGTTCGGTCATTATGACCTACATCCACTTTCAATTCCTCCTCCGTCGAGGTCACCGGCATCCACTAATGGTCTTCCTTCAATAGGCGAAGACCAACCATTCACTAATGGTCTTCCTTTATAGCTCTTTTTCCTTTTACCGGGTTTAAGAGATAACCCTTACAAGCCTCACTCCTCTTTCGTAGATGGTTACAAAGCTAAGAGAGGGAGAGAAGGACTCTTCTCACTTTTACAACACTTTAACACCCCAAGAATTCAATATTATGTTAACACTTTTGTGCCCTATCATATAGAAAAGGGTGGGGTATTTATAGGCCCCAATGGCTTCAAAATTGGAGCTAAAATGTGTCACATCCCCGGATTTCGGGATACCGGTGATACCACCACTATTATTAATTATCAACGGTACCACCGCCCAAAACACCTGGGAGACCGAGTCCCAAGCGGTGCCACCATCAGCCGTGGTTTTAGATGCTGAATGGGTTATTCAATCTAGCCCAATTCAACCCTATTAAGGGCCCAATTGGCCCTTAACTAAGTTAGTGGGATTACCTCCCAATCCTAAATCAATTTATGATCTAAATATGATAATTAAGACATTTAACAAAGTATTCTAGTTCTGGTACGTCAATTGTTCTTCTGGCGATCTTTCAACGAACTTCCGACGATCTCTCGGCACTATTCCGGTGGACTTCCGGCAAGCTCCTGGACTTTACGATGATTTTCTTGGTGAGTTCCGATGAGCTTCTTTGGCAAGCTCCTAGACTTCTCGGTTGGTTCCGATAGAACTTCCGACGAATGTCCGAACTTCCGATAAACTCTTGAACTCCTAACAAAATCTTGATCCTCAGCACAACATTTGCTTAGAACTTCCCGATAAACTCTTGAACTCCTAACAAAATCTTGATCTTACTCCGTCACAACATTTGCTTTATGTCTTACCACTATCATAGTTAATCCTATACACTTTTCTCAACATATAGATTAGATCAAATAATTTACCAATTGATTTCATCATCAAAATATGAGATTCAACATTCATTGCTATTACTCTCTGAGTTAATTGCTTAGTTCACTTACTCCAAGTCAAGAACATTTTTTATACGATTTTTTTATCGAATGAAAGTTTTCCAAAACCGACGATTTTATCGAAAGCACTAATTCACCCCCCCTCTCTTAGTGTCAAACCAATCATAACAATCTAGGTGTCGGTCCATTTATCATAATTGGGCCCTCGAAGAGTCGTCCATTGAATCTATCGATTGGGTCTCTAACTCAAGTAAGGCTGGCCCTTGATGTAGAGGCTGCCAGTCATATATGTCCTGCAAGTCAATCATATGAGTGATAGCACATGTGACATGACATACAGTCCTTTTGCTTATTATATTTTGACATTTATAACTTTATATTGTTTGTTTCATATATGTATATATATATATATATTGTGATGTCCTTGAATCTGTGCAATGGGAATCAGATCATGATGAGATCACGATAATGAGACTGATTCGCCTTTAAACATAGATCCTAAATAATCTCGGTCATAGGTTACTCGAGAGGGACATCGAGATAACCAGATAGATCAGTGTGTTATATACCCGTCTCTATGATGGATACAGTTGGTCTCATAGCTGCTCGTGTGGGGACACTAGGGATATAGTACAAGTGCTCAATGGAGAATGAGTTCACTGCTTGATCCACTTACGGAATGCTGAATGGTTAATGATGTCTTATTGTCAGACAGAGATTTCGTAATCCCATTGGTGTATCTAGTCCTTAGACTTGAGACACTGAGGATGTCCTGTATGAGTACTCCACTTTTTGATACCAGACTTATAGGTTTGGATGTCCCAGATCTAGCACAACCGGTCATTGGGAGTGGTAGTTAACCTTACGAGGGCTATTGAGTGTCAATAGAGGATCATCCACTCTCGGTGTCATGAGAAGAATATCTCATATGTTCTTGCTCAAACAAATCCCTGCTCAGACAAATTGAGAGAGAAAGAGTTTTCCGAGAGAATCTGATTAGAGCAAGACTCGAGTAGAAATCATATGGGTCTAACAGCACCATGCCCGGTATACGGTCTCTAGGATATTATATGGATGAGGGACTATAGATATATGGTAACTGAGGACAAACATATCCAATGAATTGGATTCCCTTGTATCATTTGGGAATTGTGGCGTAGTGGCCTAGTACATCCGTAGTCGATAAGTTGAGTAAATTATTATGGAGATAATAATTTATTGAACTAAAAGGAGTTCTGATAGGTATAACTCACGGCCAGCTCGATATTGTGCTTAGAGGGTCACACACATGTAGTAGGTGTTGCGATGAGTAGAGGTTCGGAT